>VZRO01000205.1:569419-660576 GCA_013397915.1 Daphoenositta chrysoptera | reverse complement strand
AAAAAAAAAATCAATGAGAGGGTGGTCACACATTGAAACAAGTAGCCCAGAGAAGTTGTGTATGTCCCCAAGTTATAATGGGTAATATTTTGCTGCCTGATTTGCATTCTCTCTTCCTTTGCCCAGATATGCAGCAGGCCACTCCAGACATTTTTTAATTGATTTTTCCTAGCATAATGATCTTTCCTTTCTGGAAGAATCTTTCAGGTCTGAATTCTTACCAATCTCTGCTAAAACTGCTGACTTATGCATTCACTATTAATCACAAATGTGCTGAAAAAATAATGTTCATCTTCTATCAAATTGCACCCGAATTGAGTGGAAACTCACTAATTAAATCTTTCCGCAGCTCATTTGCCATTCTGTAAAAATGAGAATAATGCTATTACAAGACAATACATGAGTGTAGTTAAGATATGTTAATAGATTCTAGTCACACGGTGGTGACAGACACAGAAAAATTCAGGATAAAATTTGCAATTTATTTTTTAGAGCAATTTCTATGGACAATTTGGACCGAAAAAATCATATGAAATTATGTTAAACATTTATCAGTGTGACAGAAAGAAAAGAATGAATAGTTCATTTTTATGGCCATGCTACCCTTTCATGTGCTCTGATTATCTCGAGATCTGTCTGAAGAAATATAGCCAATTAAGAAAGTAAAGACTGCATTTTAATGAAGAAGCAGGATACTAAAACAGTGAATTAAAATTTCACAAGCTTCCATATTTGACATTAATTTTAGTATTTCAAGTCTATTAAGCTCTTGACCCTATGAAGTAATTTAATGTTTGTTTAAGATGTTTCTCAAATGTTTATAAAATCTGCAACAAACTTCCTTCCATATGTTACTTTTTGGTATTTTGTAAAGATTTCAAAACAGAAGAAGGTTTCTATTTCTGGATTTATTATCAGCACGATTTTTTTTTTTTTTTTTTATTTTTTTTTAATTCTCTTGTTTCTTTAGGGTTGGGTATTTTGTTTTGTTTTGGGGTTTTTCTTAATAGGAAATTTATGTTTGCTGGTTTACTTGTTTGTTTTCCCCAAAATATATATTATGTTTGTCTTAGGATACTTTTTGGCTAATATATACACCTTCTTTGCATCTGCAGTAAATTGGAAATGTGCATAAGCAGGCTATCACATAAAAAAATGGTTTTATTTTCTCAAATATTCAAAATTTTATAAAATAACTGGAAAAAATGAAGTAGTAATACTTTTGATAATTAAATATTTAATGACTTTGGAAATCTATGGTTAAATATAAAAACCTGTTTTTACCATTTTTAGAATTCATTTCCATGACTACATACTTGTGATTAGGATTTTATGTTCATTTCATAATGAAGTTCTTACCTTTTCAAAAAAACAGTAGTAATAATGAATGTTATTGAGAAAGGCAGGTCCACCAGAGGTAGGCTTAAATTCTGCAAGGTCTGAATTACTACTAATTTTTTTTTTTTTTTAATGGATTTGGAAAATGGGATTAACTTGAAGTAAAGAATCTGGCATATTTTTAGTATGTATGGTCCCTCTGGATTTTTTTCATTTTATCTCATTTCTATATACTTATTGACATAATTTTTAATTAAATAGTCACTAAGACAGTGAAGTCCATAAAGCTCAGCAGCTTTCACTGTCATAAGTGAAAGTTTTCTCCTTTGTCTCCTCATCAAAATTTATACATAAAAGTAGTGGTTGGACGTTCTTAACAAGATATATTGCAATCCAAGTCTCGGAAGGCCAGACTTTCATTTTTTATATCATTTAAGCTTACTATATCTAGGCAAAAAATCTGTAAAAAATGTTCATTAAATATAATGATGTACATTCCACTGCATTGTTTTAGATTATATTGATATAAATATCGTATTTCATAAAGTAATATCTTTCCAAGGTACTATCTTTTCTTCCCAGCACTTTAAACTAAAACAGAATAGAACATCCTGTCCTGTATATCCCGTAATATTATTTTTAATTCACCAGTTGAATCACATTGTTGCAGTATATATGCGGTTCAGTTTACATGTTGCAAGTGATCTGTAGTGAATCTGATAAACCACACACACCAACAAGGCAAAAGCTGCTGAGAAATCATTATTGGCTCCTACAGTAATCATCAGAAATTGTGGCTACAAAAGGAATGGTGAAGATACCAAGTCAAAAGGCCTGTCATATGCAGATTTTTCTGATACATGTTAAACGAGGTTGTGGTACAAACAGCACAGAGACAAAGGATGTTAAGCAGGCACAGTTCAGGCAGTCAAAAAGTGCAGTATCCCCTAACAAGTAAGAATGAGAATGCTGCTCTGCAGAGTTCAAACTAAACAAGAATAGCTTTTCCAGTCTTAGGGAAATAACAACAATGTTAACCATATTCTTGTACCAAAAACTATTACTGTCATGTTTCTTGGCATACTGGCTTGTTTTGAGTGCAGCAATGAAAGCTATAATTTTCTAAGCCTACTTATGAGGTGAATAAACAACAGCCATCATTAGTTACATCTTTTTCTTATCTCAGGAACACTGTGTTTGATTTTTCCTCAACTCTAAATACTATTTGAGAGGTTTATTGTTCTAGCTGATTGCTTTCATGGTGAAAAAATTCTCTCCAATGGGAAAGCATTCATCACGGCAAAATGTTACCTTAGGTCAAAAATTGTTTGATTAATAAATTTCAAAGTTTTGAAATCTAGTACTTTGTAACTTGGTAGATATTAGGGACTCGGTAGATATTAGATCTTAAATGAGAAACTACTAATAATGTGCATTTTTAGTGAGCCTTGAGATACTAATCTTTTAAATCAAATACATTTTAAAATCTCCTTCATAGTTTACCAGTTACGGCCCACTATACAGAGTGTCAAAAACTTTTGTCATAACTGAAGATCCATCTTCAATGACAGAAGATTATCTGAAAGTTGTGATTTCAAAACTAAATAAACAGTTGCTAAAATAGAGACTCAGTGTCATAAAGGACATTTGCAGAATATAGAAACAACCTCTATTTTCAATCATATATGTAAATATCTGATAGAGATAAACTCTACTCTTTCCTGGTATACTTTAATGGAAAGCCCTACCATTTAAAATAAATGCCCTAGCATACTTCTGAGTTCATATCTTTAAAACCATGAACTCTTGTAACTTAAAACTTCTGTTTGGTACATACTTAACATATAAAGCACAATTTCAGAAGTGCTATACTGATTATCTCCCAGTCTTAATTTATACATCAATAAAATACAATAAAAGAAAAAAGGAAGGTATGTGCTATAGGAAAGATGTCACAGAACCACTAAATCCCAGAACAGCTGAGGCTGGAAGGGAGCTCTGGTCATCTGGTCCATCCATCTTCATGCAGGGCCACCTAGACCCAGTTGCCCAGGACTGTGTCCAGATGGCTTTTGAATACCTTGGAAGCGGGAGACTACACAACATCCACAGACAACCCCAGCTTGGTCACCCTTAGAGAGAAAAAGTGTTTCCTGATGTTTAGACAGTATATCCCATGTTTCAGTTGATATCCATTGATTCTTGTCCTGTCACTGGACACCACTGAGAAGAGCTTGGCTCCATCCTCTTTCTACCCTCCCTTCAGGTTTTTATATACATTGATGAGATTACTCTGAGCTTTCTCTTTTCTAGGCCAAGCAGTTTCATCTCTCTCACCCTTTCCTGATAGGAGAAATGCTCCAGTGCCTTCATCATTTTTGTCACCCTTTGTTGCATTCTTTACAATATGTCCATGTCTCTCTTGTACTGAAGAGCTGAGACATGGAGGACACAGCAGTTCAGGTGAGAGCTCACCAGGGCAGAGAAGAGGACAAGGAGCACCTTCACTGTATGCTGGCAATATTTAATCTAATTCAACCCAGAACACCATTAACCTTCTTTGCAGCAAAGGCAATTCACTAGTTTATGTCCAGCTTGGCATCCACCAGGACCTCTTGGGCTTTTTCTACCACGCTGCTTTCCAGGTTCCTCCACAGGTGCAGCACTTTGGACTTCTCCCTATAGTGCTGTCATAAACCATAATCAGTAATTCTCACTGTTTTTATGTAAGTAATGCCACAGAAATTCAAAACGTCGGACAGCATAAGAACTGAAAATAAAAATTAATTCACAAAGAAATGAAAACAATGTAAGGCATAGAATTACTATAGCAAAACATTTTTAGGAAAAAAATGAAAAATATGAAAGATTTCTCTGGGATGAGACCTTTACTTGATGTAGTAACAGTGAATCACAAACTGCTGAATACTTACAAGTGGATTCATGTAGCTTTTGAGATAGAAACGAATGTGACAAAAAGTTCTCTTCAGTTTCTAATATTATATGTTATGAACTAATTTTTTATTCTAATATTGTTGTTTATATCCTAAAGTAAACACTTCCGTACTGAAACATAGTTATATAAGAACAGAGCTTGCACTGTAAGGACAGCTATATCTCTGTGTATGTGTCTATAAATACAGCATTTTAATAATGCAAAGGAAACCTTGCATAGGATGTTCCTTCACTCATTTTTTTCTCAGCTATTTTTCCCTTTATATGTTCTTATATAAAAAGGAACACCTTTCCATGACTCTTCACCTTGCAAGATATTGTCACAAAACTAAGCAAAAAACCTAACCCTTGTGATCAATGTTCCAGTCCTTCAGAAGCTTCAGTTAATTAAACCTTCATTCCTAGCTCAACCTGCATTGACATTCAACTTGAAAATATGGCCAAGTTAACACTCCATTTTGTATTGCATACAAGGCTGAGGATTTACTATACATTTAAAATGTTTAGCATGAATTTGGTGCAAAAAACCTAAACTTAAAATCTTTTATTCTAGTCTGTACCAAATTAAAATATTTTAGACTGCACAATGATACAATTAATAGGTGAGATTATGATTTTTTTCCTGCAAGTTAGGGATTATTAGAGGCTAAAGGTTAACAGACAGAATGCAAAATACATTTTTTCTATGTTTGAATTGACTATTTTTCTTTGTTCTTCCAAGTACATTCAGTTTTGTGCAACTGTGCTGCATCATTTTGTTGAAAAGAAGAGGTTCAGAGGGGATCATTACAGAAGTTGACAGTTGCACTAGAGAATGGAACCCAGGCTTATTTTGAAGAGTTATCAAATGCAAACAGAAGACAATATAAGCTGCAAAAGAGTGGAGCTATGTTCATTAGCTTGCCTCAGGCAAACCAAATGTTCAGTTCACTTTTACTCCTTATTTGCCACAGAAAGGAACTATAAAGCTAGGGGGAAAAAAATAAAAAGGGTCTTTGATCATATTTTATTCCTATGGAACCTTGCTGTATCTAAAGTAGTATGATCTCTACTACTTGTGATGGGAAGAGTGAGCTCTGGAAAGCATCAAGTCTGTTCAAACCCCCTGAAGTGAAATTTTTGTATGCAGTACTTTTGAAGACACATCTCCATTGGAAATGCCAATCCTCTAGGGCACAGCTAAGATTTAACTATTCTTTTGTTTAGGTAGCTGCCTTTAATATACTTCAGCTGCTACTGGAGGGGGGCAAAGTATGCTTTTATTAACAGTGTGTGTTCAGAAGTGATCTTCCTGATTCTTGGGAGGATTTAGAATCCTCTAAACCCAAGCAGAGATCTGTTACATTGACTGAAGTACAGAACAGTTAGGGAAAAGAAAACCTCCAGCACCAAAAACCACTTTTTTGACAAGCCCACTAAAAATCAAGGCACAAGGTAGGAAAAGTTACTTTATTTCAAGTATGCAATAAATGGACATGGATTACTTGTGAAGTCAACCTTACTGTGATTTTCCCCGTAACATTTGCAGGGCAGGCAGAGAAGGAACTCAAGTGCAAAGTCTGCATTTAACTTCTTCTGCTACTCATTCTGCCAGTGAGACAGATCATTATAACAGGCAGCAAGTGAAACAGAAAGGGGAGGGGAAAGGATATGACAGGTGAAGATAATATTGTTAGAGGCAGCATGATGCATAGCTGTTAAATGAAAACATGCTCTGTAAGTAAGATTTTGAAAGATTAAAGCGTGATGAAATTGCATATTGCCACAAACAAGGACTCTACAGCCCTAGATGCTCTAGTAACTTTGCATACACGTCAGGCTGTAGCTGACCAACTCAGAGAAAATGCTCAAATTTCATCACTTGGAGCAATGTTGATGGAAGTGTATGTCATAACCAAGTCTGAAGAGCAAATAGTGCAGCCAAGAGGATTTCTACTGAGATACTTGTGTCTACAGTGAGATTCCTCTAGCAGGTGACAGGCCTGGCTATATTTATGGCCCTGGCCACATACAGAACAAGTAGAATTGGGAGACATTTGAGGAACTTTTCTGGGAACAAATTATTCTTCCTGTATTCAAATTTGGTCTCTCTCTAACACTGATAAATGAGCAACTTGTTACACAATAAGCATGAACTGATGCCACCTGTTAGCTGGCAGAGATGTACGAGAGGATTAATTGTCCTGAGATGGAGATGTCTGCGTTATCTGAGAAGCCAGAGCTGCACAGCCCAGAGAGCAGGACTCTGAGGGCTGGGTACTGGAGAGACAGAGCAGAGGTAGCAGCCAGACTCTGGTGGGACCCGTGCTTGTGCGTGTGCCTCAGGGGGTGGTGAGATCTGAGTAAACAGCAAGTCAAGAGCAAGATCAGACCATTTCTGTTGCTCACCCCTACGTCAGTGGTGTTCAAATATAATGTGCTACCAATAAAGGCACTGCTATTTATTAATCCATGGGCTAATGTGTGTGGTAGCACATATACGGGTCCTGTAGTACATTGGATTCATTCAGACCTTAAGGATTTACACAAACGTTTCTCTCTGCATCTCTGTAATTAGGCCAATGAGTCAGAAGTGGTGCCAAACTAGTTAGCAATCCACAGCTACTCCAATCCAGAGAGACAAGCAGGGCGTTTAGATACCATGTGGAAAGTATTTAAATAGATTAAAAGAGCCATAAATTAAAGATCAAAATGGGGGGTTTTGGTTAGTAATGTGTTTCCTTCAACAGATGAACACACTTAAATCCCAAACTGTAGAAATCTTGTGACAAAACACTTTTATTTCATTAATACTCAATGTAGTAAATATAAATGTTACCATGTTCATTTTTCATTTACACTGATAAAATACAGAAGTTCATTATGTAGAAATATAATCTGGAAAATGAAATTTTCCTGTGAAAATAGTGTGATTAATTGCCATCATAGCTTTCACATTTTCAATGTTTTAGTAGGATCACATCTCAAGATTTCCTACAATTATTCTTCAGGTTTTCAAGTGTAGAAGTTATTTAAGAGAGACTAGGCTCACTCATGATAAACCCTAAGCCAAGCATATTAAATATTTTGCTTTGTTATTAAGGTAGGTAATATTAGCCTCATTTGATGGATGAATTTGGAAATGAAATTTATTGCTATTAGTTGTTTCTGTCAAGCATGATTAATTGTCTCACACAAATAATTAGTTGTTCCTGTATCTGTAGAGGTGTCACATGCAGAATGCACTCAGCTCATTTTAATTCAGCAATCTCTATATTTCAAGAAGTCTCTGAAATTAAGATAGCAGAATATTTTAGCAGACAAAATCCATCTGTGCTAAAATGTATTTGGGAGTACTATATTTTAGCATTATGATATTCCTCCTAAATTACAAAAGAGTTGTTGCTGATGCTGACACCTGGATTGTGAGGTAAAATGGCAAATCCACATGACATATATATGGCCCAATTTCAAATGTATATATGCAAATTTTTATCTTTCTTATAAAAGATGTTTCTTATTTCCAAATAATGGAATGCAATAAAAAAAATAATAGTTTTAAAGAACAGAACACTAATAGGTATTGATTTTAAATAAAATTTCAGGAAAATAAAATAAAATATATTTTCTTTGTAATCAGATACTCAAAATTTTAGCAACTGCATCAAACATTTCTTAGCTACTAGGCAATGCCTACCAAAGTGCTGCAAGTACACTTTTTTCATAAGTAGCATCAGCTAGTTTATATCAAGAGTCTTTTGTATAAAATTTTTTTTTACGTGCTAGGTTGCTTGCTTGCTTGCTTCTGAGAGCAAACTTAATATTTCAAGAAGTCGTTTTGGAGTGATAGATGTCATGAGATCAGGCTTGTTCAGTAAATGAAGAAAAATCTTGCACCTCTGTTTCCTTCAAATTCACTCCTTTGTACTTTGAGAGGGGAAATGACAAGCTTAGAGTAATTTGAGGATTTGGGATATATATCTTGTAATACCATAAACCTGTAAAATATGAGTATTTGACTGAATACAGATGCTAGCTATTTCACAGCTCAGTTTTTAATGACATAAGGTTAGGTGCTAAACTTCCAAAGCAATGCAAGGGGATTTATTGGTATTATTACTGGATTTGAAGGCAAGTCAAAGACTTAATCCCTATGTACTCCTCTGTTAAAAAAAAAAAAAAAAAAAAAAAAAAAATTCTATAGATTTCTGAACAAAGAATAGGATTTGTATGTAACAAGTTTTAACCTTGAAAGAAAATAGAACAATCCTGTCATCTTATGCTTGTGTTAACAGTGTATCTTGTTTCATCTGTTCACTATGATATGAGCTGAACAGAGCTGGCAAGTCTTTAAGAACATTATTCTTGGAGTGAAAGAGCTCTAAATTCCTACATGTAAGAAATTGGACAAAGACAGCAGGAGACCAACACGACTGAATAAGAACCTCTCGGTCAAACTAAGGTGTAACAATGAAATGCAAGGGGATGTGTCTTCTGGGAAGAATATAGGGGCATTTCCCAGATATGTAGGAATGAGATTAAGGAAGCTAAAGTGTAATTTGGCAAGGGATGTAAAGAATAATAAGATCGTCTTAAGGTACATTGGTCAGAAAGAGAAAATTAAAGAAAATATACTCCCCCCAGTAAATAAGACAGGTCAACCAGTGACAACCAACATGGAGAAGGCTGGGGCATTCAACAGTTTCTTGCCTCAACTTTCAATGTTAGTTTCTTTCCCCATACCTCTAAAGTCCCTGAACCTGAAGGCAAGGATAGTGGGAATGAAGTCTCTCCCACCATAAGTGAAGATCATGTTGGACACCACCATACTCTGAACATACACAAGTCCATGGGACCTGATGAGATGCATTCCAGGGTCCTGAGGGAATTGGTTGATGCAGTTGCTAATTCACTGTCCATCATATTTGAAAAGTTGTGGCAGTAAGGCAAGTCACCAGTATCTGGAAGAAAAGGGAACATCGCATCCAATGTCAAAAAAGGTAAAAAGGAGGCCCCTGGGAACTACTGAAGAGTCAACCTCTCCTCTATACCCAGCAAGAGCATGGTACAGATCTTGCTGGAAGACATGTCAAAACTTATGGAAGACGAGGAGGTGGTTAAGGACAGGTGACATGGCTTCACAAAGGGGAATTTGTGCCTGAATCATCTAGTGGCCTTCTATGATGGAGTGACTGTAGCAGTGGGCAAGGAAGAACTACTGATGTCTTCTATCTGGACTTCTCTGAAGTGTCCAAGGACAGATTGGGTGGGGTTTTGAGCAACCTGGCCTAGCTGAAGTTGTACCTGCCTATGGCAGGGAGATTGGAACTAGATGATCTTTTTTGGTCCTTTCCAATGCAAATAATTTTCCTATTCTATGTTATAATAACAATAATAATAGTTATGGACTCTAAAGTTAAGAAGTTAAAGACATTTTTTCTTCAGTTCCTGGGGGGAAAAACCATTAAAAATGTGTCAATAGATATTTAGAAATGGAAGGGCTTTTGTTCTGCTCTTTTTTTTGGCACCATATTTTCAATCACTAGAGGAAGGTGGGGTGCCCTCTGTTAAAGAAATTTCCTTGCCTCAGGTTTCCCGGAGCAAACTCTCAGACATATGATTCCAGAAAGAAAACTAATAATTGAGTGGCACAGCAATAGGAACAGCTTGAACTGGGTGACTCCAGAGAGGGACTGAGAACAAAGAAATTCCTGCACCTTCATACCCTTACAGTTTGTACTATTGATCCTCACAGGCTCCTTATGCACCTTACATGTGATTCTTGATCCAGTGGTGAATTTTGGTCTGTGGTCTTCTTTGCTCCTTAGTGAATCGTTTCTCTGTCTCCTGGCAGATCAGTATCTCTTTCTTATCTGGACAGGTTGAGCTTCTGATCACAAGCATGGCTTCTTTATCTCCCCATTTACATTACCTTCAGGACCTCCTTTTATATAACAGATCAAGATTAGTTACTGGGAGCTGGGAGCTTCCTGCCTAAGGCTTCAGCAACGTTTTTCAACATCTTGTGCCAAACTTACTCAGACAAAAGAATACAGTTGAAAGAATGAAGTTAGCTAAAATGAATTTATTACATCTCCGTGTACACCCTTCCTGTGGGAGATAAGGGATGCTCTGTTTTTAAGTGCACTTCTGCCAGCATCATCACCTTGATGATGGATGTATTGCTGAGAAATCACCCATACTCACACTCGAGGTGTGATTCCTGCAGTATCACCCTGAGTGCTGCACCCTGCAGTGCCACCCCACCCACCAGAAAACAGCTGCTCAAACTGCCCCGTGTCTGCTCTGTCCTGCCTGCGGAGGGCTGGGGCACTGCAGGGTGATTTCCAGCATTGTCAAGACAGACTTTGCTGCTGTCTCCTTTTCAATGTCTCTGGGCTCTGATTTTTCTTCGTTTCCTCCTTCTTTGTTTGAAAAGTCACTTGGTAATTCACTGCTTACTGTTTAAACAAGTGGATTGGTCATCTTTCTTTTTCATATGTAAAAGCCTGTCTTTGGCAGACACTGTCATGAGAGTTTTGGTAGTCTCATTCTCAGCCCATTTTTTAAACTTCATTTCTACCTTAACAGCTTTGCCAATTATGGGCTGTGTGAGCTTCCCTAGAAGGAAGCTTGCCTCAAATTTCTATGTTAGTTTCTTCCCCATACCTCTAAAGTCCCTGAACCTCAAGGCAAGGTCAGTGGGAATGAAGTCTCTCCCACCATAAGCAAAGATCATGTTGGAGACCACCTGAGGACTAGAAATACAGGGCTAGAAATTCTGTCCTATACTGCAGTAATACCAATAAGATTGTATCAAAAAATATTGTTCAGCCTTGTTAAAATGTCATTTAACATTTTGGAAAGTCTTTACCATAAGATCACCACAAGATGGATAGGCTTAATATGAAGTAATATTTTTTTAGTAGCAATATTTCAATAATGCTTTACTAAGAAGTATGTTTGAGAAATTATTTAAACCTAGAATATAATCAAAGGTTTTAATTCTCTCATTTTCACTGGAGGTTGAATATGCACAGAAAAATATAAAAAACACCTTTAATATAGAAAATAATATCTGAAGAAGTTATACTTCATACAGACAATTCTTGATACCTGAAAAAATAAATTTAAAAAGTTTCTTGTTTCACTTCTTCATAAATCCCAGATGATTCAGCAGCTTTTTGTCCCTTCTAGAAATCTCATCCACTGATCATGAGTTCTTATGGTTAGAAGGATAGCTTAATCTTTTGGGTAACTCTGAGAACATTCATCAATTTATTTCTGAGTTACAGGACTAATTCTGAAAATATATTTAAACCACTGAAAAAGTGAAAACACGTGTTGATTGCCTACCAGTGCTGGGAAGGGATGTGATCATACTTTACTGTAGTCTTTGCCAGGATAAACTTAATATCTTCTGAAAATGTTTCAGTGATGAACCTATACTGAGAGGGAAAGCTTTGCCATTTCTTATCCCACAATTCTGTTCCAGGAAAGAAAAGCACACAGAAATAATGTATATTTCAATACAATAAAATACATTTAATTATAGTTTAATACTATTATTTTTCTTACATGGTGTTTCCTACTGCGGTAGTTCCCCCAGTTTCCTCTTTCTTCAACAAAAGCTAATGTACAAAAAGCCGTAGGGCTTTAGCCAGCATTACTAAAAGAAAAATCACCTTCATTAACCTCACTCCAAAATATTTTCTGGCTCTCCACAGAATATACCCTTGCAACAGACATCAGTATTTTCAGTCTGAATTAATGCATCTTATTCACATCTCTTTTACTCACCCCTTTTGCATAAGTGGTCACTATCAAAACTGTTTTGCACAATGCAAGCATCTTTTTAGTGAAGTAAGGCTAGCAGAGAATGACTCATGTCTTTATAAGTTAGTAGAAAATCTTTTTTTCTTTCACACAGAGTTTAGAATTTAGTGACTTCTACTGACTTTTATTAGAAATTATGTCTCATACCATCTAATTTTAATCATCCAGTTCTAATATACTGACACCTCTGCTGCTAATTCTCTTTAACTCAATCAGCTACATAGGGAATTAAGAACTAATTTCCAAGTCTCAATCACATCTCTGTTACATGTTCAAAGTACCCAAAGCAGATAGTGTGAATCACCCCTTATCTCTTTCTGCTGCCACTCAAAACATGAGCTATCATAGGTTGACATTTGCCACTCTCTTCTGTGCATTAAGAAACACTGTTTCTCAGAGACACAGAGGAATTACTAACCTTTTCTTTTAGTTGGTGGTTTCAGAACTGACTTCTCAAAAACTGGTGTCCTGTGGGGTAATACTGCATGGTTGTATTGGGTTTCTGTGGCTTAGGTAGAGAGGAGCTATGGAAGTGGCTTCTGTGAGATGTCTCACAGAGCTGGCTCCAAGATGGACCTGCCACTGGCTCAGGCCAAGCCCATCAGCATTGCTGGTAGCACCCCTGGGATAAAGTATTTAAGGGCATGGAAAAAAAATGTGCAGTTGCAGTCAGAGAGAGGAGTGAAAATATAAGAGAGAAACAGCCTTGCAGACACCAAGGTCAGTGAAGAAGGATGGGGAGGAGGTGCTCCAGCACAAGAGCAGAGGTACCCCTGCAGCCCATGGTGAAGATCATGGTGAGGCACGTTGTTTCTCTGCTGGGATGTTGGACCCCTGATGGAGGTCCATGGTGGAGCAGAGATCCATTTGCAGCCCATGGTGGACCCCAGACTGGAGAGAGTCTGTGCCTGATGGAGGCTGGGACCCTGTGGGAAGCCTGCAATGAAATGGGCTCCTGGCAGAAACGCATAGCCCCATGGAGAGGAGCCTACATTGGATCAGATTTTCAGGCAAGACTTGTGACTCTGTGGAGGACTCTCCCTCAAGCACTCTGTTCCTGTAGGGCTGCACCCCACGGAAGGTACCCATGCTGGAACAGTTTGTGAAGAAGTTTAGCCGACAGGAAGGACTCACATTGGAGAAATTGATGGATGACACTCTACTGTGTGAGGGACCTCACACCAGAGGAGGAAAAGGAGTGAGGAGACCTCCATCTTTGGAGGAAGGAGCGGTATAGATGTGTTCTGAACTGACCACAACTCCCATTCCTCATCCCCCTGCAGGACTGGAGGGGAGGGGGTACAGAAAATAAGGAGTGAAGTTAAGCCTGGGGAAAAGGGAGGGATGAGTGGAAGGTATTTTTCATATTTTGTTTCTTTCCTCATTATCCTTCACTGATTTAACTGGTAAGAAATTAAAATAATTTTCCCAAGTCAACTCCATTTTGCCCATGATGGTAACTGGTGAGTGATCTCTCCCTGACATTATCTCGAGCCTTGAGCCTTTTGTTATATTTTTTCTCCCCCTATGCAGCTGAAGGTGTGAGTGAGAAAGAGACTTAAGTGGAACCCTGGCATCCAGCCAAGGTGAACCCCCCACAATGTGATATAATACAGGTACTGTGGGATAGATAATGTAATCAGATAACTAACAGAAATTAGTTACGGATTCTGCTTTTAAAGGACTGATCCCAAATAGATTATAATCCTTTTATTTGAAAAGTAATATCCTTTCTCCTATTTTTCCCTCCATCCATATGCTACTGAACAAGCTTTTTCAAGCTGTTACACATGCTATCCATCCCAGTAACTGGACTCTGGTCATTGCCACCTCCCAGGCAAGCAAACAAACATTGTTCTTTCCAGCTTATATCTCCTCTGTTACTACATTGACAGAAGAGGGAAACATTTTAGGGAAATGTTATTTAGTCATGTATATTTTAGGTGAAAGTGGAACAAACACTAGCATGGTTTTTGATTGGAACAAGTAACACTCTCTCTGACAATTTCTGGGCACAGCTCAGAAACTGATATGTGCCAGCATCATCTTCCATATTCAGACTGGATGTTGCCAATTAGTTTCTGAGGTGAAGACAGTTTAATAGAACAGATATGGGCTGTTGGCCTAAGTGCCAGAAAAAATTCTGGGCATGTTTAACTTACTGACAGATGAAGTGCTAACTTAGATGGATTAAATCACCCTTTGGAGGTCTTCAACAGTACATATCTCTCTCATAACATCATTATAAATGTATATGTGGAACAGAGCTGAAGAATATGGTATCCTATGATTCCACAAATATCATAAAACCAAGCTGAGAATTGTATAGTAAAAAGCAGAAAGATTGTATATAGAAAAGGGAGAGAAAATTTTGGCAGAAGGTGAAAGATGCAGAAGCCAAAAATGGTATAAAGGTTAGTATATGTCACCTATAACTGAAAAACTTAGTTCAGGACTAGTCTGTATCTATAAAATGAACTTAGTAATCAGAAATTGATTACTTATAACAGCAGAAACAATTGGAGCTAAAGTTGCATTATACTTACACAGAGTACAATGCCATGCCTCACACAGGCATTCCAGAATGAGGAATCCTGAGATAAGTAGCACTCTGAATCTTTAGGGTTGGAAAGAAACCTCTAAGATCATTGAGACGGACCTTTAACCTAGCACTAGGTTCACTTCACCCTTAAGTCATGTCACCAAGTTTCACACCCACATACATTTTGAACACTTCCCTGGATGGTGATTTACCAGCTGGCCTTGGCCCATCAATCCAGCCTGTCCAGATCCCTCTGCAGAGCCTCCCCACCCTCCAGCAGATCACCACACCTGCTCAACTTGGCGTTGTCTGCAAATTGACTGAGAGTGCACTTGATCCCCTCTTCAGACCATTGATGAAGATATTAAACAGGACTGGCCCTGATGCTGAGCCCTGGGGAACACCATGGGTGCCTGGCCACCAAGTGGATGTGTATCCAGGAGCCACCACCCTGGGCCCAGACATCCAGACAATTTTTCACCCACTGAAGAGTACATCTGTCTACACTAAGGTAAACCAGTTTCTCCAGGAGAAAGCTGTTGGAAGCAGTATCAAATGTTTACTGAAGTCTAGTTATACACTAAGCTCCTTAACATTAGTAAATTAAAGGGATATTTATAAAGAACTAGCTGAACAGAAATGCTTAAAAATAGATATTTAGGTTTTTTTTGTTTGGTTTTCAGATGATAAATTAACAGTATAAAGCACTCTGTAGGATCTAGACTAGGTCAGAGAAATTTCATCAGGCAGGAATTTTCTGTATTTTTCATTCTAGTGAATGAAGGTTCTATATATAAGTCATTTTACGTCCAATGGTCTTTCAATATCTTCACAAATGTCTCAGATGAAGGAGTCAAAGGTATACTTTGTAAGTTTGCCAATAGTTGCTTGGGGACAAGCTGAACATTGGTCAGTAGGTGGTGAACAACTCTGTTGCACATCTCTTGCTCTTCTTGGGTTTTATTCTTCTCTCAT
The DNA here is from genome assembly GCA_013397915.1 of Daphoenositta chrysoptera. NCBI lineage: Eukaryota > Metazoa > Chordata > Aves > Passeriformes > Daphoenositta > Daphoenositta chrysoptera. Next base: position 644,951 of record VZRO01000205.1, on the reverse strand, counting down.
TCCCTTTCATTACTATTTTTATTGTTATTATTACTGTTGTTGTTATCATTACTTTTATTGTTATTTTTGTTGTTTGTATTTTGTTATGTTATTTGTTCGTTTGTTTCAATTAAACTGTTCTTATCTCAACCCAGGAGTTTTACCTTTTTTCTGATTGTCCTCCTCCACCTGGGAGGGGGTGGGAAGTGAGCAAGTGGCTGATTGGTGCTTAGTTGCCCGCTGGGGTTAAACCACAAAACATATATCCTTGTAATCCTTTCAAAAATTATTTATTTTGCCTTAGCTAAAGAAAAAGATAAAGACAAAATGTTCTCAGCTGCTCTGGACTGGAACAGTTATGCCCAAAAAGGGAAATGAAGAATGACATCAATCTTCTGAAGTTTAATTTTATCTCTTCCAAAATTCCATCTAACACATCTTTCCCCAGACAACAGTAAGTTTGCACGAACAAGTTGAGAGATTGCTTTCTTCTTAGAGGAGCAACATTCTTGTGAGAAATGCTGTGCATATGAAATTTAATGTGAAGTGTTATCTCAGTTGGCATCCTTAAACAGAAAAATGGAAGTTGTTTAAACATGATGGTGAACTTTATCATCAAAAAAAAAAGGTGATCTCCCCAGAGCAACGATGAAGCTTAGTAGAAGAAGTTTTTGATAACACTGTCAGAAGAGGTGGATGTCAGCTTTTTAGTAAGTTTGATAGCTCAGAATTGTGATGGCTTTTAGATCAATCAATTATAAGTAGACTTGAACAGAAAATGGTTTTCCATAAAGAGAGAGAACTTTTGCAATTTGAAAAAAAAAAGTATTTTTAATGAAAAAACTAGGTAGTCTCAAAGTATTTTTAAGTATCAGAAATAGTAGACTTGGTATTTAGACTCATGTTCAAGTCATGGCTCTGAGTTAGATAAACTGTGGATCTAAAGGTGCGTTTACCATATCAGATGTAGCATAGTGTAGGAAACTCAGAAAAAGGTAAAAGGATTTCTAAGAGTGAGAAACAAAAAGCAGGCTTTAAGAATCAAGGAGAAAGATTTTAGGGAACAGCTTTGCCTGAGAAAATATGAAAGAAGATACAATTAGAACATTAACACAAGGACAGCAGAACAAAGAGCCATGGTTTTAGGCCTAGCTGAGAGAACTTTTAGAAGTTGCAAAATTTATACTTAGCAAGAGATGATAAAGTTAAGCTTAATAATGGAATATTATGCACTATTGTATAAAGTATAAAACAAGCAAGTATTGTTTTAACAAGTGTACGTGCAATATAGAAGATTGGTTGAAACAGCTCTCTGTAACCTTTAGAGCAACTGCTATTGGCTGAGCAGCTTTTAAGAATATTCTGTAACCCAGAAATCGGGGGTTTTTGCCTGCAGCGCAAGCTCGTATTATCTCTGAGGTCTCAAGATAGTTTATGAGGCGAATAAAATAATATAAGTTCACGGAACGTCTGCTTTGGCTCCCCCGTCCCGTTTCATTACGGCGGCAGCATAGCTGTGTGCTACTGGTTATACCTGTTTCTCCATATGACTGTTTTTAAAAAGCAACAATGTCATAGTTTAGTAATGCTTTACCTAAAAAAGATTAACTGCAGTTGATATGTTTGTGAAGAGCATAGGTGATTTATTTACAATTTAAGAAACAATCCAGCCAAAAAAACCCGAAACCCAGAAAAACACATATTTTCCTTCCATAAAAATATCCTTTGAAATAAGTCCTTCTCTTGACTAATAAATGTTAAAATTTACACCAATTAACCACATTTTGGAGAAATCTACAGTATAATCATATTTGAACTGGTATTTGTCAACATGGCCATGCACTGTCAATATATTGCCTCCATATTTTATTTTTATTCCTAAATAACCAATTACACAAAGGTAACAAAAAGTTATTAAATATTTTGTCTTTTGGTTTATTTATATCTACACTTACTCCTCAGAAAACAAGGTTCTTTGGGACAATTTTTTGATACAGATACTGTAAAAATGATGTAAAATAGCATCTAGATTGTGGGTTATGACTATAGTATCTAATGTTTGAACTTTGACATTTGTGCTAAACTATTTTGCATACAACTTATTTAATTTACTCTTTTTGTCTGATTGATAAGATTTTGTCCTAAGGAATATAAAATTAGACCAGCACTACTTATCAAATATCTAATAAAATATGAATATTCTAATTGCATTTATGAGTGGATGAAGTGATTATTCACAGCAGGATGGCAATTATAATCAAACATTGGTTTTTACTACACAAGGGAAAGGTCTTCATAATGTTAAGTATCAATTCAAATAGAAATAATGCTATATCAAATATATTATACTTCATGGACACTTGATTCTTCACCTTTAGAAGATAATAGAAGATAATAGAAAATTCAATTATATCCGAAGAACACTTAGACTATATTAGCTTTGGATTTTTTCAACAGTCAAGAGGAAAAATTACTTAGGTAAAGATGGGATTTCACTCATTTAAATGAAAAGCAAAAAAAAGAAAAAAAAGTTCTTTCTCAAACAGGAAAAAAAAAAGAGCTACTAAAGATTCCTGTACCTGATTAAAGAGTCCTTGCATTTGCAGGTTTGAAACAGAAAACTAACCTTTAAAAAGTATCTAAACGAATCCCTTTTTGAGGACACGCAAGAAACTTCTAAAGTTTTGGTGACACAGCAGGACTTCTTTAAAGACAAGGAGCCAGTAAACTGCAAGACTGTGGCCAGAGAGTTTTTTTGCAACCCCCAGGTGGTGTTTTCATCTCAGGACGAGCCGCAGTGCCCGTCAGAGGCAGCAGAAAGGGCCAGGGTATGTGTGTGTGCGAGGCTGCACGCAAAGACCTGGCCATCATTTGCTGCTGTCACAAAGACTGAACACAAAATTTGTCAGAGTGAAACTACATGGAAACCTTTCTTGGAAGGAGAGTGGTGGCCAAGGTGACCTCCTCAGGACCCTAAGGTTTTCTTGTAGAACCCCCACTGCTGAGAACACCAGCGATATAGCCACTAAGAAAAAGTACTTGGAAGGCTCATGTACAAACTGGTTTCCATATAACTAAGATGTTTAAAAGCATCACTTTTCATATCTTCATCTGTACGTCCAGAGAAAGGACAGAATTCTCATCTATCAGCAGTTTAGAGAAGTATCATCTGACCTATATCTAGCTCTCAGATAAAGATTGGGTCATTGATTTAATGTTTGTGTGTTGTATTACATGCTATGTTTCCTTTCTGTGAAACTTTTACATTTACCATTCCTCTAACTTTGAGAGAAAAACCCTGTTCCACCCTGGCATTAAAGTAGAAATGGAAATGTAGTGAAAAAGAGAAAACTCCGTTTTTCCAGAGGAAAAAAAATAACCAGAAATTAGGGTACTGAGGAGACTTGTAGTTTAAGTAGTTTGTGCTGAAGTCATTTCACCATTCCTTCTGCCTCCTCAAACTGCCTCAAGTGAATATTTCTCTGGGAGTTTTAATAACAGATTTTTATGTCCCTTGGGTGCAATAAGGCCTCAAATAACATACCATGCCATGAAGGAGCATCAGTGAATCCTCAGTCATGGAAAACCTAGACAATGCACTGAACTCTCAGTGTGTTACGCCTCCAGATCTTTCAGAAGGTTACAGGACATACAGGCTACAGTTTAAAATCACTTTTGATAGACAATAGTTTCCTCACTAGGGTCTTTCTGTCATGAACTGTGTTAAATTACTTTTGTCTTAATGGTTTGAAGAATTCTCTGTGGTGCTTATTTAACTGCAGAGTTTCTGATTACCTTTTGTAAATAGCTTTATCATCCCTCTATAAAAATGTAATGATAAATCTACCAGATCTTGCAAGGCTGTATTCACCCTGAAAACTCCAATATATTTGATATGAAGAATGCAACATAAGGAAAAGATTAAGATAACAACATACTCGTTTTCAGTCTTTCTCCTTGACAGAGACAAATCATACTAGAAAAATCCCCTTGTATTTCCATTCAGGATGCCCCAGTTCCACCTTAAAAAAAGAATGCCTGCTGGGAAGCAACTTTTCCATGTGCACACATATTTTACGGTCAGAAAAGTAGGAATGGAAGAGGAAATTGTACAAAGTGGAAATTTTCTGCAAAATATTAAGAAATTAAAATAAAATACTAAGTATACATAGCATAGTGTAAAAAACCCCTATGTTTAAGCCCACAAGGCAGAGGAAGACCAAGAAGTCATGAAGAATCAGAGACATGGCATAAGCCATGTTAAATGAAATGAATGCACAAGGAGCAAACTACAAAAAAGAGATTTAGTCTATCTAATTCTTTCTTTTTTAGCTGTTATTCATTGAGACAAAAATTGTTGAACTGTTGTGAGACGTGCCCCTTCCTTTTTAATTGAAAAACACTTAGTGGAGCTATCTAGTTTAAAGAAAAAGAAAGTGACATAAATTTTTCATAATGAAGGGTTGATACTATTTTTATAATTAAATAAATTTTAATTTTAAAGATAAAAAATATTTTTTTAGAACTCAATCATTATGTTTGTTTTATTATGGTCTTTTCATCATTTAACATATCTCCTTTTTCCAGTCAATAGTAAATACTTTCACACTGAAAGTTGAGCCAATGTTTAAGCCTTTTGTGTGATTATTCCCTGATCACACAGTGATTTGAATAAGCACGTCCTAAACTTCAGGATGGAACTCTGTTTTATGCAATGTTCACTGCAAGTAAGAAGACTTACTATTCTATCCATCTATCTGTTTTTTCTATCTATGTTTATCCATCTACCTATCTATCTACATGACAGGTGGATGATATTCAGGTCTTTAATCTAACCTAGATCATCAGATAAATTGTTCTTCATCACATACCTACCTGTTTATTTTCATGGACATTCAATGTGTTCTGTGGAAAGAAAGCCTTTCTGCAGCTCAGTGAAATGACTTCAACAATTCTCATCAGTGAAAAGAGAAATCGATTGTCCTACAGGACAGATACAGCACTTATTAAAAGACACCTAACAGAAGGTGAAGTTGTGGCCCTTTGAAGCATAAAATAAAGTAGAAGCAGAGGTCTGATTTTTTTTTTTCTTTTTTCTTTCATTTTTTGGTGATATGTTTTTCTAATTTGTCAACTTTGTTAAATGTAGCTATTTCTGCATCTGTTGCTATGTGCATTTTCCCAATGTGTTAGGACTCTGGATCTTTAAGAAGGCTACAGTAGATACAGGCTACAGTTTAAAATAACTTTAGATAGACAATAATTTGATCAGTAGGGTCTTTCTACTCTGAATTGTGTTAAATTACTGTTGTCTTAATGGCTTGAAGAATTCTCTGTAGTACTTATTTCACTGAAGATCTTCTGATTGCCTTTTTGTAAATAGCTTTAGCCTCCTTCCATAAAATGTGCTGGTGGCTGTCTTTTCCAAATCAATTTCCACAGTTCATGGCTTTTAAAATAAATTCAGTCACTCTTCCACGCATATCTTTGTAGGATATTATTAACCTATTTTGAAGACTTTTGAAAATCAGTGACAAACTGTCAAAAATACAGAAATGTCTCTAGTAGATTCAAACCTGTGTTGAATTTCATTGAAACAAACAGGACAAATTATGTCTATTTTAACCTTGATGAATTATTAGCACAAAAAAATTGAATAAAAAAAAATACTGCATACCCATACCAATCCAATTGTTTCTCCCAGGAGAAAACTAGCATTTCCTGTACTGCTTCTACTATGACATCTCATAAATGTTTCAGTTAGATCATTTAAGGCTTGAACTGCTGCTTCATGTGGTTAAATTTTTGTAGTTCAATTAACTCAATTTCTGTTATAAAAATTCATTTCACTTGACCCTAAATGCCTAACTCAGGATAATAAAATAAAATAAGTAAGAATTAAATAAGAAGGTAGGTTTTTCCATTAAATGCCATCAAAGACACCTGCCTCTTTCCTTTGACTGCTTTGGCAAGTTAAGCACTTTTTTAACACAGTAAAGATCTGTGCTTAAATTATCCATTCATTAGTATTTCGCCCTATTTTTGGAGGAACTTTAAAGGATTTCCTAATCCATTTCTGTATTTCTATTCTGATATAAAATTGTCAGGTAAGTATGAAAAAACCCTCAATTCTGTGTGACTAGGTAAGTTCCCATTTTCCAGCTAAAGTTGAAAATGTGACATAGACAGAAGATATTAACATTTACCGGTTTCTGTAAACAAACTTGAAAACTGTCTAAGCCATATGCATCTCTCCAACAGAATTTTCAGATCATACTAATGGCTAATGGATAAACAAGCAATGGGCCAAATCACCAAATAAAACTATTATGTTTCTGCAAATCGTGTGAAAACTCTTATTGCCATTAACAGAGTCATGAATTCAGTCCCAACTAAGAATACTATTAATGGCACCTTTATGTTAACTATCTGTGCTACAGTACAATGTTGTATTAGAAAAGGAGTCAGTGCCTTGTAATGTAAATTACAGTAGCCTGCTGCAGCAACATAATTCATCTAAATAGTCTGACTAAACTTGCACTCTTCTAAAAAAATAAGTATTAATTCATGATGACATTTTTACTCATTTTAAAGTTTAATACAGTATTTTGGAGTGGTCAGGGATAGATTTACAATGTATAAATAACAATTTTTAATACTATAAATGTGTATATAAAGCCTCCATTTTTTATTTTTAGAAACTGTTAGAGATGCGTGTAAAAGGAGCTTGATCTGCCTGCTTAATTAATCTTTGGGGTTTGATCTGAAATATGAAACAGCTGACTTTTCATCCTTCCTCTTCACACATAATCAAATATATTGCTAAAGGATCATGTTTGTATATATCAACAAAAGCACAGATCAAATAATCCATGTAGACACACATATGTAAGTAAGAAAGTAACTAATAAATCATTACATAAAAGGTTATATTCATATTGGTACTCAAAATAGTGTGTACACATGAGCTTTCTTCAGAAGATGCTGTTGCTAATCTATGTCAAGAGAGAATAAAATCAATAGAACAAATGTACTGTCACTGGTTCTAAAGAGACATTCTAGAGACTTGGAAAAAAATCGCACAAGAAAAAAAAGATTGTGATTTTCTTGACTTAAAACTGAACATAAGCCTACAGGTCTGAGTTTTATCTAACAAGATTCTTGATGTAAAACTTCACTTGTAGAAATTTATAGTGAGCATGTCTTAACTATACAAAGGTATATTTTATGAAAGCCATTGCAAAATCTACCAGATAACAAAATTAAAAGAATACTTACAAATTATTAACTTCAATTTACTTTATAGTGAATATTTTCCACACAAAGTATGCTGTTTTCCAGAGAACTGCAGACAATTTGTATAGCAGTTTTATAGTCTGTATATATAGATCCCACATGCATCATAGATTCAATGACAAAACAGTTCCTTTCTATATTCTTTACTTTTCTTCTTTTTACTGACACAGAAGTAGAAAGGTAACTTTTAAAAGAACTATTTTTAAAAACTATTAAAAAAAATAAAATCTATGGTTCCCTCCATAAAAGTCATGCAGGCAAACAGAAGACTAGAATACTTTGAGAGTGACTGTACATCAGATGTAAAAAATCAATAGTTTCCGTAAAGAAGGTATCCTCAGGGATAGAAAGCTTCAAGGTATGAATAGAACAGTAGCTTCAGTGCTTGGCATCTGCAGAAGTGATAATACATTTTCTAATCCCTGCCCAAGAGAGGGTAAAAGAATATACTGTTTCAAAGTTTTAATGATCCAGGGTGAATATATTACACTATCTTTCCTGCTGAGCTGCTTGAGCCCTACTTTACCTGTGGGATATCTTAGAAGACCAATCAGATAATTCAGAACACCTCACATCTTAGCCAGCAATGTTGGAAGGATGTTTAGCCTTCCTTCTGGGTTCTGTAATATTTGCTGAAATCTCAAATACTTACCACAGGCAGCAGCTTGATATTTACTAGCAAAGATTTTATTGGAATGAAGGAAGGGAAAAAAAATATAGTTTTTGTAAACCTGTTTTGTACATTAAGTTCGCCTTGAAGTACAAAAAAATACCAAACACAGGACTTCCAGGTGACTGGGATTAAGGGTTGCCACTACCTGGTAATGTCCTGACTCCACATCTTCATTATCCATTTCTCTTTTCTCTGTTCCAGATTGCATGAAAGGAAAACTAGAACTGCAGAGTATCACCATGCCCCAGTGGATAACATCACACTTTGCTTACGGGGAACTAGGCTGGGACAACTTTAGACATATATTCGCTGTCAAATTACTTCATTGTAATTGTCTTTCATGATGATCTCAATCCAGCATCTGTATTGCATCCATGTTGGTTTTCTTCAAGACAAAACAAATTACAAAAAGATTACTTCGAGGACATATTTCACACCAAAAATTACTCTCTAAAATCAGTAAAAAGAAGTTCAACCTGGTTTGGGCTCTTTCATCTCTACAATATTACCCACAATTTCCTAGAAATACACTAAGAAAAGTCATTGAGAAAATAAACAAACGGATTTACATTACAAAACTGCCCCAGGATATTAAATATATGTTTTACCTCTGAAGTAAGAGTGCTGTGCAGAAACAAGGGAAAGAAAAGCAGATGACTGGAGAAAATGAAAAAGAGAAGAAAGGGTAATAGACAGTCTGACGGAAACAGAAAGAAAAAAGACAAGAAAGACTGAAAGAAAAACAGATGGAGAGCAAGAATGGTGGAAGGAAAGACAGGTGGAGAGAAAGACAGGAGATGAGCAGATGGAGAGGAATTAGGAAGGCAGCAAGGGAGGGAAATAATGTGTTACGTTATTTTAGACGTTTTAAACTGAAGAAGTTATGCCTCAGGGTTCCAGGAATGCCATGTGGCTGAGAGGACTCAGGACCAAATATTCAGTATTTTGATCACCTGACTTTAGAGATTATCTGAGAAATATATCCTGAATTCTGATCTGATTCTGATCTGCCAGACTGTGAGGGGAGTGTGTGCCCCTTGATTTCACTTCATTTATTGGTACAGATGTAGCTATAGTGAATATTGCATAGGGGTACTTATTAACATTCAAAATCATTTGAAGAGATTATTTCAACAAATAAAGAAAGGTTTCCCTTAGAGATGTATAGATAGCCACCCTTTATCCATAAAATTAGTGCAGACAGAAATTACAGTCTTTGAGGGGAATAAGTTATCTGCCCTTCAGATGCACACAGCCCAGCTTGGTGAGACAATCTTCTGTCATCAAGTTTAAAGTAAGCTGTGCTTCTGTTGAGTCTGTTAGATATACACAGGCAATATCTGTTCAGCCTGATTCTTTTGTCATGAAAAGCACTGAAGAAGATCCTTACATCTCTGAGAGGCTCCCTGCAGATCTGAGAATCCCAAGCAGGTGCAGGTGTCAAGCAGCATGGTTAAGAGCTGCAGAGCATTTTATGTTTCAGCTTGGGTTTTTTCCTTTCATGACTGCAAGTCAATTGATGCTATCCATTTTACTATGGTGCTTAGGAAAAAAACCCACACATGTGGCACACTGCATGTAAGTATATCCTTGAAGCTAGATATAATCTAACCATATAATAAGAACAATCCAGAAAGATCTCATGGTTGCATCATAAAGTTTGAATGACTCAGATTTGTCATGTATTTGACACTCTCCTTTTTGATTTCATTTGTATAAACTTACTGCTACAACCTAATACTTTCATGTCATTTGGCATACACAAAAACTTCCAGTCCTTATCTAGAGTTCTTGTCATGTCAAAAAATGTACACAAAAGTTCCAGATAAGCAAATATTGATGTATACCTTCCAATCATTCTGAGGGCTGTCTTGGGTGTTTTTTATGTGCTGTGCTATTTTTGCAGGTGTTATCTCTAATAGTCAGGCTGATCTAAAATTATAGGCATTATAATTTTCACGTTTATCAGTTTGAGGTATGGTTTTTCATTTGGAGAGGAAATCTGATCATGTTTAAGCACTAAGTTTTCTGTCATGTCTTTCCAAGGTACCTATTTCTCTATTTTCAAAATGCATTTGGCAATGTAGCTAGAACTGTAATTGATTAAGTGACTGCAAGGCATGCTGAATGTTTATCATTCTTTGAGGAGAAGCCTTCAGAAGTTTTCCTGCTCTACATCTCCTGCTGTGCTGAATAATAATTTTACCTCACAAAATGAAAGTGATAATGATGAATCTTGTTTAAATTCCCGATGGCTGTTTATTTAAGCAAAAAGAAGGGAAAAAAACCCCTTTGGTTATTTAAAATTTTAATACAGTATTGCCAGAAGAAATAGTGACATAATTAAAGGACTAAATAATGTCTAACCTTGCAATGTAGAAGTTTTCTAAAATTAACACAACATATTTAAAAACAAAATATAATTTCATAATATATGGTTGTGGGATTTTTTTTCTCGGTTTTCCTAACACAATTCAGAAATTCAGTTTTGCTTTCTGTAATCATGAATATTAATCCCAGAAATGTAAATATCTTCAGACATAAATTATGAAATCTACCAATTAGTGTCAGGATACTTTTATACCCCACTTCTCACTGGTGAAACTTAGAGATTGGAAAAGTACAGAAAAATACAACATCGTAAAAATAGTCTAAATAATTTAATTGAAATGATATCTCATTTCATAGTGTTTAAAGAAAATAATATTTGTTTATTTCTTACTACTTGAATATTTCATAAAAGAAATTTGAGATATTCTGTGGGTTTCAATACCATCAGATAATGTGTATCTAGAGTCTGCTCTTGGGCTGTCATTTCCCAGTCAGTTGCAGTGTATGCTTATTTACTCCTACACTGTCCTTTTTAATGAAGAATCACTTCACCTTTAAGATGCAGTACAGCTGCAGTTCTAGGAAATGTTCATTCCCCAGGCACCTTCCATGTAAACAAAATGGAAAAATGATCCTCAAATTATTCCTTTTATCTTGAGATTAGCAAACTATATTTAAATAAAGGAAACTTTATTAGCAAACTTAAAAACCACTACATGGTCTCAAATATAATTTCAGGATACGTAATGTACAATTTTACGTATGAGAATATTATCCTAGTGAGTTGGGATATAACACTTAACTGAAAAAGTACCAAAGAAGGAATGATTGTTCCTGAGGGTACAGAGATTATTTGGGAAAGTTCTTTGTAGTTGAATATGGCCAGTCCACCCTGAGAGACCCGAACTGATGACTGCAGACACAAGAAATTCTATTACTTTCTAGCTGGAGGACTAGGGATTTATCTAGCATGCCTTTAGTTACAAAGACATGGATTGTCTTGTGAACAGTACTAATATACTTGAGGGAGGTTCATACATTTCCTATTAATTATTCAAAGTGCTTCAAAATAGCAGCTGCTAAGGAACACTTACTTTAGATACAGCTTTTTCTTTACAGATACAGTTGAACAATCTGTAGAGCCATCAGAATTTGCAATTGTGTGAGAAATAGATGCCTTTTAAAGAATGTCAAAGCAGAACATTAAATGTTACTATTAAATGGTTCAATTGCTTTCACAGCCTTGGGTGTCTTGGATTTCTCAGAAATATAGGAGTGCTAATAACTACTTAAACAATTTATGTTATTGTTTGAGAGAGGATAAGCTTTTCTTTCACTGTGTCAGCACAGCCAATTTTAATTCCAAACAACAGTAATCTTAAATAACTAGAAAGTGGGGGAAAAAAAAACAGACAACAAAACCCAAAAAACACCTCTAAACAAAAGAGAAAGAGACAGATAGAGCCTGGCTGATGTAAATTGCAGTATTATGTAGTTGAAGTGGAATTCATCATCTTGCAGTATCATTTTGTTTGGTTTTGAAAAAATATTAAGTAGATTTCAAGATCAGATTAGAAAATACGATAATGTAAAATTTCTAAACAATATGCAAGTGTGTGTTTTAAATATGAAATTATCAAAAGATCATGTTGTTATTTCTTGTTTTATTTAATAGAGCCATCCAGAAAATGACAAGTTATTAGATGTCTTAGTTTGCATTTCAGTGTTTAACAAATTTTCACAGTACTATTTCTTGTTGTGATAACATGGTCTACTAGAGGTATTTTCTTCAGTGAGTTGTTTAAGATTATACTTTCAAAAGGAAGTGAAAAAGATATTAGGTTGTCAAAAGTAATTATAGCAAGAACATGGAGATACAGAGCTATCACAAATTAGCAGTATATTTAATATTTTTCCTCTCTAAGAAATCAGCTCCTACATATTTTTTCTCAGTCAAACAAGTGAAACATGAATTAATTCTATCAGAATTTGGTTTTGTTATCATTATTTAGATAACTTCTGAGATCTGCTTTGTAGTAATATTTTTGTTAATGGTCTTTTAAAGAATTGAAAAGAAAAAAATATCCATTTTGAAATACTAAATTTGTTATTTAAAAAGAGAAATACATATTGTTTTTTTAAAAAAAAATTCAAGTCCCACTCCCTCTTCCAATTGTGTACAGATTTTTAAAGAGGAAAATTAATTTGTGCTAGTTTTAAAAATTATTATTTCTTTTGTATAATGAGTTCTGTGTAAGAGGCACATGAAATAGAAGCTATGTGAACTCAAGCCAAATTTTTTTGCAAGTGAAGGATAATGACTCATTATAACTTCTAAAAGTACTTTCAGTGACAAAAAATATACCAGACTTTGTTTTATGTCTTCAGCATGAGAAGAGCTTTGGAGGACATTTTAACAGGAGAGACTTATGTTCCCCTTATTTTTGAGTCAGAAAGTAACTCTCTTGTGCCCCTCATAAATCTCTTGAGTGCAACCTAATATATCTATTACAGTGGTGCATCTCAGCTGGTAGAAACATGAAATGAAGCATGTGTAAGATACATGCTTAAAATGGTATAGAAGAAAATTTTGAAATATTTGTAATTAATTTAGTCCTTCTGTGTTGTTGTGATTTTCCTAGATCTGCAGCTGAGCTTGCCACACAGAACCACAGAATAGTTTAGGCTGGAAAGACCTTTAGGATCAAGTCCAACCATTGTCCCAGACCACCACTAAACCATGTCCCTAAGTGCCACCTCTCCAAGTCTTTTGAATACCTCCAGGGATGGTGACTCGACCACTTCCAGCCAGACTTTCTTAGGTCCCTAGCACTGCGTCAGGTTGTTTGGACCCAAGTGCAGGATCTGGCACTTTGTCATGTTCAGCCTCACACCTTTGCCTCAGCCCATGGATCCAGCCTGTCCAGATCCCTCCACAGAGCCTTCCTATCCTCCAGATAACATTCCCACCAATCTTTGTGTTGGGGGCTTCATTCTGCTCCCTGTCCCTGCGTGCTAGCTCAGAGGGCTGGGGACCCAGAGAACAGCTGGCCTTGCTAGTAAAGACTGCGGCAAAGAAGGCATAAAATACATCCCTCAGCCTTTCTCTCAGTCTTTGTCACTCACTAAATTAATTCTTATCAGTTTATGTAGTATGTAAGTACATCCCTGCAGTAGACAGTGAAGCACTATGGCAGCCAATTATTTTTTCCATAAGAAACCAACTTTATGAAAGCAACAAATGTTTAGTATATCTATGCTGTACCATATTATAAAAATAAATCCCAAACAAATATCAGGACACACAGTATTTATAAGGGATTTTTGTTCTGCTCAACAGAAACCGATTTTTTTTAACTTGAAAATGGATGGCAACATTATGTTTAGACTTTTATGGATTCCACAATTGTTGTCACTGTTCAGGGTTAAAGAGTTCTAGTCTAATTGCTGTTTTCACAGAAGCCTTTTCAAGTCTGTTTTTATCTTTGCTGCTCTTTATAATTTTTCATATCTTTTCATATCTTGTGGATTCTATTCAAGGTAGAGGATCAGAACTGCATGCACTATATTATGTACCAACATAGACATATTCTTTTTTTTTTTTTTTTACCTTGATAAAGTAATTTTTTCAGTCACAAAGCCCTATTCAGAGCTCCTCGCTGTATGTTCAGGAAAGTTGGGTTATATTTTTTTATGTGAATGCCTGGGAATTATATTCACAATGTTTTTCCTCCATTTTATTTTCTGATAAATCCATAGTATAAAATCCTTCAGTAACTCTTTAGCCTTTGCCAAAATATATTAATTTTATCAGTCCTTTTCCAGATCATTACTTATAAAATGCACATATTTTTCCAGATGTGCCCCATACTCAGTAAGGATGCACCCAGACATCCTCATGGGATTCCCCTGGTGAATTTCTTTCATTGTGAAGATTCCTACCTACTTCTACAAATTTGTCTCCAGTCTTTTCATTAGTCACTTGAGAATAATTTTCTATTTCACCCTATAATACCTTATTCTCTTCAAGCCTTGTGGTAAGGGCTCTATCAAGCATGCTTACTAACTCCTTCAGGGAAATCTGGAATAAAGAACAGCCTTCCATACTTTTTTTCACAGATATGAAGTGTGACTTAGGCTTGCTCAAGGTAACATTCAGAATAAACTGATATATTGCATGACGTAGAGTAAATTCAGAAAGATTGATACTGTTCTGATAGCAAGTTTTCTTCCACATCAGTCATACCAGCTCATTTTCTAGGCCACCATAGCACAAGAAATGCTGATCCATAAATCTCCTCTGTTCAGGATGTCTCATGATTAATTGATTTTGCTGTCTACAATAAGCTGGAAAATATGTTGTCAAATAATTTCACCAAATCTTAAAAAAAAAAAAAAAAAAGGAAAAAAAATAACTGCTCACATCCACTCACATCCATCCATTCTCTAGGAGACCAATGACATCTCAGGAACATACCTACCTACGTCTACATTGTACAACTTTTTAAATGCAAAAATAAATCCTGCCTTATATGTGGTTATGAATAACCATGTACCATAGGGCATCTTAAATGTCAAGATACCCCTACATGAGAAGAACCATACTGATTTCTTAAATTTTCATTGAGCATACCCAGGCAGCCAAATGCAGTCTTACATTTAATAGTCTATGAACTGCATCTCACACCAGCTCCCTTACACAGACAGCATAAGGTCCTTTTCTGTTCAATGGAGAGTAATAGAAAGCTCTGGAAAGCAGTTTGTCTCCTTCTAAGTTACCACACAGAAAATAATCATCAGAATTTTCTGTTTCTAGGCCTTGGCTGTAAAGGTTACTAGATCAGATGTAGATATGGGATATCTTAGACAGAGAAAGAGATGTAAAGCCGGGTTAAATAAGTATTTCCATTTTCTTGCTTATTCTTACTCCCCTATTTGTAGCCTCACTTTGTTGCCTGGAAGAATCTTTGAGCAAATCCTCTTCAAACACAGTTTGTGGTGCATCAAGAAGGAAATGACTGGGAACAATTTGTATGGATTTGCCAAGGATAAGTCTGAATGACCTGATTGATTAATAAGACAAAATGACTGGATTTGTGGGTGAAAGGAGAGGAGCAGGTACACTTTGAAAAGCAAGTGTTTCAACTCAGTCTCCCACAATGTTTAAGATGTCATAGTATGGATGGGTAGTCATATAAAGACCTGGCTAGATGATTAGGCTGAGAAGATAATCATTAATGGTTTGCACTCTCCTAGGATGCAGTAATCAGAGGATGCTCCAGAAGCCTGTACTAGAACCTGTCTTGCTCAGCATCTCTATCAGTGACCTGAAGGGGATGGCACAGAGCACTTCCAGCAAGTTTGCATGTTACACGAATCTGGGAGGATGTACATGCTTGAGAGCAGGGCTATCTTTCAGGACAGACAGGAGGGAGAAATTAATGAATTTCAACAAGCACAGAAACAAAGTCCCATCCCTGGAAAAGAAGATCCCCTGACATCAATACAGGCTGGGGGAAGACGAGTGACCTACCTCATGGAAAACACTTTTGGGAACCCTTGTGGGACAGTGACCAAATGTTAGTCAGCAATATGGCCTGGATGCAGAGACAGCCCACAGTCTCCAGTATTGTATTATCAAAAGCCTAGGCAGCAGATAACAGGAGGTGTTTATTCCCCATGTTCAGCACCCATTAGACCATATTTAGAATATTACAACTAGTTTTGGACCCCCCACTCCAGGAAAGACATTGGCAAAGAGATGCAAGTTTATAAGAGGGAGAGCAGGTTGGACAGAGTGGGAAAACTCACCTGTGAGTTCTCTTCTCATTCTGTGAGAGAGAAGCTGGTTCAGCTCAGAGAAGAGACTGCTGGGGGACCTCACAGCATTCCCCACACTACCTGCAGGAAGGTTACTGAGAGGATGGAGCCAGGCTCTTCACAGCAGTATATGAGAAGAATATCTGAGACAAAGAGCATAAATCTAAATGAGAGAGGTTCACATTGGACACAAGGAGCATCTTTTACCCCATTCCCAATGGAATAAATTGCACAGAAAGGTTGTGTAATATCCATCCTTGAAGGATTCTTAGACTTGACTGAAAAACTGAGAAACCTGATCTGACCTCATAGCTGACCTGCAATTACCAGGAGGACCAGAAACCTCTTAAAGTACTTTTTTGCCCGTTATCCTGTCTAGTCTCCTGATACATGTTCCATATTTATGAAAAAACACAGGAAGAACATTGTTATATCTGACCATTTGTTTTCTGTTTTCTCACTAAATTTCATTTGCTTTCAATATAAACTCTTACTCCTGAACTTATTACCTGGCTTGATTTTTATAGTCAAACAAACTAACAGTGCTTTGATTCTAAAGTAGATTACACAAATCAAATACTAAAATGTCATAAAGCCATTAATTTAAATGTAGAATATGCACTGAAGATATTTTAACTCAAGGAAGATGAATTCCCATCAAGAAAGATCTAATTTAGTCAGTTGACTTCATGTATTGGAAGTTATCTATATAATGGAAAATCAAAAATTTAAACTCAGTCTTTGCCTGGAGTGAACAAAAGCTCATTTATTTTTCTCACTTTATTGACAGTTCTGAGGAAATTTTACTGCTTTACTGAAAACTGAGTCTTTCTTAAAAATAATATTAGTAGTATATGAAAAAGATTTTGTGAGAACAAAACCAGATTGTAGTTATTTTGATTGTATGACTTAATATTATCTCCAAATTATAAAAATAATTAATGTCTGCTTCATGATTTAGTAAAATGTGTAAAAGGACAAACAAAAAAGAAAGATTTATTCTGTAATTCTCCTTTAAATTGACTAATTTCTAGTATTTTGCTTCCATTGCAGATATGACTGTCAAGCAGTATACTTAATAGTGACTTCTAATAAGCACATGGATGATATGGCACTGTAAATTCATGTCTGCTGAGCCTTGCAGAATGAATTGATTGATAAAAGTTATTTTCAGTCAAGTCCAAATACATAAATGAAAGAATTTGACTTCATGAGAAAAGCTGCTACTTCAAACAAAAATGATTGGCATCTTCAATGTGAATAAAACACTCATTACAAGAAAAATTTCTGCTTAGAAATGAGGAGGAACATAATTTAAGTAACCGAATAATATAATTCAACTAGAGGAAAAGATGTATTATGTCAAATGGTTCATCAGTCTGGTGATTCATAATTAACCCTTGTCAAGTTTTCAATAGAGTTTTGCCTGATTTAGTTTTAAATGTTCAAGAGAAATAACACTTCATTTCCCACAGGAGACTGTATTGGCTGTGAAAGCTCATTTCAAGGATTTTTTTTCAAGTTCAGTTTAATACTTGCTGTTTCTATAAATAACTGGGAGTTATTATTATTATTATTATCACTACTATTACTATTATCATTGCTGCTGATGTTATCATTATAATCTGAGTTTTTACTCTCTTCTCACTCGATATTCTAAAATTCTGTTTCTTATTTAACCCATACGTACATATTACTTTGAAATAATGCCCCTGTATGTGATCTCTCCAACTTCATGCACTTATCAGTATCCTCAGATCTGTCTCAAAACAGTTGTTCAGAGGAAGAATGATACATGCAGAAAGCTCGGCTCAGAACTTTTTGTCATGATTCAATGCAAAGTGATTGCTATTTGTTTTAGTGTTTCATTTCTCATCAACTTTTGCATGTTCCACAACATCAAACATTTTACAGTCTGAGAAAGCAGAGAATTTTTTAAATGAAAATTTGGTAAGTGAAAACCATTTCTGTTGTTTCCATGCAGAGAAAAACTGAAAAAAGAAGTGTTAGTAGGCAAGATATTTAGCAGGTAAGTGTGTGAGGACTGGTGGTGTGGAAACTGTCACTGGGTTTCATAATCAATGAAACCACTGATCAGTGGAGTTATATAGACATATAAGTAGCTCTATTTTAGTTTTATCATTATAGTGATAGTAGCAGGCAGCTGTCTTCTGAAAGGTGCAAGAGGCACCCACTTGCTAACCTTGTGTGTGAGAGGTGTGCTGCTTACCAGGGGCAGGTTTCAGGGATCTCATTGAGAGAATACCAAGCCTCATACAGTCCTCTGGATATTATTCACTGCTAAAGTTTCATGTAGGCTCCAGAGATACAGCCAGGAGTAGCACGAGCATTATCAAGAAGGATTACTGAGTTATACGAGTGGCGGTAAAGGACTATGGAGCACAGGAAGTTTTTGCATTCTATGAAAACCATTCAATGATTATAGCTTTTGATATTCTTTTGCAATAATATTTCTGCTTATTTTTCCTAGGTTAAAGTGGTCCCAGATCCCTGTGAACAGGTGCTCCTGCACTTGTGTAATGTGCCAACTGAATTAAGAGATCCATGCGTGAACTTAGAGGTCTCTGTGTTCATATATCCTTGTGAAACTAGAGTTTGTGTTGCATTTTATCTGGAATGAATGATATTCTTTCATCATTTATGTTTTATTTTAGCCTTTTTCCCATTCTTTACTTAAAATTTTAAAACCCCGTCTTTATTTCCAAAAATTTTACTGTTTCTTTCTCCCTTTTACATATATTATGATTATTGCTGAAATTCTTTTATTTAATCCTCTCCACTCTGCAAATCTTCTAACACAAAAAATGAAATATAAAAATAGCTATAAAATAATTTAAACGTGAAACAGTAAATTAGCACAGTCTTGTAGCTGTTTCCATAGATCTAGAAATGGAAATTAAACCTGTGAATGTTAAAATGTCCTTTTGACAGGTTGTTACTAGCATCACTAAGTGACCTCTCATTATGCTTAATGATTAACAGGTTTTGAATAATTCTTGATATTATGGAGTTGGAAGGAAACCAGAACAAACAAATTAAAACACACAAGCATGCTTTGGATGACACACTGGTGTTTGGGAAGGCCTTAACTTTGGTTGCTATTATAATTTGTCTGCCTGGAGGACCTGAAACAAGATATCTTGGTTTACAAGAAAATACTCCTGCAATACACCTGGAATCCTAAAGAGCACAGAGTATTTGTGAAACAATATAATTTTTCCCCTATACTGTCCAAATGTAAGCATATTGTCTCACTCAAGCTGTCAATCCCTCCCATTACATAGTCACCCATTTCAGTAGTCAGAAAGCGTTGATATGTTTCAATTTTACACTGAATGACATTAAATTTCATGCCAATAAAAAATGCCTCTCAGTCTAACTTCAGAATGCAGACAAATTTTAATTTTCTTACATTATAGGAAAGAAAACTGAGAGTTAGCATAATGTGGCCCTGGAATTCTTCAGATTACAACCTACTATAATAACTGGGTAGGCTCATTTATCTTCCACTTATCTATGCTAACTCTAATTATAAAGTAATCAAATTTTAATATTTTGATTAGACTGTCTATTTTATTGAGTCTAATTCATGTCACTTGAGCACTATGAAATGCACATATTTATTTTTAATTACTGGTAAAGACACATAAAATATACCTGTGTGGTACAAGATATCCCTGAAAAACAAGTAATATTCCCGTGTCTAAGGTGTATTTCACTGTTTAGACATTTGTCTTTGTAATTACTGTAAAATTCTGTAATGTAAAATGTAATGTAAATGTAAAAAAAAAAAGGGAAATTTCCTTTTGGTAGAAAATAAATATACCGGAGATGTGATGATATTTATAAAATAATAAAATAAAAGTCTTATTTGGCAGAATGCACTTGGAAACTCTAAAGGCAAACTGGTCTGAAATAGAAGGTGAGGTAAAATGTAAAAGCATTTTAAACATAAACTGCTGCATCTGCAGGCTGAAAAAAGGAAGTAGACTCTGAATCGTTTATGCAGATAAGCAGAGATGGTGAAATGACCTGAACTCCAATCATATGGGAGTTCAATCATCCTGATGCTGAAAAAAGTGAGACCTCTGGAGTAGTTAAAAAACAAACAAACAAACAAACAAACAAAAACCAACCCAGAAATGAAAGCAACCCCAAAAAAACTGCAGACAATCAAACAAAAAAATTTCCAAACACTTTCTATGCCCAAACCATAAAATATGTCTACCCAAGCATGGTTTTTTGGCTGCTGACTGTTTAGCAGACTGGCTCTAGCTGGAATCCTGAGAAAGAGAATGACATGACAAATGAGGTAAAATGGCTCTCCTCTTATACAGCACCAGTGGGGACCCATCCTTGTGAGGAAGCAGACTCGGGTTTTGTCAGGACACTCTCCTTACACCTCTAAATTTCTCCTAAGGCTTGAAAACAAAAGCCTTTAAATTCTATACCAATACATCCTTGGAGTAAAACACACTCTGTTGTCAGCCAGTATTAAACATTTTAAACACTGTGCTGAGCAGATTTAGGTCTCGGGACATCACTTTGGGCCTCTAGGGATCATTATCAGAAAACAGGGTATCCTATCTAAGATTCAAATGAATTACGTTATTATTTCAGAAATAATGTATGAAATGCAATTTCTATTTCTTTCTAGAAGAAAATACTTTGGATTTCTTCTCCATTTCAGTTAAGGGTTGTGTATCAGGTCTTAGGTAACGTGAGGGTTTGATTAATCTTGTAAGTAAAATACAGTATTATTTTAAGAATAGCAAAAAACATTCATTCATGAAAATAAACAAAAGGCAAACTGAAAGTAATAGGAATGTTAGAATCAGAGAATATTCTCAGTTGGAATGGACCCACAAGGATCATCAAGTCCAGCTCTTAGGTGAATGACCCATACAGTGATCAAACACCCAACCTTGGCACTAGTAGCAGTGTGCTGTAACCAAGGCAAATGTTATCAAACTTCTTGGGACACACACCACTGTTTTCAAAGCCATGATAAGTAATTTGTCTTAGGTTTTACATTAGGTATTGTAAGAATATTGAGGATGATGAGGATCTATCATTCCAAGAACTTGAAAAATTATGAGGAAGTAATTATATATTGAAAATTTTAATTTTTAGCTGAAGAATTTTTAAGAGTAACTTGGTGGGAAAAGTGAAAGAGAATGCAATTATTCTGTAATATGTTCCTAGATTTTCAAAAGAAAATACATTTGATTGCTGTTAATGAGAGTAATTCTCATTAAAATCTATTTTTTAAAAAAATTTTTCTTATTACACTCAGAAAATATCTGCTTATTGAAGTTCGATATTAACCCTAGGCCTCCTTTTGTCTATTTTGGTGATGTTTCAATGCATACTATTAAACTCTTCAAACAATGCAAACTAGGTCCTGAAACACTTCCTACCTGAACCTGTCATCAAAAATCACTGGACTTATGTGGAGTATTTAATACTGTGTCAGGAGATAAAACAAACTTGTCAGTTTTATAATGATACGAAACCAAATGATGACATTCAAAAACTAAACTATCATCGAGAAGAGTTTTCATGATAATGAATTTTGTATGCGGAGATGCCTCATGCAAAGAAATGCAGAAAATCACTGAGGCATCTCAGTGCAGCTGCCAACCACCTGAGAGGAAAGAAATACCTGACTGTTGTAGTCAGGAGGCTGATTTCTTGATTTCTAAAAACTATCTTAAAAAAAAAATCAGACTACAGATTGGAGACTAATGAGATTTTATGTGCCTGCTTCTGAAATACCCCTGAAATAAAACCAGAAAATAATTTAGGTTGGTGAGGACCTCTGGAGATCACCTGGTCCAAACCCTGTTACATGAACTTTGAAGCTGAGTCTAACTTCAAAATTTGATGAACTTGCTCATGATCTTTGATTGATTTTTGGATATCTGAAGACAGATTCTACAAGCATTTGTGTGACCGAGTTGTGGGTTGTGGGTTTTTTTTAAGATGTCAAATCATGATCTTCCTTATTGCAACTTTTATCTATTGTCCTACCCGCTATAGCTGTACTTGTCTAAGAACATCTGGCTTTTTCCACACTATAAGACAATATAGATATTTGAAGGCAACAATAAAATTATTCCTTTTTCTTCTATTATTATGATTGAAGAAATCTAGCTTTCTCTTTCTTTCCTACTCTTTCATATTTAGGAATATGAATGGCCACAATATCTATGGGGCAATTCCCTGCCTCGTATTTTCTCTTTTCACAAATAAAAACTCAGAGCAGTTGTAGCTAGCAGCCAAAGTGTTTGATATAGAGCAATACAGAATCAAAAATCTGGTTTTTTTACCTGTCATTTTGAAAGTATAAGAACTTCTTAAAGTGCAGTAATTTGCAATTTTTCTGCAGCAGCATCAGTGATATGCAACATTGCACTTCTGAATTATGTATCAGGACCAGATTTGTGTTAGAAACATCTCTATTCCACAGCCTGTGAGCTTGTGCAAGTATGTACTGACATCTGGTGGACGTTTGAGCAAACACATCAATAAAACACTGGGGATACATAATACTCATTCAAAGAAAATATTTATAGTGGGTTTCAGTGCTTTAGTTCTGAATCCTCTTTCCAACAACACTTATGGAAGAAAATAAAACCCCAGTAAAGATTTCAACATCAAGATTTCTGTTTCTACCATGCTATTTTGGAAGAAAAAATTTCCAAAAAGTCTAATTGTTTTCTGGTTTTATTTGTAAACTAATGCACCTTTTAAAATATATACAAAAGCAGATCAAAACATTCAGACACATATGACTGTATTCACATATGTCCATCTGGCAGTAAGTGACATAGCTTAGCCCATCTCAAGTTCAGAAACCCCCACATTATACCATTTGCTAGCTGCTAGTCCATGACGCTGTGCTTAATGAATACCTACTTGATCATGGAACAGATACTGTTTGAGAATAAATGAGTGTGCTGGTCTACAGCAGCTCAACAGGAAGCAGCAGTATGCCCTGGAAGCCAGGAGGGCAAATGACATCCTGGGATGCATCAAAAACAGCATAACCAGCTGGCCAAAAGAGGTGATTATCCTTCTGTATTCAACATTGATACGGCCTCACCTGGAGTGCCCTGTGCAGTTCCGGACCCCAAAAATTAAGAAGGATATGCAGGTCCTTGAATGTGCCCAGGGAACAGCAAGAAAGCTGGGGAAAGACCTGGAAGACATGTCCTAGGAGGAGTTGCTGAGGAATATCCTATGGGCTTGTCTAGAAGAGGAGGCTGAGGAGTGACCTCACAGCTCCTACAGCTCTCTACAGATCTCTGAGGAGGTGAAGAGGAGAGGAAGGTGCTGATCTCCTTTTCCTGGTATCCAGTGCTAGAATGCATGAGAATGGCTCAAAGCTGTCCCAGGGGAGGAACAGACTGGATATTAGGAAGTACTTCTCATCTGAGACAGTGGCCGAGCTCTGGAACAGGACTCCGAGAGAAGTGATGGATGCCCCAAGAGTCTCAGTGTTTACAAGGCATTTGGACAATTCTCTTAATAACATATTTCAACTTTTAGTCAGCTCTGAACAGGTCAGGCAGCTGGACTATAGGATTGATGTATGTCTCTTCCAGTTGAACTATTCCTCCCCTCCCCACCCCTTCCCTCCCTTTCCTTTCAGTCCCCTCCCCTCTTTTCTCTTCTTCCACTCAGCTTGCAGCAGATCAAACAGCTAAGCCATAAAGTGAACTCTTGCAACTACAATTTCATTTTGCGTGTTCTTGAATGTCTTCTGTGTATGTGGCGGCGTTGACAAAATTAACTTTTCTTTTTGGTCTTCCATTTATCACTGCTGAGTTTCTCTTTTTCTACCTTCATTCTGTCAGAGCTCTGACTTTATTTTCAATCTTTTTTGCTCTTATGCTCTGTTTCACACTGATAAAATCAGTGCAACAGCCACCACTGATGAAGCATAGAAACCTTACTTGTTGCCTATATATTTCAAAGGCCATTAATGTTTCCATATTAGAGGATGACAGATGATATATGTCAGCACAAACTGCTCTGTGAACAGACAAGCTATATAAGCTGGCTGGGTGTTAAAAAAGTTACATAGAATCAACAAAACAATGATTAAGAATTTAAAAAAATGTACTGGATATTTGATAGGAATGTGAGACGTAGAGGAGTTACTAATTTAACATTTTTATTGCAGCATGTCCTTCATCTAACTTCTAACGTTTTATCTTTCAAGATATTCATACAACATAAAAAAGCCTTTTTTCATTTATATAACATGGAAAAAATATTGCACTACTTTTAAATGCTTAACTTATTATGATTTTATTTTCTTTACTTTTCTAGCAAAAAGAATCAGCTTTTAAAAGACAATTTTATCTTATAACAGTTATCAGGACCTAATCAATTATTTAGCCTTGAAGACATATGTTGCTCAGACTAAGAGGTAACTTATTAACTATAATTTTTAAAATCCTGAATTTCCATTCACAGAATTTCAACTCACAAGCCTTTGCTTTTTGGCAGATTCAAAGGCCCATTTCCACAGTAAGAGAAGATTCTTTTTTTCAGTTCCATGTGTTAAATTACAATTATATAGTTAGTTTAGAGAGTTGACATTCCTGGCTTAAAATCACAAGAATTACAAGGAAAAGGTATCTCTGACTACAAAAGGTGTTATGTCTTTTGACTTTCTTGAATCAGGAATATTACTTTTAAGTTCTGTTCAATATTTAGAAGAATTTAAGAGGGGATTATTGTTTGGGTTGTTTTTTTGTTGTTATTCTGTTTTGTATGATTGTTCATGATATGAAAAGGCGTTTAATGTAGTTACATGACTTCTATAGCAGAAGATTTCAGTGAAATAATACATATAATTATATTACAGAGCAAAAGCTCTGGTCTAACAATACAAACGTTTGATTTGCCTTGTGTTTATTTACTGTTCTATGACCACATTACATGACTACTGCTGAAAGTAAAACCAAAGGTCTAATATTTCAAAGCATGAAATCATAAACATCTGGTGCTTTGAAGACAGACAACTAGAAAACTTTATTTTGCACATGGTGAGAGAAAGCCCACACATGAATTCCTACACCTGAAGTGCCAACAGTCTGTATGTTTCATTTATTTCTGCATTTTTATTTGCTATTTTTCATGGACAGAAATTCCAGGGAAGTACTTGGAAGATGTAGGTCCTCTGCTGAACAGGGCTGGCAAGGTAGTTGCAAATGACACAGGAGAGGCTGAAGTATCCTGTGTCTTCTGTGCCTCAGTTTTCATGGGGAAGTATCCAGCCCCCAAATATCCATCTGAAATAAAGAATGAAAACGTAAATAACAAAGTAACTTCTAGGATGAAAAAAACTTAAAAAAAAAAAAAAAAAAGAGTGGCTAATTGTTTATTTGACAATATCCCACACAGTCTTTGGGGATAAACTGGCAGAATAGGACTGGAGAATGTACCATGATATGACTGGAAAGCTAGATGAGCTATCAAGCTCAAGCCAAGCTTGAAGGGAGGTCATTAATGGTTCAAAAGCTGAACTGACAAATTAGACTCCATACGCTGTAAGACTTTTTCACCATCCATATGGGACTCTTATAGGGTGAGTGGGTCCTGATGATCATTCCTTGGCTCTCCAGTTGAGTCTTGGTTGGTGCAACACTGTCCCCAGTGCACTGTGCTGGTAGTGATAGGCACCTCAGTGTCGTTCTTTGGCTTTCTGCAACCCCACAGCAAAAGAGAGAGATCAGACAAAGTAGAACAGCTTCTTATTTTCCTCCATCTCCAAGGCAACTATACTGAAAACACAATGATATACTTTTGGGTCTTTGAAATACCCTTTGCAGAGATAATTAATCTATGCCAAAGATACATGGAACTTCTGGGCTATCACAGTGGAATGCTTTTGCCACTCATTCCTAGTCAGGCTCATTTCAGCTTCCAATACCTTTAGCTGTTGACATCTTCCTGTCACTCTGGAAATACAAATGGGTCCTGTTCCTGTACAGCTTGATGGCATAAGGGTACACTGTGCACCAGTATCTTACCAGACCCATTTACCTCTGTGGATCTGATGTCCCAGGCCATTGAATCCACACATACCAGTAAATCTGGTTGTTCCTCTCCTCCACCTGGCTGGAAGCCAGGCCTCTCTAATACTGATCATAGGATTCTCCACTTGCTTCTTGTAAAAACAGATTAGAACTCTTTCCCATAGAATCAGGAGTAAGTTCAGCAGTTCTACACTGTCTGGGTTGCTGCCCACTGGAGACTGGAGCAGCAATTTTCCTGGAAGAACCCCCATTTGTGATTGTTTCTCCCTGCAATTCCAGCACCTGTTCTTCTAGGGTAGAGGTAGTTTTTCCATCCCACCTCCTCATGTTGTCTCTGTAGTCACACAGGAGACTGACTGTATGATGTGTACCTTCTATATCCTCTCTCTGGAGCAAAAAAATCACTGTTAATAGCCGATATGCAAGTGTATATAGATGGGAAGTGAGACATGTACTCTTTTGATTTGCTGGAAGTCATGGGATAGTTTTCCCCACTTTTTTGACATTTTTTCCACAGCCAAGATGCCAGCCTATAGGGAGAAGAGAGGTTTTATTTGTATTTCTGGAGTTGGTGAGACAATTAATGTATTGATGGTGACTCTTTGGCTCTCCAGGTCATTACTGCCATTGCGTTGGCACATGACAATTGTGTGCTCTGTTCAAATTTCCACGACATGGTTCATCTGCATTGGACTTCTGGATCTGCAGGTGACTGCATGTTGTTTAGATCATAATAAATCACCTCCATCACGGCTAACTCCCTCAGGTACTAGATACCTCTCTCCATTGAGGCCCATTTATCTGTGGGACATACATCATCTTCCTTTAAAGAGATTCCTTCCCTCACACTTGACAGGAGTTACCTCCAGAGACTTAGGACTTGTGTCCCTTTTCCAACTGCCTTATCAAAGCCTCCTTCCCTAGAAAGTGATGCCATCTGTTTGACCTCCCCATCCTCTAATTCCAGGCTGTCAGCCCTGTTATCACAGCATCAGACAAGCCAGGTGATAACATGCTGACATTTTTTTCACTTGTCCCATAACTCACTCAGAGACAGGAATTTGGTGGTTACCTCTTGTTCTGCCTCTTCCTCCTGTTCTTGTAGTGACCTTGCTTTGTTCTCCTTCAGTAAACAAGATATTTTCAGGTCCACTTCTTCTTACAGAGAGAGGTGACTGATGCTGGCATGGATTGGTTCTGTGGTTCAGCTGCGACACTCATTGCCAGATTCCGAGTAGCTGCAATGCCCATCTTCGGGCTTTGAATAGCCACAGTGCTCATCGCCAGGCTTTGTGTAGCTGCAGTGCTTGTCACACGGGTTGCAGTAACCACAAATTGTTGTTTAACCATAAGCAATATCTGAACCATGTTCATGGTTCCTAGCAATAGGACCATGTTGGTTTCAACATCCCAAGAATGTTCAAAATTTTCAAAATTCTTAAACACTATTGAAATTGTCCTGCAGGAGAAGGGGAAGATATGGGAGGACGTCTCTTCTACAGACCGTCTCTCCGGGCAGCTAAAAGGTGTAATTATTAATCATTTCCGATAGATGGCTCCCGAAGTACGGAGCTGACGGCAGTGCTGAGTACCAGCACCAGATTAGTTTCAGGACTAGCAATTCCATCGTATCATAAGGCGGTGTTACAAAGTTCAGCAACATGATAACCTTAGCCCAGCGCCCAGAGGTGATAAATAGCAGTACAGGGAACACACACTGCAAGTAAAGTTAAATGCGACTCTGAGAACAAGCACAACTCTGAGAACAAATAAATATTATAACCATCAACCATTAAACTTATATAAGCCTATAAAATTTTTGTTTTAACATGCTCTTGACAGATCTGATGTTATATCAACCCCTCATGTCCCACCTTGTGTTCCAAAAAGACTGTCATGGTTTAATCCCAGCCAACAGCTAAACACCACACAGATGCTGGCTCACTCCTGCTGCCTTCCTCAGTGGGATGGGGGAGAGAACTGCAAAAAGCTAAAACTCTTGGGTTGAAATAAGAACAGTTTAATAATTAAAATAATAATAATAATATAATGATAATAATAACAACAATAATAACAACAACAATAACAATAATAGTAATAATAATATTGTTACCATATTATCAGTAGTAATAGAAAGAAAAAGAAAAACAAAAAAGAGAGAGAAGAATAAAACCCAGGAAAGACAAGAGATGAACAATAAAATTGCTCACCATCCTCTGACTGATGTCCTGCCCTTTCCCCAGGAGTGAACAGCCTCTTCTGGCCAACACTTTCTTGTTTATATATGGGGAATGATGTCGTATTATGTGGATTATCCCTTTGTCCAGTTCAGGTTATGTGTTCTAGCTATGGTCCCTCCCAGTTTCTTGTGCATTTGCTCACTGATGGAGTACGGGAAATTGGAAGTCCTCAATTTAGTGTAAGCACTGCTAGCAACAACAAAAACAAGATTCAAAATTTATATAATGGCTTCACTTCGCAGAAAATGCCCATTCCCAGTTCTTATTCCCTGGTTTATGGTCCAGTTCTAAACTGAATCAGAAACACTTGCGGAAACAAAGAGTATCAGTAAAAAGCTGTG
This sequence comes from Daphoenositta chrysoptera, assembly GCA_013397915.1. NCBI lineage: Eukaryota > Metazoa > Chordata > Aves > Passeriformes > Daphoenositta > Daphoenositta chrysoptera. The sequence continues at coordinate 616,195 of VZRO01000205.1, read as the reverse complement.
TGCTCCAGGAGAGGGGCTTGGATCAATTTGTTTCCATCCTGTAGAGATCAGGACACGCCATGAATGCTTTCCCCAACACCAAGCAGGTTCCAAATACAGGTTCAGTAGAATGACAGATCAGGGCCAGAAGGTGGAGACTGAGAGCATCGTCCTGTAGTGCAATAAATACAGTCACGCCTTTGGTAGAACCAGGCCATGGCTTTATACTGACTTCACATAGTCTTGGGACTGAAGCTTGTCAGTCTGACTTTTTTAGCGTGTTAAATCTCTAAGCATTTAGCCTCTGAAGTCAGTTAACTACTCATTCAATAAAACTATTGACATTTTGTTATTATTTATTGTCAAAACAGAGTGTATTTTGAGAATTATTACATCAATTTTATTTGTTTTGCAGGTCTTTTTTTTTTAATATATATACATTGGGAAACTCAACAATAGTTGGATTTAACTCCATTTGTCTTTTTCTCTCCAACTTTGATAAAGGAATTATTTTAAGCCAGGAATGTAATGACATGGTTTTTTTCAAACTAGTTTGATAAAGCCTTAATATTTAAATCCCACTATAAATTCCTTCCAGAGTTCACTGACCTCAGCTTTTTGACCTGCATCTATGTCATGCACAATCACTTTGTAGACTGCATCTATGTTGGTAACTTAAACAGAACCAGGCAGGCAATGCAATTGTCTGTATTTTTAAGCTCTTAAACCATTCTCAGGAACATTTTTGACCTGAGCCAAATAGCAAGCTCTTAACTAATTCATAGATATGTTTTAGGAAGTTGAATATTCCAGCTACTGTGTCTAAATGTCAGCTGGCATTTTACGTGTAGCCACTCTCTTTTTGTGGCTAAAAGCATTTATTAATAGATGTGGGTCATTCCATTTAACCTTGTGCCCAGAAAGGTTTCTGACTTCTGTTTAATGTGACATAGCTATTGACATAGCTTTAGCTTCTAAAATTGAAGATTTTTATCCATCATGGTCTTCTGGTGATATCCAAACTAGAGATTTATGTACTTTGAAAAGAGTTTGACTAATTTGCAGGAACAGCTTTTTTGGTTTCTAGTGTAAATTTTTGCCCTTTTTAGGAAAAGGTTTATTAGCTGTATGGCAAGTTATAAGCACACAAAAATAATGCAAGGTCTTGCAGATATTTTAAACTTAATTTCTTCAGATACCTTTCATGAGACAATGCCCTTTTTTCATATAGCATCTTCCATCTGATGGATCTCAAAGTATTCCTAAACATTAATAAAGAGTTAGTGAAACCTTGTAGCATAGCAGTGAGATAGGAAAAATTGAAAGCTGGATTTATCATTTATTATTATTGCGACTACATATCAGTACATGCCTCTGAGAAGCAGAAAAGCCAGTTCAAATGAGAATCCCATAGCCTGCCGAAAGAGATTTCATCACCATTTGATGAAAACAGGTTAGTAAAGAGTAATTAATCTACTTGCCAAACACTGGTGACTGTAACTCCCATTAGTGCTAAATTCCAGACTGCTATTTTCTGCCTTTAGCAGAGATTTAGCTCCCATTATTCAAATGTCCAAATTCTGCATTAAACATGAAGTGTCTAATCCTTGATAGCAATCGCAGTAACTTTATGGCACTATTTCCCAAAGCTGTTTTGCCCTGTACTCTCTCCTAATCAGCAGACTTTACTAAAGAAAATCCCTTCATTCTGGCTGGAAAAGGGAGATAGTCCAGACATCGAGGCCTACAGTAAGGGATTCCCAGAAGCCCCCTTTTATGAGAACGAAGCAGTTGCAGGTGAAAGGATTGGGTCAGACATGGATGCAGTCAGTAGAGGGTGTGGGCCAGGTCCTCAGCATAGCTCACTTTAATGAGTACCTGCTCTAAGATGACCAATACCAAACACAGCATCACAGAACAGCTTGGACCAAAACCCTTTCTGAACACCTCTCATTTGATACAAGTATATATCCTTGTTGTGCAGTGGGTAACCAGAGGTAAATCACTGCACAAGAGAAGGAGAAGCAATTGCAGTTTTGTCATTTTCCTTCATTATTTTTAAAGATTTCTTCAGTCTTTTGTGACCAGTACTCCTGATCATATGTTACATTTATTTTGATTGTTCTATCTTTGCTTTTGCAGCAGTAATTTTTGCCATCTTTTCTAGGATGGCTATTATTTTAAGCCCTCCTATTAGAATAAAATACAAGAAACTATTTTCAATAGTCTATGCTTTGGTGAATAAGAATGATTTAACCAGATTGATAGTTATATTATCCCTATCTGCTGCATGGCCAGACAGAATTCTGTTATTGTTTTTCCTACTACCTCAAATTGCAGTAAAAAATTCTTTTTAAAATGGTCCTCAAAATACCTGAATGTTACAATGCAGAAACAGTTACAGCCACAAGAGAGAGCTCTTGTAAAAACTTAAGGCTACTTGAGAAATAAGTACATTTTGCACTTTAAAAATGAAAAATAGTTTTAGTAATTAGTGTTTACTTTAATAATTGTATTTCAGGAAATTAAACACTGATGTAAATTAGCACAGTATTCCCAATTCCATTTATATTCACCTTTTTATTTGTTTTTAATTAAAACCAAGAACTAGTAAATAACGTATATAGCTACATTTTTTTAAATAACAAAATATGTTATGCCATCTTATTTTCTTTAAGATTTGATCCCTTGCTCTTTGCTTGCACAGTGCAATGACCCTTAGAGCCAAAATAGATCAATTCAATATGAAAATGCAACTCCACTCCCAATGAGGCGTTTGTTTTACAGACTAATGTTTATACCAGAGAAAATCTTCCTCATGCCCTTTGTGGGTTTAATTATACTTTCTTAGGTGCTTAAATACAAGCTTATGCCTTTGGGACCTTTAGGAGGACATATCTCTCCATGTCCTAGAAGAGGATGTTTTGTAAATGCAAAATAGAGTGTGATACACACATAGTCGTAAACCAATGGAATTCTGCAATATAGCAGTAATTATATCTTGGTGACAGGTACCCTATGTTGCTCAAAAACAAACTGAACTTTGTAGACAGAACAGAGGATTACAGGGGAGCTAGTTCTTCCTTCTTGATTTGAGCTACCTAGATTTGTGAAGATCAAAGTACAGCGCTGCCCTAGTTTTTGTACAAATGGGTATCTGTTTGTGTCACATCTTTCTCTCATAAAAATCATTTAAATCCAAAGGAATGAAGTTACTTTTGTTAACTGGTTCCCAAAGAAATGTTCCCCTGACTAAAGGGCTTGGCCTGTGGTTATGTTTAGCCCCCTGAAGTTCAATTTATGTTTACAAAGCAGAAAACTGCCTCAGTTGGAGAATGTGGTCTTTTATGTTTACAACCTTTTCTCACCACTTCTGATGACATACTTTATTCTACTCTCATTAAAATCAATGGCAAAGCTCTGTTTATTCCAGTCACTGCAGGATCTGGCCATTAATATGTTAATTTCTAATCTTCCCTTCCAAATTCTACCATCTGCTTTTTTTTTTTTCCCCTGTTTTGAATTAAAAAAATGTGTTTTACAGACATATTTTCAGTTCCTAATGTTATTACTTTCCTTATGCCTGATTCTCTTCAGCTGAACTTTCCAGATGGTATTCAAGATCCAAGCATCTTTACTTTAGATTCTTCAATTTAAAGTTGCTACTGCATGATAAATATTGAATTAGAATAACAACCTTTCTCAGGTACCAAAATAGCTCACCCTTCTGATCTCATTATTTTCTTCCATTCTTTCTCTAAATCTAATAGCTTTCTGTCCTCAAATTGCAGTGCTTAAAATATCTATGACTCATTAATTGTAAAAAAATTGTCTTTTTATTCATTAGTAGTAGAGCTTTTCATTGAATGTCCCAGCAGTGGCCCAAGACAATTTAGATAAAAAACCATTATTTCCTCTGTCTAGACAGGAATGAATTTGTAGTTTTGCCCTTTTGCATGGAAATGATAGAGAATTGTTGTCATTTGATGTAATACAGAAAAGACTTTTGCACCTTTAATCTGCAGATCAGATATGGTCAACATTCCCTTCAGGAACAAGGTGGCCACAATTCATCCAAGTACTTAAACAGATGTTTTTTCCTTAATGATGTAATTTCACAGTAATTGTGAATGTATTTGAAGTTACACTTGTGTTCAATACATTGGCTTTGAGGGCTTTATTATTTGAATGGAAAGAAAAGACGTTATTTTTCTTTCTTTTTAATAAAACACCACCAGGCTTCATTTTCCCTAATAGAGACTTCACACTAAATACAGATCACTAAATTCTAAGCCTGGGAATAAAACCCTTCAACCCATAACTAATACTGAGTAGCAGATGGAATCATTGGACAAGACAAGACTGCATGTCTTACGATACTCAGTAACTACAGACATGAATAAAGTACACATTTAATCAGAAGTATTTCTGGAACTTACATTGTTAGGTATGTCATCTACGTTTCATAAGTTTATAGAACATACATAACTATATTACAGGTTTCCTTTCTCTTCCCAGAAAACTTTATAATAGTTTAATACTTCCTTATACTGAACACATACACACACATGAAAAAGCTCATTTGGATTTCAGTTAAGGAAACAACCTTCCTTTTTCAGAAATGCAGTTACACATTTACTTAAGTCTCCTGACATGAGCCTAAGCCTTTTATAGATCCGATACTGAGTCTTAAAATTCTTTCAAGCTAGTCAGGCTAAACCATGGTAACTGCTAAAATTTATGCCAAAAATGTTCAGTTACAGAATGTCTGGTTTATTTTTCCAGTTACTTCTTTTGTGCCTGCTTTGAAGGTACTTTTTCAACTGCAGCAGAAGCTGTTTTCAGAACACTGAGTGCCAGTCAAGCAAGCTCCTGGCTACCTACAAAATGTGTGCAAACATGCTTGTAGTAATTCTAAATAACATCAGTGAATTTTGTCTTCATTAATTTCTATCTATGGCCAGGCTCTGACATTTCCATCCTCAATAGCTGCACCTGTGGCAGGTTGTTTTCAGGAATGAATATGCCTTGTACCTGTTATCTTTAGTCTTCCAGAAGGTGTTTGAGCACAGCAGTGGTGCACCCAAGTGATTTCCTTCCTGGTGGAATCATAACCAAAGTAATTTCCGGGACACATCTACAACATACCATCAGCACTGGAGATGAGAGGTCATCCAAAAAATGTATCTCTCGTTCCTGGGAACCATACAACTGGCACAGGCTACTTGTAAACTGTCACATGAATGTATGGTCCAAGGGCAAAAATTTGTGATGTGAAATCAAGTACTGGTCCTTCCCACTTGTTAATGTAGAACCTGGCTATGTAAGTGCAATGGAAGAGAATAAAAGTTGTGCTATAAGAGGTAAGGAGTAGAAAAGCTCTTAATCCTGTTCAGCAACCAGAAGAAACCCCAAATACTGGATGTTAAGAGCAATACTAATAACAAGACCATTCACAGGAAGTTTATCTAAGGACATGTGAAGCAATGAGTTTCTTGCATCTAACTATCATGGCTGACAGGTCATTGAGTTGTTTACAGTGAGAAGTGCTTTTGTAATTATTGTTAATAATTTTTTAATGAGCAATGCATGTCCACAGATCCTGTACTTGAATAGATCTCCTCCTATTGTATTTTCCACACAGATGAATCATGCTTTTCAACACTTATCTTGCTAGACTAAGCTATCCACAGGATTTTACTCTCATATTGTAAGGTACATTTTCCATTCATCTTCATTTCTTCCAGTTCAAACTTGTGCTTCGTGACCACATGTGACCAGAAATATATACAACTACTGGTAGACTAACATCACCTTCTGCAAAAACGTTACCAAGATTTCCAGACATTTATTTATTTATTTATTTTTCCTGATGTTCTAAGACTTCATTGAGAAAACAGCAGATTATTGTCATCACAGTCTCTCTTCATCTATCATGGCCTCTAAAAAATCAGCCCCTAGTTTAGAGATGTCCAATGTAATTCAAATTATAACACAATTTCTGTGATATAAATATTCAACAGAATTTTTTCTTCCAGAGTGCAGGTCAAAATTTCCAACCTTGTGTTTTACATGGACTTCAGGAGCTATGCTGGAAAACATAGCCAATCAGGAAAATATTAAATATTTATTACAAGACTGAACCTATGAAACACTGCAATCTCACTTTCTTTTCAGTAACCTGCATTTAATAATCACCAAAAATATCTCTTTACCCATTTTATAAATTTTTTATTAACTGATGGAAGATTTCCAACTGTTTAGATATCAAGTCTTTTCAATTAACCTAATCTTAGAAATTAATCTGTTAGGGGAGATGTTTAATAACTCCAATGTGATATATCTTCAATGAGTCCATTTATGTTTTATATCATTGTCCATTTCCTTCTGTCTCTGATAGTAATGATGTCCTTAATAAAAACTCTATTAAAAAACCCCAAAACACGATCCTTAGACCAAAGTAACTAGCTATACTTGTCTTGTGCTGGTTATTTTTTTTCATCTGACTAATGTGTTTTTCTCCTACTATATTGCAAGGATCTGTTAATGTCTTATTTGATATGTTAGTTCTTATAGTAATCTGGACATAGATTTTTCAAATATTCAATAAAATCATTACAAGAAGACAAAAATTTACTCACAGCACACATATGATTTTCTAATTCCTGTTTCTCATTGTCTTCATATTACATTTCCATTGATGTTACATGCATCATCATCCTTATTGAAACAAGAGCAAAACATGTATTTAGTAAGTTAGCAACACCTACATCATTCCTGATCTTTGTCTTTCCCCCCACAAACTCTGGCCCAATTTACCTTTTCGTCCTCTTTCCATATAGGTCTGTGGTCTTTTCACACTTCATTTTATTTTCTTTACTTTCTCCTTTGAATTTTACTTTTCGAACTTCTGAGACACAACTGTCCTGATCACACACTCACAGAATCACAGAAAGTTTGAGTTGACCTTGGGAGGTCACCTGGTCTAACCACCCTGCTGAAGGACACCTGGAGGCAGTGCTGAGGACAGTGTCCAGGTGGCTTTTGAGGATCTCCATAGATGATATTTCACAGCCTTCCTGGGCAAACTGTAGCAGTGCTCAGTTACCCTGACAGTAAAACAGATTTTCCCAATGTTCAGAAGTCCTGACAGGAGAGACCTCTGTAAAGAGCCTGGTCTTGTCTTCTTTACACACTCCCTTCAAATATTTATGTATATTGATAAGATCCTTCTAAGATGAACCTCTCAAGACTGGAGAAAATAGCCTCAAGCTGAACCAGGGGACCTTTAGATTGTGGTTAAAGGAAAAATTTCTTCACAGAAAGAGTGATTGGGCAGATTGGGCATTGGAATAAGTTGCACAGGGAAGTGGGCCATCCTGAAACAGTTTATTATACATTTGGAGACTGGATGCCCTACATCTGCTAGATAACTTTCTCATGAACCTACCTCTTATTGTGCAAGAGAACTGTAGTTATTAAATCCTCTGCTCTTCCACAGGAAGAAAAACTTTTCACCTATAGGCAGCCTTGGACTAAAGCACCTCCTTTTTTTCCACAGTTTTTATTTTTCAAGCAATATGAACTGTATGAGACTAACACTTTTAAAATTTTATTTTATTTTATTTTATTTTATTCCCTATTTTTGGTCTTATTTAGCTAGTTTCTAAATGGCTTTCCTCACCCAGAGATGTTGTTAACGTTATGCTCCAGGTAAAATAAGCAGCAAGTGGAACTACAGTGAAAGTTATACCCATCTATTTTCCATTTTCCTAAAATTCATCCTAAGTTATAAAAGCATGCCTGTAATTAATGCCTATGTCTACTAACTCCTGGCTACACTGAGCTGAAGCATACCCAATGTGTGTAACTGTAGGGGAGAAACAGAAAACTACATATCTGGCTCAGAGCATTTTTGAAGCTGTACTACTCTGCCAACCAAGATATGTGTATTTCCTAGTACAAAGAGTTTGTATATTGGATTTATACATCAATTGTCTTCATTTTATTAACTTGCAATAATTTTATCCTTTTAATAAGCCTCAGACCCTTATTCTAACAGATAGTTCTGCCTTCTGGGCCCCCTGTTGATTTTATATTTCTTATTTTACATTATATTTAACATTCCAAATTAATGCCATGAGCATGTTTGAATGAGATATCTACTTAGTTTAAAAAAATCTCCTGAAGCAACTAAAAATGTAGTATTTTCAAAGGTTAGAAATATTTTTTCCACACAATTAACACAAAACCATAATTCATAGTTTTGCCTTAAACTGGCACAAACTTTCTTAAAAGACTCCTTTGCAGGAGCTAAATGTAGAGCCAAACACATTTCTGGTATGATAACTTCAACTTTCTCTAACATCCGACAAGAACAGAGAATCTCTTCTACAGTGCAAAGAAAGGCATATAATTTTTACCCAGAAGAAATTGTTCCTGTTTATCAGGTGATAATATATTCCAGACTCTTCTAGCAATTATTTTTCACTTTTGGAAGATTCTGGCTTTTATTAGATTCCCTACTCCATGGCGAACATTTCACAGAGCTAAGTTCATTCATAGTGGGTACCATGCTGAGAATTTTGTTTGTTCTGTTTTTGGAACCAAGACTGTAGTGTAAGATGCTGAGTCGCATGAGACTGAAACCCACTAATGTGCATAGATACAGCTTTTAGGTAATGCCCTACTGAAGATTTCCTCCCTACATGATTTTAATGATGCACTTTTTTCTGTAAACTCCTTGCAAAGCACCTACAAGTCCACTTCAGCACTGCACTTTCATCTTCTTTGGCATGTTTGCTCCTTCAGTAAAGCTGTAGGGATTCATCTGCAGTGCATTCATCTCTGCATCTTTGCTGTGATTCTGCTAGTACCAGTGCTCCTTCCTGAGAGAGCCCTCTGACTTTCCTTTTGTATCTCAAAGGGTTCTGGATAGTGACATAATATTTGAGCTCCTAAGACTGCTTCAGGATGCATAAGATTTTGCTGATATTTGGACTGTTTTGCCTCCCATTATAATAATTTTGATCACCATACAATCCTCAAATCTGAGGGTTTTGGTGCCACGGAAATATCCATCATCTGGAAGAATTCTCTGAAGAGGTATTTTATTAGAAAATGAATCCAAAGTGCAAACATATCTGTTTGAATGATCATAAATAAAATTTACAGCTTACACTTCACCGTTACCTTCAGTGTTAGCATTTGATATTGTTTCTCTTGTGTCTTATATCCACAGTATATTTATCTCTATTTTATGTGCCTACAGTCTCTATAGCTAGCATCGTCTTTTACATAGGTCTTGTAACCAAAAAAAGTCCCTCCTGCATGTTAAAAATGTCTGTACAGGTATCTCCAAATGTCCATGAGTGTTGTGGTTTAACCCAACTAGCGACCAAACCCCATGCAAACTCCATGGGGAGAGAATCAGAAGGGTAAAAGCTAGAAAACTCATGGGTTGAGATAAAGATAGTTTAATAGGGAAAATTATGCAAGGAAAACAAAACAAGGAATTAATTCACTGCTTCCCATGAGCAGGCAGGTGTTCAGCCATCTCCAGGAGAGCAGGGCCCCATCTCATGCCATGGTGACTTAGGAAGACAAGCAGCATCACTTCCAACATTCCCCCCACCTTTCTTTTTTCTTCCCCCTGCTTTATAAACAGAGAATGATGCCATATGGTCTGGAATGTCCCTTTGGTCAGTTTGGGCCACCTGTCCTAGCTCTGTCTCCTCCCAGCCTCCAATGCACCCCCAATTTGCTTGCCAGTGTGGCAGTATGAAAAGTAGAAAAGGCCTTGGCTCTGTGTGAGCCCTGCTCAGCAATGACAAAAACATCTCTGTGTTATCAACCCTGTGTTCAGCACAAATCCAAAACACAGCCCCATATCAGACATTGTGACTACCCCAGACAAAACCAGCACAGTCATGAAATATGTAACCAAATATTGTCCCCTCCTGTAATTTAAAAGTGTCTGTGCAGGTAGCGCCAAATGTTCATGAGTCATTCACATGCACATTAAAAACACAGAGATTGCGAGAAAGAAACTGAGCAGGACATTGAATTTACCTCCCTGGTAAGGGAAATTGCAACACTATTATCCTGCAATTACTTTCCCCTTAACTCCTCTTTCTGTCATTGTGGCAATAGAAATATTTATTCAATATTGTCTACCTATAGGTTTGGGAATTTCACACATTTTGAAAGCATCTGTTATAAGGCAGGTTCATTTTATGCTAGTTACACTTTTATGCTAGTCTTATACTTTTAACCAGGGTAGAAAACAGTAAGAGGGATAGAAGAAAAAAGGATAAAATATAAAATAATAGGATGACAAACGATCATGTTAAAAGGCTTATGTTTTCAAAAGATCTATAAACTGAACACCTTGCGTATATAACTGCATGTAAAGACTTCTAGTAGCATTTCTCTCTTCTTTCCTTTTATTTTGTTGTAAGAGTTGCAATTCAAATCCCGTTCAGTTAGATAGCTGTTAAATGCCCAGTGGAAATGATCCTTACAAAATGTTGTTTTCCATAACCTTGGTCTGAATTGGATTATGATGCTGCTGATAATAGGATCCTTCTTTAAATACATTGTCTGTACTTCAGTGTAAAGCTTGTTTCTGAGACTCTTCTGCTTGTCTTTTTACTGAAAATTTAAAGAAACCCTATGGCAGGAAAGAAACCTTGAAGTTAGGCTAGAAGTAGAAGGTTCTCAGTACACATCAATGGTCTTGGTGTCTGGTATGTAAGCCAAAGAATCCCAGACTGGTTGAGGTTGGAAGGGAAATGGTCTTGTCCAGCCCCCTGCACAAAGAACCAATTAGAGGAGGTTGCCCAGGAAAAAGTCCAAGATAGTAAAGTTTTGAATATCTCCAAAGATGGAGACTCTACAGTCTCACTGGACATCCTATTTCAAAGTCTCATAACTCTCAGAATAAAAATGTGGGGATTTTAATTGCATAAAAAAATTCCCTGGATTTCCTATATTTTAATTTCTATCCATTGCCTCTTGTCTTGTTACTGGATAACACAAACAACAGTCTGGCTCCAAATCCTTTACTGCCCTCCTACCCTGATCAAATCAGGTATCCATACATATGCATAAGATTCCCCTGAATCTTCTCTTCTCCAGGCTGAATAGTCACAGCTCTCTCAACCCCCCCTCAATGACTTAACCTGAAAGACAGTGGCCCTTTGCTAGACTCTCAGCAATACATCCGTATCTCTCTTGTACTGAGGTGCCCAGAGCTGGATGCACTATTTAATTGTTGCCTCATCCACTGTGAGGAGGAAGATCACCTCTCTGCTGGCAACACTTTTCCTAATGCAGCCCAGGATACCATTAGCCTTCTCTGCTGCAAGGTCACACTGATGTCTCCTTTTCAACTTGGTGTCTGCCAGTGCCTCGGGTCCTTTTTTAGAAAGCTGCTTTCCAGATGGTCAGCAGGAAGCATTTACTGGTACATGAGCTTATTCCTCCACAAATTTCCCTGGGGAAATGTGTCTTTGATTTTGCTGAACCTCATTAGGTTCCTATCTGTCCAGGTCTCCTGCCCATTCATCTGAATGGCAGCACAACCATTGGGAATGTCAGTCACTCCTCCTGGTTTTATGTCATCTGCAAAGTTGCTGAGGGTGCATGCCATCCTATTCTCTGGGTCATTGAGGAAGCTGTTAAACAGCATGGGCCCCAGTATTGATCCCTGATGCACACTGCTGGTGACTGGGTTTTGGCTTTGGGTTTTTATTTTTTAATTGGGTTTGCTTGGCCAGGTTCTGGTAGAGGGGTGGGGTTACAGGGTGGCTTCTCTGAGATGCTTCCAGAAGTTTCCCCCATGTCCAACAGAGACAATGCCAGCCAGTTACAAGACAGATCTGCATATGGCCAAGGTTGAGCCAGAGATGGTAGTAGCTCCTCTGTGATAAGACATTTAAGAAGGAAAAAAAAGGTATTTTGCAGATGTAAGTGCACTGAGAGAAGACAGAAGTGAGAATATGTGAGAGAAACAACTGTGCAAACAGCAAGGTCAGTGAAGAAGGAGGGGGAGGGGGTGCACCAGGCGCTGAAGCTGAGATTCCCACGAAGCCTGTTGTGAAGACCAAGGTGAGTCAACCTGTCCCCATAAAGCCTGTGGAAGTCAATGGAGGTGCAGAGATCCCTCTGTAGCCCATGCCAGAGCAGGTAGATGCCTGAAAAAGGGCTGTGAAACCTTGGGAAACACATGCTGGATCAGCCTTCTGGCAGGGACCTGTGGACTCATGAAGGGAGTAGCCCATGCTGGAGCAGATTTTCTGGCAGGACTTGTGACCCTGTAGGAAACCCAGAACTGAGTAGGTTGTTCCTGAAGGACTGCATGCCATCAGAAAGGGACCCACATTGGAACAGTTCATGAAGAACTGTAGCCTGTGGGAAAGACTCCCATTGGGGAATTTCATTGAGAACTGTCTCCTGTGGGAAGAATGCCGTGCTGGAGCAGGGGAAGGACTCCTTTCCCTGAGCAGTGACAGAAACAAAGCTTGATGGACTGACTGTAACCCCATTTACCAATCTCCCTGCACTGCTGGTGGGGAGGAGGTAGAGCCTGTGAAGGAGGGAAGGTGTTTTTAAGCTTTGTTTTACTTCTCATTATTCTTCTCTGATTCTGACTGGTAATTAATTTAATATTCCCAATCTGAGTCTGTTTTTCCTGTGATGGTAATTGGTGAGTGATTTCTCCCTGTCCTTATCTCAACTCATGAACCTCTCTTTATATTTCCTCTCCCCTGTCCAGCTGTGGAGGGGAGTGATAGAGAGGATTTGATGGATACCTGGCATCCAATCATGTTAAGCCCAGCACACCTCCAACAGGACTTCATTCTGTTTGCTACAGCACAAGACCTTCAGCATCACTCAAAAGTCAATGTATCGTTATACAGATTTAGCTGAAGCTTTATCATTGCTCCTAATGCCACAGTGGTGTTCAGCTTTTCACAGGAAATAAACAGCTAATTTAGAATACTTTGAAACAGTGTTAATCATACTTGAAGTATTTAATTACACACTATAATTTTGTAATGTTTTAAACATAATGCATTTATAGAATAATTAATTTATTTGTATGCAAGTAAATGTAATCATATTAATGCTATAAAGACAAATTAAAGCACCGTATTTCTTCATTATATAAATATCCAATCCCAGAATTGAAATACCCCCTAACATAATTAGAAATAAATGCCGTATTTTCAAAAAGGCATATTATCATCACTAGCACATAATCTTGCCAAGTTATTATCACAGTCCCTAATTCTGAGTAAATGCATCAGGAAATTCCAAGGGGACCAAGGGAAAAAAAAGATTAGAGAAAGCAGCTCTAGAAAAACAGCTTCACATACTTCAACAGAACTTGGAACATACTTGGATATCAGACTATCAGAAAAGAGGAAGAACTTTCTCTTCGCAGATATGGGGAGCCATGAGTTTAGGTGCAAGTTCTGTGTAAGTGTCTCACAACACACACAGCAAGGGGAAAGTGGCAGCTTCCCTCAACTGGTCACCACACAGGTAGTAAAGAACAAAGGTTGAGACTTTATGCTGCACAAAAGCAAATTCTGTCTTATGTCAGTGTAAGGGTTTACTCCTTATATGTCCTGTATGAGAGACAAAGCATAAGCTATCACTTAGACTATGTGTGAACCAGGACTGTCTAGCTTGCATGAGTCTGACATTTGACTCAGAATCCATGTCTCAACTCCCCCAACTTACTGCCCTGACTTCTTGTCCAGAAAACCATTTTTATCTCTGCATTCAAATTTTAAAAATCTGTCCACTACAGTCACAAACTCCTTCATCTACTGTGTGCATCAGTCCTTAGGATTTCCTACTGCCATGCAGACAAAACTGGGAGTTGTTGGGCTTTGCCAATCATGATTAGAAGCATTATCCAAGAAACCTGTTGCAGTTCAACCCTGAGTGGGCACAAAAAAAGAAAAGAGTAGCCGGAAAATGATACTTGAGAGTTGCAAGGCACAGAAACTGTAATTGCTTATCCAGTATGGAAAAAAACCCATAAGTGAGATGCACCCACACATGCCTTTTATACCTCTATAATGAATGCGTTATCTGACGCAAGGTCCAGGCTAGGGCACAGAACCATTCTCATTCTGGTGATGTAATAAAGCAGCTGCAGGAACACTGTACTGGGTGTGGCTGGTAGGCTGGCTGCATTTCTGGTGGCTGCAGGATGCATTTTGTGGAGAAAGCTCTGAGCTGCTCTGGACCAGTCACAGCTGGCTTTGGCAAGCTCTGACACTGCTGTAAGCCACACATCTTGAACTAAAAATGCAGCAAGGCAAGGGAGCCCCCAGTGCCCTGATTTACACCTGCTCAGGAAAGAGCAGCAGTTACTGGAGGCATGGAAAAAAATTGAAAAAACACCTCCAGAGAAACTGACGGACAATTACAGAGTACATTCACTGTTTTCTGCCCCCGAAACCATGTCCTCTAGAGACACTGCAAGAGGAATAGAATAGCAACTTAGCCGTACCCACAAATCTCTAGACTCTAGCACCTCTCTCTGCAACTAGGACCCATCTGACTCGTCCAGTACTGGAACAAAGAACCAAGCAGGGGAACCAGACAAATCCTGGAGACAGATGTGTTGTCCTTCCGCCGTTCTAAGGTAACCATGCTTAATGCTCCCTCTTACGTAAAGTAACCTGAAATCTGCCATTGGTCCAGTAAGTGACCCCTAAAGGTCATATCCCACCTAAATCTATGGTTATAGAGGTTTGTTGTTTATTTTTTTTAGCTCACATGATATTCAACAAGTATTATATTGTATGTACATAAGTAGTCATGTGATTTAGCCCGAATTCATAAAAAGGTTCAAGTATTGATGTGTAGTCCACAGTTCATCCCTCCTTAGCTCTCCCTTCTATGGTCACTCAGACCATAAAACAAGACCCTATGACCATCATCAGTGCCTCTGTATCCAAAGAAAGGGGCTGAATCAAAAATGGCTACACTGAGGACAAATCAGTCTTGTCAGTGTTCTCATTGGGAAATCTGTACGAGAAACACCTCCTAATGTTTCTCCAGCACAATATTTCCAAATTGCATCAGTTTTCTCAGGCATAATGTTCACTAGTACACCACTGTGCTCAACCTTACAAAGCCTGTCTGGTCTTTAAGGCCAGAGGTACAAATATTAAGAGTTTAACATTTGACAAAATAAAGAAAATGTAGATTTGTCTGTCTCAGGTGCTCTCTACACATGTCCTTGTTCTACTGCCTGAAATACTCCTTCTTCTTGAGATTTTGGAGCCATGATTAGAAAACTTTCTTTGTTAACTCTATTGTTTCTACACTAACAAGTATTCTGCGTTTAATACATTTTGTTGCTATCTCAGTTTCTGGGTGAACAAAGAATATTTTCCACAGACCTACACTCAAGGTCAGATGTCAAGTACTCACTTGTGTCAGTTAGGTTCTTGTTAGACTTAACAAAAGCAGACTGGTCACATCCATACAATGAGTTCTTGTCCCCGATTTCCTAAATGCACACTTGGTAGTCTCAATGAATTGGTTTTATTCTGGTGGGGTTTTCTGCTTTCAAGATTTTGAAATAATATTTCAAGGGCCAGCATTTTTATCATATGATAGCACAACTTTTTTTATGGGTACTGAAATGTGATATAAATACATGTACAGGCATCAAAGGGTACAAAGCTTACAAGGCTGACATTTGAGGAATGTATACGATTAAAGACAAACCCTGGCTCAACTAAGTATTGTTTTTGGCAACAATTGTGCATACCTGTTGGCTTTGAAATTGCACAAAGCAGGAACAGAGAAAAGCAGCATGGTGGACGGTCCAGGAAGACAGTGTTCAAGCTTGCTTCATAATATTTTCCTTTAGTAGCACAGAAATACTGAATTATTTTCCTGAAAATTCAGGTTAGAATTGGATCTTTGAAGGAAAACCTCCATGATAAATAATTTGTTAACATATTCTGAATAATATTTTGTTAACATATTTCATACCAATTATTTTCAGAAATGTTATTTTACTTGTTAATCTAAATGTAAAAAGTGAAAGTCTGGCACAGACTCTCTTGTATATGACGTTAATGTTCATTACATTGGAATCAATTTTCTATGAATATCCCCCAGTATTCTATGGTAAAAAGTATTAATCTAACCTTTGAAATACTAAAATAAGAAACTTGTTTTCTGTGATATTCACCATCTCAATAGAGCAGACATCTACAGACATGCATTATATATTGTAGCACTGATGTACGAGGCTTCAGGGATCCGAAATACCAACACCCATTCCTCAGCACTTCTGCTAGACCTCTGCACTAAGCCTAACAGGCTGCTTGATGCCTGTTTTTAGCCATTAGTTGCTGATATTTGGCCAACAAAAAAAATTACTGTTTTTCAAAACTCTTCACTCCTTCTGCAAAATCTCCTTAAGCACCTGGGTCTTTACCTTTATTGTTTTGTTCCTTCTCTTGAAGTACCTTATTCCTTTCATGAAGGTCTTTGGGCTCTTCTTGGAGAGCTTTCTCCTAACTTCCTAGGGCCTTTTTCTTATTTGAACAGGCATATTCCCCTCTTGCAGAGCAAATTTCTCCTCACTGAGTGTCTTCTTTCTTCACAAAGATCTTTTTCCTCTACCTGAATGGCTTTGCTGTCCTCTTGAAGAGCTTTAAGCTGGTCCTTGAAGGTTTTGTGTTTTCCTCATAAAGCTAAAATTTCATGCTGAAGAGCTTTTTCCTTCAATGAAAATGCTCATTCTTATCCTTTGAGAGCCTTAATCTCTTCTCTGAGGGCTTTATTTTGTTGGCGGGCCCTTTGCTGTTTCTCAAGGTTCTTTGTTTCCTCTGAAGAGTCCCTGTGCTTCTCTTGAAGGATTTTATTCTGTTCCCAAAGGACTTTGTTCTGTCTGTGGACAATTTGATTCTCCTGATAGTAAGCTTTGTTCTCAATATGAAAACTTTGTTCTTTTGCTGAAGATTTTGATTCTGTTCTTGAAAGGCCGTATTCTCCTTCCAGTTTGGTTAAATCATGTCATTTGAGAGGAGATGGCAAATAGGGGCAGCAGCAATAAATTGCTGATTTCCCTTAAAGAATATTTATCCTTTGAGCCCATCTTTCTCACTTAGCTGCACCACTCAGGGGCTGTGCTGTGGTCCAGGTGGGTGATTCCATCCTTCAGAAGCAGTAGTCATGGAACAGAGAATAGAGCTTAAATTTCTATGAATAATGAAAAAGTAAGTAAATACATAAATATAGTACTAAATCTAAAATAAAAATAATAGTAAATCAATACTGACATTTGACAAGCACTGTATGTTTTTGCATGTGCTGAAGTATGTACAGCCAATTAAATATCACAAGGCTAACCTAATTATACAGATATTTCCTTTTAAATTCCTTTTAGAGTCTAAAAACTTTGTCAATCTTTCTCACTATATAACTTGAATAAATAACTGAGGCAAGGTGGCATTAAACACTTTTTATTGTTATTTATTCCTTATTATACCCTGCTGTGACAATGATATATTGTTTGGGTTGGAGTAAATGTACAGATTAAGTAGTATTTTTATAAGTTTAATTTCAATATAAAGGACAATATTGTAAAATCAAGCATGTTTTGTATATGTGCCTAGTGTTTGCTGGGAAACATTAAACAATCAGCTAGTATGCAGCTCAATCATACAATTTATACATGCAGCTAAATACATACACATATTCCAGATGTTCAGAGAAACTATATTATATCTGTGAAGTATCCAGCTGAAAAATTATGATAAATTCAGGAAATCATACAGTAGTTACTGTTGTGTTATCCTTGAATCAGTTTGCCATCTGGCAGCTCATGGCAGATCTGTCAGTGAGTCTATCTTCAATGATGTCATTTCAAAAGGCATAGCAGCAGTGACAAAGCATTAAGTGGAACTGGTGATCAAATAAATTGTGTCCATCTGAAGTAAATCATAAGTGTTGGTACGGCTAGAATTCTCTAGCAAGTCAGTCTTGGTTTTCATCAATATTTTTTTCATATTTCTCCATCCATTATGTTCATTCAAAACATTATATGCCATCTGGCTAATATTTTTTTTTGCCATTGGCATTGATGGCTGCCACGAAATATTTTCTTACATAGACTCCGAAAGTGAGCTTTTACTCCTAGTTACCTTGGCACAAATTTGAGGTGACTGTATTTAGAGTTATTTCAAAATTACAAAAATTCCATAGATTACACCATATATGGTCTCTATATTATTCAAATTAGACAGGATTAGTGTTCAGAATTACAAATATTTGAGTATATTTAGCAAATGCAGACGAAAAATGAGAATTAAGTAATAAAAGAATGTGATGGTAGTGTTTATGCAATCTTCATTGCCTCCCAGGCAACATTCTTTTTTTCCAACTCAAACAAGATCCATGTATTTTATGACAACCACTTTGCTTTGTTTGGAAAGAGGGTAAATTATTTCAGACACATGAACATCTTAGATTACACCAGTAACTTGCCTGCTCCTTATGAATTTTGGGGGGCAGAGGAATACTGTATCCCAACTAAAGTATAAACCTGTTTCCAATATTTGTTCTCCGATCAAAGCAACTGATATGTGGGGATTTTTAATCATGCACTATGTGCTCAGGATATTAAAAAAAGTCCAGTGAGCTTACAATGAGATTTGGCAATTCTGTTTAAATCACTACACACCTCACATCATCTCTTTGTACTTGTCTCTCAGCTCTGTTCTGTATGTTAATTAGGTAGGGGACTGAAATATGGCATGTAAAATGCTCAGCAATCCCAGGAGATGAATATATACAATTCCCACTGAAAACTTTACAGGATGATCAGCCCTCTGAATCCTTTTCTCCAGGATATTTGATTCCCCTGCCTGCTCACACAAATTAAATAGGCAATGCAGATGAGTAATACTGAAACCTATAATATCAAACAAGATCAGTATCTTGGGTTCATATATCTTTCCCAGTCTTTTACCTCACTTTAACTCCTCAAGAGCTATGTAAATCTTATTTCTTCCATGCTTATCAACAATATATGTCTGAACATTATAGCTCAGTTATTTTTTTTTCAGCTTCTTTAAAAATGTCATAGTGATTAAAAAAGGTAGTTCAGATAAGTTGGTAGCTCTTGTAGTTGTTTCCATGTTAAAAAGTAAAGTTTAAAGTAACGCTGGTTATTTTGACACATAGGTGACTTCCTTTTATAATTTAGGAATGTAAGTAGTAGGAAAAAGCTGTCAGTTTCAACAAGTGACAAATACTAAGACCGCATTTCCTCCTCAATCTAACTAGTGAAAGAAAGGATAATCTGAATTTGGAAGAGGGAATTTTCTGAATGCACTCCAGAGCTGACTAGAACAATGCAGCTGAAATGATACCAACAATTATTTACTCCACTAGAAATTAACATAAAATTCTCCTAACTCAGCTTCATGATGTTTTCTTGAGTCCTGTTGCTGGTCATGACAGTGAAGAGATTGGTACCTGCCCCTGTGCTTCCCCTCATGAAGGTGTTGAAGAGTCTGATGAGGCCTCCCCTCAGTCTCCTCTTCTCCAGGCTGAACAAGCCAAGTGACCTTATCCCCTTCTCATAAGGCTTCCTCTCTAGACTCTTCACCATCTTCATGACCCTCCTCTGGATGCTCTCTAATAGCTCAATGTCTTTCTTATACTGTGTCACCCAAAACTGCAGACGATATTCAAGGGGAGGCTGCCCCAGCTCAGAGCAGAGGGGACAATCCCCTCTTTTTCCCTGCTGGCGATGCTGTGCCTGATGCCCCCCAGGACAGGGCTGGCCCTCCTGGTGCCAGGGCACTGCTGGCTCACGTTCAACTTGCCACCAACCAGGACCCCCAGGTTCCTTTCTGCAGTGCTGCTCTCCAGCCTTTCATTTCCCAGCCTATGCACACAAACTGCATTGCCCGGTCAAAGCTGCAGAATCCGGCCCTTGCCCTTGTGGAACTTCGTACAGTTGGTGATTCCCCATCTCTCTAATTTGTCCAGGTCTCTCCGCAGGACCTGTCTGCCCTTGAGGAAGTTGATCACACTGCTGTTTGGTTAGCAAAGCACATGTGAAATATAGAGAATGTGAGTGCAGAGTTTTAAGATAACTAAAATAGAGATTAAAAGCTGGTTTTATAATATTTCAAATACTGCATTTTACTGTTGTAAGTAATTTTTGTAGTGAGCTGTATGGTTGAAGGCAATTAGGGTATATCATTGCAATGCACGCTGCAGATGATTATTTCAATGGGACAGTGCATGTAAAACCTAATATAATAGTGAAAATAGTGGCATAGGCAAACTGTGATTTCAGTTTATTAGTTCTTTATTCTTGTTGTTCTGATCAGAAAGCAAAAATTACGCTTTTCAAACTAAAGGTCTAGTCTAGAAATTTTGCATTACAGTGAATTGCAACAATCCAGACTTTTTTATGATACCCACTCTGAGTGGATGTACAGCAAAGCAGCACACACAGAGCATCTTTGAAATATACAGAAAAAGATTTGAGTTCCTGCTGTAAGCTATGCAAAAACTGAACTATAAACCACTCTCACTTAGAACCTTTTTGAATGTCTCCACTGTCCACATTTAGCTCTACTGCTCAGTGGAAATGAGTAACAGAGCAGGTATTTTCTTAATTTTCCAGGTGACACTAGCCAACAATTCTGATCAAACTCTGACCCCAAAATAGCTAGGCTTACAAAAAAAAATGTCAAGTACATGCAAAGAAAAACAGCATAGTTCAAAAAATAAATTTATAAAATCAAAATCACACCCATTTTACAGCTTCTATTACATATGCCAGTTGCTGCTGGATAAACCTAAAAAGTCAGACTGAAACCTAAAAACCTAACTGCCGTATTTGGCCCATCTGGCACTTTTACCATTCTGACAATTTTATGCTGATGTGGCTTCTTTTTTAGGTCATTCAAACTCATGATTTTTTCTCCCTAGTGGATATAAAATTTATGTTGTTGCTTCCAGGAGAATGAAAACCTGGACTAAGACAGATCTTTGCTCTACCTGCTGGAGATTAGCAGAGTACCGCAGAGAGCAAAATCTGATGGTGCTGTACATCTGTGCATTCAACATTCAGTGGCACTAAGCCACTAGTCTCTTTTCTGCATGACCAACTGACTAATTACTTTACTTGGCCTTTCTGAGTCCCTTCAATTAATGCAATGTGCAGTTGCACACAGTAATGGAGTCACCCATACAGAACAGAATCGGGGCCAGAATTAGGCTCTAAGTCCCAGAAGCACCTGTTACAAATACAAAATGTCCAGATGGTCTGGTCTTTGTGGGAAAATGTCAAGAATTGACTTATCTGTCTTTTTACTTTTGGTTTAAGGTCATAAACATGATTCTTTTGAAGAAGAAAGCCAGTCAGATTTAGGAAAAAAAACCCAACAAAACAAAACAAAACAAACAAACCAACCAAAACAAAACCAAGGAAGGAAGGCAGGAAGGAAGGAAGGAAGGAAAAAAGAAAGAAAGAAAGAGAAAGAGAGAAATGAAAGAGAGAAAGAAAGAAAAAGAAAGAAAGGAAAGAAAGGAAAGAAAGGAAAGAAAAATAAAGGAAGAAAGAAAGGAGGGAAAGAAAGGAAAGAAGAGAACCTTAGGATAAATGGGAAACCCACTCCATTTGTAAATCTTAATAACCCAGTCAAGCTCGTTGTTACCATGTTCTGGGCAGGCAAATGGGATTAGCCTGTGATTACAATGAAGCCTTCAATATAATTAGATAGATTTATTTAAACACAGCTGCAAACAATAAAAAAATTTGAAATATTTAGTGACTGTGAATTCCACAGTCTGTAAATCCAAACTTAAATCTCTTACCATCTATTTTGGTTTGGTTTTGCTTAGAAACACTAGAAAATACTGCTCTTCTTTCACTCTCTCTCTCTTTCTTTTTTTTATTTTTTATTTTTTATTTTTTATGTTTTATGTTTTATGTTTTATTTTTTAAATGAATATCAGTTCTTTGGGTTTATACCAGTAAGGATTGTTTCTGAATATTAATTCACCTTCTAACACTTCACTGATTCATTTATGTGTGTCTTTTCTCCATTGGCAATGACCATGCAGTTTGAATTCCACGCCTACTGAGCTGCATGAGGTGGAGAAAGAAATACAGAAGTTTATGTCAGATCCTAAAAGCAGTTAGGATATCTCAAAAAACAACCAGGAAAAATGGCAGTCATGGCTTCCTAATAAGATTATTTGAATGGAACAAATAATGGACAATATTAGCAGCAGTATAAGTAATAACCACCTGGTTTATACATTGCTGAAAGCTCCTATTTTCCTATTTTATCTCCTTCCTTCCTTCCTTCCTTCCTTCCTTCCTTCCTTCCTTCCTTCCTTCCTTCCTTCCGTCCTTCCTTCCTTCCCTCCCTGCCTCCCCTCTGTCCTCTTTCTGCCTCTATATACCACTCAGTTTGCTTCTAGTAAGAGAAAGAAAGAGAAAGAGTCGGTTGAGGAAGGGAGAGAGGAGTCTATTTCAGTAGAAGGGAAAATTGAATAAAACATATTTTCTGCCCACCAAATAATTCACTTATATCAAATATTTGTTATTCTACTTAATGTCTGTAAACTTTAAAAGCCTAAAGCACTAACTGCCATATCCCTGAATGTTCACTTAACACAGAAAAAGAAATCACAATTAGCTTTCTGAGTTCCTAACTCGAATTTTAACAAGAATAGTAATGAATTCATATCAGTCATATGGGAAGCCTGCCTATTTTTATTATTCATAAGTGCTGAAATAATGTTGGCTACTATAAATATGTAGGAGACAACCAGTATTTTTAATCATAAATTGCAGTAACTAACTGCTACCAGCAATAATTATGGATTTTTTGTAGTTGATGCATTATTTTCGTTAGCCTTTTGAGAAACTTTAATATATACTGAAGAAAAATTCTGTATTTTCAATGGCTCAAGAGACATATGCTACTTGAAATAAATCTAAGTGAGTTGATTCACATGATGTTTCAAAATGTGAATAATAATCAATATTTTACTGGATTTTTGGAACACTCTTTTCACAGAACCAATATTTGAATTTTAAAATGTGAAAAGACCACGGAAGTGGCATGAGGAAAGGATTATCTCAAGGAAAGAAAATGCAGTATTTGATCTTACTTCTAAAAAGTGATGGAAAAGCTAAGATGTGATTTTTGTAAAACAAATGGAAATACAACATAGGGCAATGTTGTTAACATTTCAGAAAGGCTGAGTCATGCCTCATTATGCTTCATCCTCACTTTATTTATGTGGAAAACAGATGAAATACTGCATTTCCTAAGTTCTAAGAAAGAACAGTGGATCCACTAGGGAAGGACAACAGCTGTGTATCCATTTACCTGGATTTTTTCTTTAAAATCATATCTGTGCTTTCACCTTGTTGTATCTGAGCAGTCAGATGTGGAGCAGAGCTCACCTTCAGAGCCACATACGTAAGAGGGCATCATGAGAGAAAAACACTGGGCCAGATCCAGCAACCTGACAGAGGTGAGGCTGCTGCAGCTCCATCCTCCCAGATGCAACCTGTAGCAAAGCTGAGCCTATACAACCAGCAGGCTCATGTTTATAGATCACCCATGTTCACCACATGCATCATGGAGTCATAGAATGCTTAGGGTTGGAAGGAACCTTGTAGATGAACCAGATCAACCCCACCGCCATGGGCAGGGACGCCTTTCGCTAGGCCAGGTTAAGCTCGAAGCCCCATCCAACCCGGCCTTGAACACTTCCAGGGATGGAGCATCCACAGTTTCTCTGGGCAGCCTATTCCAGTGCCTCACCACTCTCACAGCAAAGAACTTGCTCCTAATATCTAGTCTAAACCTACTCTATTTTAGTTTGAATCCATTCCCCCTTGGCTCTTGTAAATAGTCATTGTTGCAGGCTCTCTTCAGGTGCTGGAAGGCTGTGATTAGGTCACACCCACTATCTTTTTTACCCTCTTGCTCATTTATTGATCCATCCTTGTTCCTCCCCAAATTACCTAAATCCATTTTCCCTTCCTTTGATTCCTCCTCAAAACATCCCATACAAAGTCATGTGCACTGCTGAAACATTCACCCTCTCAACCACTAAGTGGCCCTGTTACCACCTGTCACTGAAGGTGGGGTGACTGAGGTTCTAGTCAATAATAGATCCCTTGGGGTGCATTAGAGTGAAATGACACCGAATGACCTGTGTTTATATAAGTATATGTACAGCAGGTCTATTTTTAAAAAATTTGGTTGCAGTGGAAAAGAGGTATGTAACTGTTTTGGTTATTATCTATATAAAAGTAGAAAGACATCACTTAAGAAAATTCATAAGGAAAAGAAAGAAAGAGAGAGAAAGGATAGGAGTAGGTAGCAAAGATATCACCACCTGTGGATCCAGTGACAAGGCTTGATTGTTGCAATTTCTATGTCCCTAGGTCACACTCTTCATCCATCAGGCAAGGAGGAAGCTCTCAAACCACAAAGTTCAATGGGTTAATGTTTGAGTGGGAATGCCCAGGTACCCCCCTTGGGGGCGAAGTTTTACACTGTCTGTTGCAACACTGTGGATCATGAGCAGTCCTCTGGTGGAAGGTCCCAGAAACGAGTCTGGATGCACTTTGGGGATATTTTCTGGTTTATGACCCCTTGTAAGACATGACAGCTGCCTCTCACCTCTGTATAGTTGGGCCAGTTATGTTCCATCAGAAGGGATGAAAACCCCCAAGCCAAGGTGTGAATGTCCCAATATCTTCCCAGGGGGAAGTTTTACAACTGAGACAGTTGTGTAAGAAAGGACACTGGCATGATAAAAGCATTATCCCACCTTGCTTCTTGCTATCTGCTTCTTATCAGACTCATGGCTCAAAACCAGCTTCTTGCTTAACAAAAGTTGGTTTGTCCTGGTCATCAGTAATGAGGGCAGAGTGTTATTGGGACTCCCCACTATTGTCTTTCTGTGCTCTGTTGTGGCAGTGTAGGTAACCTCTTAACCACATCAGTTAGCATGTACATCTGCTAGTACTCAGACACAGTCTGCTCAGTAGTCTGTTCCTAGAGGCCAGCTTTCTCCACTGAAAAATGTCAGCTGACTGAGAGCAACTGTGAGTAACCACAACTACAAAAAATATGTATTTTAAAGCCACCACTTCTACTGGACAGGTGTGATGCTGGTGGAATTGCTGCTCCAACTGCTGTGTCATCACCCATACAGTTGTTAAAGAGCAAGGAATATTGCAAAAATTTAGCTGTACTTTACCACAAATAATTATGCAAAAGAAATCTATTTATCTTCCCAAATAATAACAGTTAATAAATGAATATTTCTTGGTTTTAACTGCAAACTATATATATATATAACATAAACATATTTATAAATGTATATATACCATTTTATATATACTATAATAGATACATTAAATATTATTTATGTGTTATTAAAAATGGCAAATTAGGTGGTTTCATTTCTTTTTTCTATTTATTTTCATCTCACACAGTGTGAAATTTATCCCACCTAAATTCTGAAGTCTAATAGCTAAGCATTTAAATCCGAATAAGTCATGACAGACTTTCTTCATAGTCGTGTCAAAGAAATATATACCTCCAGGGTGAGATATATCTATTAACATAGGCATCTAAGAGAAGTAAAATAAATCAGTACTATCATCTAGATGGGCTTACTTTTGTTCATTAATTCAAGCCGACTAGCAAAGCTTAGATATCTGTATTTTAGGTAAATAAGGTAGTTAGAATCAAGCATCACGTAACAAAGGTAGAAAGCAGTTGTCTGAGAACATCTTCACATCCATGTCAAATGTGAAATTTTCTTTTATTACATCCTTTCCATGAGGAAAAATGCAATAAATGATCCAGAAATTAAATGTAGATAGCATTTTCTATTTCCTTTGAAAATGACTTCGTGAAATTCATAGTCATGGGCACACAGGTCATTTAAGAGAATAAGACCTAATTTCCTGGAACATGCCAAATCAGTATCTGACAGAGAAAAGACATTTTTACAGTATCTTCCTAACTTGATTTGACATAAATATGAAGGAAGAATTAACATCCCAAAGCATGTCATGCCTCCACTCCTACCTGTTCAATCAGCGACAGGCTGAAACTGTAGCTCTCCTCGTCATTCTTAATAATAGCATAAGATCCTGTGCTCAAAGATGCACCTGAAATCAAAGTCCTAATTTAATTATACTTGCTTTAAAAAAACCCATAACCTTTCTAAGAATCATTAACAGTTTGCGATACTCAGACCTCTTCATCTGTGTCTGCCTTTCTGAATAAACCATGACAGAAACTGAAGTCAGAAAAATACCCTACATTTGGATTAGTGGCATAGAATCCCTTCAATGAAATGGACACTTAAAAGACGTAGTCCATCTTGTCTGAAATTTGGCATCTGAAATAGACTGTACCAGTTGTTTCTCATTGTGAGAGTGTTTGAGTGGCTGGAAACAGCCAGCAGGGCAGTGATGGGGAGCAGGGTGAGCTCTGCGTGGGTGGGACGGGGCGCTGTTCCACCCGGCACCCTTGAGCCTTCTCATGCTGCCCCGTGAAGCGTGTGAGCATTGGAAAAGTCAGAGCCAGCTCCCACTGTCATGGGGGTGGTCGACTGCAAGGACCAGCTGGGAACATTCTGACTCTGTGTAAAATGCAGGCATGAGACTTTAGCTCTGAAATCAGCAGAAGCTCTCCTGGAGGAGGGCCCCAGCAGAACAGATAAACGGACTGTGACATGAGCTGCGAGGCACACTTGACTACCCTGGGTTTGAAAGCAGCTGAGACAATGCCGAATCCTACAGTGATGACTATCTACCTTTCTCTTTCTCTTTCTTTCTCTTTCTCTTTCTCACTTAGCTGCACCACTCAGGGGCTGTGCTGTGGTCCAGGTGGGTGATTCCATCCTTCAGAAGCAGTAGTCATGGAACAGAGAATAGAGCCTAAATGTCTATGAATAACAAGAAAGTAAATAAATACATAAATACAGTACTAAATCTAAAATAAAAACAGTAGTAAATCAATACTGACATTTGACAAGCACTGTATATTTTTACATGTGCTGAAGTATGTACAGCCAATTAAATATCACAAGGCTAACCTAATTATACAGATATTTCCTTTTAAAGTCATTTTAGAGTCTAAAAACTTTGTCAATCTTTCTCATTATATAACTTGAATAAATAACTGAGACAAGGTGGCATTAAACACTTTTTATTGCTGTTTCTTCCTTATTCTACCCTGCTGCAACAATGATATATTGTTTGGGTTGGAGTAAATGTACAGATTAAGTAGTATTTTTATAAGTTTAATTTCAATATAAAGGATGATATTGTAAAATCAAGCATGTTTTGTATATGTGCCTAGTGTTTGCTGGGAAACATTAAACACTTAGCTAGTATGCAGCTCAATCACACAATTTACACATGCAGCTAAATACATACACATATTCCAGATGTTCAGAGAAACTATATTATATCTGTGAAGTACCCAGCTGAAAAATTATGATAAATTAAGGAAATCATACAGTAGTTACTGTTGTGTTATCCTTGAATCAGTTTCTCTTTCTTTCTCTTTCTCTTTCTTTCTCTTTCTTTCTCTTCCTTTTTCCTCTTTCTTTCTTCTCCTATCTTCTCCTTGAAAGATATTTTTAGCCAGACCAAAAATTTCCTGTCAATGCCTTGTTAAGTGCCTTGTTTTGTCTGTATAAGTTAAAGATTGCTAATTTAAAATTTACTATGTTATATTCAGTTGGAATGTTCTAAAGGTTGCAAGAAAAAGTTATTATTGAACCTCCTGAGAATTTTGTTGTTTTTCCTGTGTACCACCCAGACTAAATCCAACTACATTCCCCTAAACCCGACAAGCAGACTGTGGCATTACACTTTATTATTGTTCATCTTTGAATACAGAAACCTAAAGTGACTTGCTTGGTTGTAGGTATGCACTCAAAATCTTGTCCCTATTGTTCTGAATATTCTCCTCTACTTGGTATAAAAAATCATTAACACTTTACTTGGTATAAAAATCACTATAACTCTTTGCTGAAATCAATTTTTCACAATACATTTCTTCAGATGACTTTCAGCTGTGGGACCAAGAAAGTACAGACTTGGTTGTCTACAGAAGACTGAATTTAGTTGCTGTACACAGATGGGCTTTTTTCTAAAAAATATTTGAAGGAAGTTTTACATTTCATGAAATATAAGAGAAACTTCTGGCAGGCAATTCAAGGTCTTTTTACTTGCTGGATTTGCAAAGGTGATTCCATGCTTTGAACTCTTCTGTTTTATACTGGATTGATAATAGAAAAACAAACCCATATACCTAAACCCAGGGTAATTATGTTCAAATCAATGTGTACTACTTACTGCATTGCTTTTATGTGCATACTCCATTATGCCAGGGTTTTTTATTGCTCACATCTAAGAGAAAACACAAAGGGGGACGATTTAGCTTCAGAAAAGCCTATGAAATATGCATGTGCTCCTACATATAATTAATTTGCCTGCAAATTCTACTTTAATTCATGAATGTATTTTTCTCATATCAAACTGTTTAAAGTAAGGAAAGTTTAGCCCTTAAGCTGGTCCTTTCAATTCATACATATTTCAGTTAAAACTATGGGGGAAAGTAGTGTTGAATTCTCCTTCTATGACAAAGCGACAAGCTCAGTAGATGAGGGAAAGGCTGTGCATATGGTCTACCTAATGTAAAGAATTTGACACTGTATCCCACAGCATTCTCCTGGAGCAGCTGGCTGCCCATGGCTTGGACAGATGCACTCATTGGTGAGCACAGTACTGGCTGGATGGCTGGGCCCAGAGAGTGGCTGGTGGCTGGTCACTAGTGGTGCTCCCCAGGGCTCGGTGTCTGGGCCAGTGCTAACATCTTTAGAAGAGGGGATTAAACGCATCCTCAGTAAGTTCAAAGATGACACCACGTTAGGTGGTAGTGTTGACCTGCTGAAGGGTGGGAAGGCTCTAAGAGATCTTGACAAACTGGAACAATGGTCTGAGGACAACAGTATGAGGTTCAATAAGGCCAAGCTCTGGGTCTGGCACTTGAATCACAATAACCCCATGCACATTACTGGCTTGGAGAAGAGTTCCTTTGAAGCAGCTTGGCAGAAATGGACTTGGGGGTGCTGGTCGACAGCCAAGAGATGTGAACCAGCAGTGTGTCTGGATGGCCAAGAAGGCCAATGGCATCCCATCTTGTATCATAAATAGTGTGGCCAGCAGGACTAGGCAAGAGATTGTTCCACTGTACTCAGCACTGATGTGACCACATCTATGCTCATGCTTGCTGAATGTTAGGTACAGTAAGATCAAGCAGTCCAGTGTGAGCGTGGACTGCAAAGGTCATACTCTCTAATTTCAGAATGGGCTTCACTGTTACAGGAGTTGAGACTCTGCCCACAACTATCTGGCATTGAAATGAAAAGCACTGAAATTTAGTATTTTAGTAACTTAGATATTTCTGTACTCATGAATTAAATAGTAGCACAGAATCTTCTCAGGCTGAAATTTGACCATCTGTCCAGCTGTGCTCTTAGAAAGGCCTTTCATGGGTTTTGATCATGGGCATAATTCATAACTAGGCATGGGCCATGGAGCAACTTCAGTATCGGTTGTTTTGGAAATTCGGAGATTAAGACCGTTGGCATAGGCTGTTCTATTCCACTTTGTCTTGGTGCTAGATTAGTTTGTTAGCACACACGCAACCCAGACAGTTTCCCTGATGTTAATTTGAGGATAGGTTTTTAACATATTCTTTGTGTTTTACTTTGGTTTCAAACTCATCAAGATGGGCTTTTTGTATCACAATAATAGTATGAAAATCTTTCCTTGCATTTTACAGGAATTCAAAATGAATCCTCGAGGTTTGTTAATTCAGTTCTGTGCCCAAGATTCTTTGTGAATAGGAGTCATAGCTAAGCAAAAGCTAACTTATGACAAGGAATACTTTAGTAGACTAGAGAAGAATGTTTTCCTTTACTCTTTCAGATAGAAATTCTGCTGTTAAAGAGGTTTTTCTCATGATTTGCTAAATGTGGACCAGGTGTTAATTTTGATTTTTTTCCTGGTTTAATTTAGAGCAAATATTGCACCTCCAGAAGGATATTAATATTGTTAACCCATCAAGGATAGCTAGAAAACATCTTGGCAAACTTCTATTATTTTATTTGTGTTCCTTTTGTTACTCTACACTTTCTAGTCAAATTTAGTCTTCGAAGACATTACTCTAACTCTCTTGGGAAAACTAGTGTTTTAAAAAGGAGATATCAAATTGACAATATTAGTAACTGGAGCAGAATAGACTGCATCTGATTATCAAGATTGAATGACAACATTATCTAAATGACACAAAATGCTTGGATCAAAAAAACCAGATTTATTGCCAGATGAAAATATTATACATCTTGTTGATATGATATTACTTTTTTTTTTTTTTTGAAGAATATTTGTCATCAGATACAAGTAATTACTTATTTGAGGTCATATTTTTCCTCATTACACATAACCTGCTTAGTATAGTTCTGAACATGGAAAATAGTTTTTTAGTAATAAATTCTTTACCTCCTCTTTCAAAGGGAGTACATGATAATACATGCAGAGTCTTGCTGAAATCTTGAAGCATGTGCAATTTATTGAGAAATATGTAACTTGGAAAACAGGAACAGCAATTCCAGGCGAAATGCTGTTTTTACATAATTCATTAGGCCTCTTTATTTTTCTTCTCCCAGTGGTTTGGATGTGTGTGACCTTAATAACTTCAGTGATATCACCTCTAAATTACAGTGCAATGAGATAAGTCATGCTGTCAACGGTACATTGTGCCTGCCTGAAAGGTTGCCTTAGAGGCTTTAGAGCTGAAGTCCAAACAGCTTTCTAAAGAGAGATTTTTTTTTTCCTATGAGTTCCTTGCAGACAAAAAACAAACACCTTGCTTGCAGATAACTTATGGTCTTAGCACTATACTGCAGCATGCTTATCTTCTGGTTGTGCATGCAATACACAAACACAGAGCTATCCTAGCAGAGTCACTGTTTGCATGGATAGAAAATCTAATCTTGAGGGATATTTTAGGGAGTAACTGAGACTGACATCTGTCACCTACATGATTCTTACTAAAAGTGAAGGAAGGTGTGTAATTCTAGTGCCTGAACATGGTGGCATCTTAGGTATCATATATTAACGTGTGGCTGATACCTGCCAGCCACAGATTTCCCAATCCTCCTGAAGGTCCTGTGTGGTATATGCCAGTCCCATGGGTGTGTTGCATGCATTTTAGCAATTTAAATGGTGCTACATGACACATGGCTACATGACACTACCCAAATTGTTCCCTTGATTTGCCATGTGAATTAATCTTGAGTTGCAGACATGGAATCAACATAAAGTTACAAAATCTGTGAGAAGAAGAGCATTCGAGCAGAGACAGGTAATATTCTAAAGTTTCACAAGCTCCTTTTGGTTCATAAAAGCCTGCTAAAGTTTGAATATGTTAACAAACGTTATCTCAGCCCTGTAAGACAGAAGAGCAAGTTGAAAATCCCAGTGACAGTCTCCTCTAAAATGTCTTAACATATCAGACTTAGCCTGACTGCTGCCAGCATGGTTGTATTTATTTATTTATTTATCTAAAATGCTGTACTGACAGACTCACTTTCCTCTTCCTGCTGTTATCAGAAGCAGAAACAACAAATGCCTTTATCTTCCTCTATTCTTCTTTAGTCTCCCCGAAAGGCCAGAATGCGTCTTTTATCAAACATTTCCTTTACAGCATGTTCTCTCTTCTTTAGCTTCTGATTTTTTCTTTGACTTATTGGATCCTTTACTGGTAGTCCTTGTCACCTATCACTCATTTTAGCAGCTAAAATTTGTTTTGTAATACTGTCCTCAATGTGTCAATTATCTCCTGCTCAACCCTATAAAAATGTGCCATGTAAGCTCAGGATTTTGCCTGTTAATGACACTGCACAAGGGAGTGCAGTTAAAATTGGTGCTGTAATAGAAGAGACACATATGTACAAAATAGTGGATCACATGCTCTGAATCTATACAGCTGCAAGTGAAGAAGTGTAGAATAATGTAAATCTGCTTTCCGCTTCAAACTGTTATTATACTCAACTCCAGCAACCTAGCATTTAATAGCTTTTTAAGAAGGAAAATGTATTAAACTTCAATACATGTGCAGTAAAAATAAATGTTATGGGTTTTTTCTATTTCAAAATTCTGCTATATCACAAAAAACATGAGGGTCAATTTGTCTCTGGGGAATGATCTTAAATGAAATAGTAATTCAACTCCTTAAAATCTGATAGATCATCAGGATCTGGCTTGAATTCATTTGCTGTCTGCACTGGTCACGGCACCTGGTCTCCTGGTGCCCCCACTCCCAAGCACAGCTCATGTGGCTGCAATTATGACTGAAATACACAGAGACATCTGGATAACTTACGAACATCTGAACACACTTGATGCAAGCCTAAATGTTTAAAAATATTTTTTTTATGAGTAGGTTGGGATTAGTTTTTCATAATAATCATGGGTGTGTTACATATATTGCAAAATGAAATTATTACAGAAATTAAATTGAATAATTAAGAATTTTTTTCTATTTAGATATTGAATTAAGAAGGATTTAAATCTAAAAGAATGCCATGTTATGAATGCTTTTCAAGGTATAAAAGATGCAGTTTCTGAAAATTTCAGAAATAATTTCTTCCTGCTCATAACTGCTGTATAGGAGCACAATGTTATAATACTGTGTAGCTCTGTGAGTGCAGTGAATTCATTGCTTATAAATAAACCTGTGCAACAAAATTCCTCTGTTCAAGTGATAGATATTTATTCAGCTGCATTTTTCTTCATTTTACCAAGGACAGGAATTGCAAACTACATACATACCATACATTTTATAGGTTTGGAAAATCTTTACATCCCTCCTGTAAAATAGTTTTGAATGCCAGTGTACTGAAAAGTAGAATCACTAACTGACAAGAAATCATTTGTATTCAGAATTTCAAAGTATTCAACTCTAATGTTTAGAACAGACATAGAATCCCTTTCTGTAGAAGTAAGAATGCTCGATAATTTAACTTTCATGTAATGCAAGAAATGTAAATATATATTATTACATATTACATAATGCATTTATTCTTGTTATTTCTGAATTAATAAGACATGGCTTTTACTCAGGATTTTGGCCAAGCACTCATTTTTCCTCAACATACTATTTTGGAGGACTGAGAAAAATGAATAAATAAAATTTTCTGAAAGCTAGGATATTTATAAAATGTTTTACATTGAGAACTCTTTACTTAAAAATAGAAAATTCCAATAATCTAAAGCTCTTAAACAAAATGTTAAGTTTTTGGTTTGTTTTCATAGCTTAGAGTCCAGATATTTATTTGCTTCTACTGAAAATTAATGTTAAAATTAAGTGAATCACGATGATAAACTCTAATGTAACTATCCAATCTCTGAAATGCCAGCCTACCACGCATATCCTATGGAGTTTGGGTAGATTTTCATCATTTGGGAATGCCATGAAGATCCTCATGTCTCTGGATATCAGAAAAGTTTGTACACAAACAACTGATGCAACATTTATTTACCATGTAAGATACACATTACCACAGAGGAGACTTAAGCCAAAAACAGTGTGTATGTGAGATCCAAAAATCAGATAACGATTTGATATACTACAGCATTTCTTTTCTAGCTATCAACTTTTGTTGGGAATTTGCACATCTAGCTTCTTGACTAACAGAGTCGTAATTATGTACAAAACATCAGTTGGGACATAATGATGTAATCTCAGCCAACATTAAAAACACAAACCAGAAAAGAGGTATATTTTAAATGCACATTTTTCTGGATGTTCTTATGTACAAGGAAGTCACAAAAACTGTGGTCAATACAGTCCCAAATGTAGGGAAAAGAGAGACCTAAGCCTCAGAACTTAGATGGCCAGGATACCTCAGAATATCTTATATAGCACTAAGTAACTCCAAGTAGGCAAACAATCTGTGTTCACCATATCAATACATGCCAGGGTTTCTCTAATGGTACTAAATGGAATCACCTTCAAAGGATCAAGTGCAGAAACACCTTGATGGGTTACAGAAGAAGAAAAATGCCAAATATTTGCAACTCCAGCAAGCTTAGAACACTGTATTTTGATTGGAGCAAATAAATAAATATAAGCAGAGGTTTCCTACATAGAAAGGAAAGTTGTGGGTTAAGCAGGAAGATATTGTCACCAAATAGTGGCGCCTACTCAAAAAATTATTAGAATTTCCCACCCTGAGCTACATGCTTCTGTACACAAACCTTTGCTTCTGTACACAAACCTTCCTTCAGCTTGCCTAAACTTTAGCATCCAGTTCCATTCGGGGTGCTCTGCAGCTAACCTGACACACTGGCATGGAAGTGGGGGAGGCCACAAGGACCCTGGAGAGCTCCTGGCCTTACTGGTGCAGCTGCTGAAGGTCGTGTAGTGTGTGGCACTTGAACTGGGAGGCTACTGGCTGTTCAGATAAAAGCCCAGCTGGCTTCCTCCGGGGATGTTGGCAGTGTTGTCACAGGATTCAAGTAAAGATCTGATCTCTAGCAGTGTTTGAATAGACAGCAATGTCCTACACGACCTCCAGAAGCTTTTC
This sequence comes from Daphoenositta chrysoptera, assembly GCA_013397915.1. Taxonomy (NCBI): domain Eukaryota; kingdom Metazoa; phylum Chordata; class Aves; order Passeriformes; genus Daphoenositta; species Daphoenositta chrysoptera. The sequence goes on along the minus strand of VZRO01000205.1, from coordinate 581,479 downwards.
CAGCTTAATTTGTTTTTTAAAATAATCCAAATAAAACATTACATTTATACATAGATAAATCAAAAAAAAATCTATGTATATTTGAAACCTGTTTTTTAATAAAATTACATCAATCACATGACAGTAGAAAACTTTAGAGTGCACTTACTAAATCTCAAATAAGTCTTTGGCAATATGTAAGAAACAGAGTTACAATATTTTAAACAGTATTAATTTCAATGTAGCTTTGAGTGGGGTGGGGGAAGTGGTGATTTGAGGTGGTGAAGTCACCCCACATTAAGCTTCCCCACTTAATAAGTTAATTCAACCTGCATGAGAAGTAGTTATAAACCACCGAATATCACAATTACTGTGTTTATGCAGAGCATGTATCTGTGACTTCAAAAGGGTGTAAGGAAATGGAAAACTAGAATTTGAAGGTCAAATTATTCCACAGAATAACTCCATTGATGCCAGCAGAATTATTATGAGTATGCATTTGCTTTCCTGTCATAAGTGGCATAAGGTAACGAAAGAAACAGTTTTACAGAGCTTCTAAATTAGCTCCATCTCATCTCTCCCATCTATTCTGTCCCAAATTAATTCACCCTGTCTTCCTTTGCTGCAAATAGCAAGAAATGAAAAACAACCCAAACTGCAACCACGCTTCTTGAAACACATTTGTCAGTGGCAATTTTGAATGGAACATTTCCTACCTAAACAGGTAGTTGATTAATTTGTTCATGTTTAAACAAGAACTCTAGAGGCAGAACCAAAAAACATCTTTGTTTTTCAGATTACAGAGCCTGGAATAGGCACAGTCCTGATCTAACTGGAAAGGCTAAACAGACATGCAGCCCCATCTGTGCGACGTGACATCGACATCAATGCCATAAGTGCCGTGGGGGAGAGAAAGAGGGGTGAAGAACTCTCAGTTGTTGTTTTCCCTTGCATTGCCTACAGGATCTGAGGATCTGTGTTCAAATTAAATTAAAAGATTAAAACAGAATAATTTGAAGCAGTGATTGTAATTGGTATTGATAAAATGCAAGCTTGGGCAATGGAGAATTTTCGCTGAAGATCAAATCTGGAGAGCTATGTCTAGTCTACCATTTCTGTGAATAATACGTGGTAATTAGTCATTGACCATGGCAAAACAGCAGGTTTGGTGCGTTCCTCTTGCTAAGGTGGTTTGTCTCAGTACTGGCACAAAAAGACATTTTTTAAACTGTTTTCTCCAGTTCACTCAGTGCTTTTGAACTAAAACTTTTTGTTGTCAAGAAGAGCCCACAATACTCCAATGATGATACTATATTTTTTTACTAATGATCTGAAATGCTGTCTTTTTTCCCTCACTCCCTTGGCTTTTCATATGTGTTCTGATGGAAGCAAAATATCTGTTCGGACAAAAGATATGGGTTCACTTTTTAGTTGCTTTGTTTTGTTTTGTTTTTATTTAATCTATGGACCAATTGTTAAAATCTACCTAAATATATGGATTTTGGAAGATTGTCATAATATTACTAATGAAAATACACACACATAAAAGATATTTAGTAAAATTTTCCCTGATAATATTTTTTCTTAACTATAAAGAAAATTACTGCCGTATACAGCTGAAAAGGAAGAAGTCATAAATCCAAACACACGAAAATAAATAAAATGTGAATGTTTAGCAATTTTCTCAGAGAAAAGCAGTGCCATAAGAAGTGAGCTGTTATTTAAAAATAAATCCGTTAAGCACGATGCAAGACAAAGCCAAATTGTGTATGCAATTACTTGATATGGGCAATAGGAGTAGTTTTAAAGCTTCATTGGCGATTGTCTGTTTAATTAGGCTTGCAGTACTTCACATCCAAATACCCTGTGTTTAACCCTCACTTGGGCTAATAGTTAAAATTGCTCCTGAGGTAGTATTTCCATGTATTTACATTCATGCAATTGCACATTAGTGTGGCTCAAAATGTGTGTTTTAAATAGACATAGCCACGAGAGAGTACTCAGTCAAGAGGACAAAATAGTCAACTTGCTTGCTGTTAAGGAAGAGTAAAGTTAATCTAGAAGATTAACTGTAATTGTCTGGCACAGTCACTGAGAGGCTTTTTTATTTTTTTAACTTGAAAACTTTAGGATTTAAAAAAATATTTTGTTATGGCAGAGTTTTCATTGAAAAGTCAATATATTTATCCTGGAAAAAATGAAGTCAAGATGTGTCACATGTTGTTCCTTCAATTATTTTATGTTCACATTCTCTACTTGTTTTGAGACCTGATTAGAATGTGTCCTGTACCATTTTCATGTCAAAAAGAAATGGTGAGGAATCATAGAAGCAATGAGTAGTGAATACAGCACATGAAGGAAAGTATAGAAAAGACAAGAAATTCAACACATATTGCACTTTTTTTCACAATTCACAAAAACAAAAAAAAAAAAGGAATTTGGAAATTACTGATGGAAAATATAGGTTTTCAATCAACAAATTTTGAGCTTTTTTAAAAAACTAAAAAGCAGGAATATGTCCTGAAAAAGTTATTTGACAGAAAATACGTAATTTGTCTATTTTTCACATTTAATAAATTAATCTGCCAGAACCAAATTAATTTTCAACAGATTTGAGGTATTATTTTGGTCTAACAAATTCCAGGTGAAGAAAAATAAGTAAAAAAAATTAGGTGAAGATAATTTTTATACTCTGAAAATATCACTTCCATTTAATTTCATGGCAATAAAGAAATCAATAAGAGTGAGCACACGATCAACTCAGATCTCATTTCGCACTGCTTATTTTCTGTATATTCTGTATGGTTAAAGGCACAGGAAGCTTAGCTGCTAAGTATTCATATAGTGGACCTATATTAACTACTAAGAAATGCAAGTTATTTAGTAAGAAAAAGAAAGAAGGAAGCCTTCTGAAGACTGACTAACTGTGTGAATTCTTCCCAAGGCATCTACTTGTTACAGTAGATGTCTTTCTTCAGTGTAGAGACCTGCACTTGGGAAGCAAATTTATGTGGTTACAATTTGGAGCTGAAATGCACTTCAAATTCCTAGTGTTGAAATTTTAGAATTTAGTTGAGTTGACTTCTAATTATTATGCACTTGTTATCTGACAGTACTAAAAACATTTAAGTAGAAGCAAACTCTCCATCTGTGAAGACAGTCTGTATGAAAAAGATTTCTTGTTTGGTTATAGCTGATACTGGTTCTTTGATTTTCTGCATTTAGAAGATTTAAATTTAATGACTGCTGTTAAGCATAAATGCTGCAGTAGTTAATCCCATGCTCAAACTGTAAATAAATCTAGGATTTGTGGGTACTGAATGAGTAAATTCTTCCACTTAGGCTCCCAGACTATCTACAAAATAATTTTGATAGAAGGCAAATGTGTCTATCTATTTTATCAGTTAAATCAATACATACACATTTTATCAGTGATATAAACACTGTTTATTCATACACACAGAGACACTTCTCACTAGGTGATGTAGAGCTCAATAAAGGAATTGGAAGTGTTACCTTAAATTTTACAAGTAGTCTTTTGACAGGCCCATTTTTTAATTTATACACTGAAGGATAATCAAGGCTAAATTAGGTTGTAATTATTCTGTATAATGTCTGAAATAGGTATTAACTTTCACAGAAGTTTTATTTTTAGTAACCTCTGTTTAATCTGTTTAACAAAAGCAGCAGACACACTTTGTACTGTGCTATCCAGCAGAAGTTGATACCAGAAATACTATAGACACTACAGAGTTTTATTAAAAGTAATGTAATAAGCAGAGAGACTGTGGATTAAAGGACATTGGTTTGATGTCTAATCACTTTTCTGCTTAAGGTCTACTTTTCTCGGGGCAGAGATATAAAAAAAACCCCAAAACTTGAGACTTCTAATGAGAAAAATCCACCTGTCTACCTGTGGAAAATAAGAGAAGTGTAAGTGTTTGGGTACTGTGCGTGATGTGAAGATGGAGTATTTATTTTTCCTGCGGAGGTGCTGCAGTTGTAATTTCACCAGAAGTTTCTCAGAGTTTCTTGCTTTCGGTATTTCTTGCAAGTTTTTCTTAGTGGGAGATAATTATAACAGTAAATCCTGGTTTAGATATTGAAGTATAAACATACTTAAATGCATATCATCCTATTTAAAGAATGTGGTTCTCATTGTTAGTACTAAAAACACTAATTATGATTATTTTTAGATTTGGTGCAAGTTAATTTCCCATAAATCTGTCCAATGCATTACACTTCTTGTGCTGAAAAATGGTATTCTTTTTTTCCTAATTCCATTTTAAAACAAAATAAAATATCAGTAGGGGTTTTTCTGGATTTTAGGGTTTTTTAATAGCACAAGGGAAATCTAGCCACACATATTTTCTTTTTCTTAGTTTGAGATGCATCCTGATGGAAATTTTTATATTTCTGCTGGAGAATATGTCATTTTTGTCTGAATTTCAGAAGTTCTAATGAGATTGGTGTTCAATGAAAAAACATTTTATAAAACCTCTCACTCCCAGTAATGTTTTTACTCTTCTTAGTAGTGTCCCTGCTGAATAAATCATATTTCTAAGCTGATTTTACTGGTTACTAATGCTTATAAAATGAAAGTACTGATGGATAACAATGTTATTCAGTAGTCCCATGATCATTTCAGGAAATTTTTTGGCTAGACAAGAATCATGCAACACAGGAAATAGACACTACATCCCTTTGTAAGGGACACATTAAACATTATTATTATATCTAAGACAGCTGCATTGTTACTTTAGGTTTTAATTTACCATTTTTCTTTCTTATAAATTTAAGAAATTTGTTGATATTATTATTATCTGAACCCTTTGCTAAAAGTGACAATTATGTCACAGTTCTAGAAGTATTTCCATTACAGCAATGTCTGCAACCATTAGGTGATACCCAAACAAGTTAGAAAAAACCTCTTAATTTTAAATATTCCTATTCTTGGCCACTTTCAATTACTTGGTTAGTTAATTGAAAAGTAATGCAAAATAGAGAACTCAGTATATATAAGAATGCAGACTCCTAATTTTACTGAACAGTGTGTTGAGCTCTGATATTGTTCTATAAATGTCAATTAGAGTCCTGTGTAGCTTTGACTTTCCAATTTAGTAAAAATTTTCTCGATACAGCCAACCCCAGTGAAAATACGTAAAAGAAAGAGTGCAGTATTCCCTTTCTTTTAATATATCAAAAGTAGTTGTCACTGACTTATATGCTACATATTTCCATTTTCATCTGTTGAAATATGATGGCCTAATTCCATTTTAGCAGAGATGAATTTTGCATTCTTCTACTTCGTGGAGTTTATGGCCTCAGCAAATCACCAGCTTAACATTGAAGAAGAAGTAGGTTTAGACATGAACCCTGTAGAGAGGTCGTTCTTATTCTTTGAAGCTCAATGTTTGCTCCTACAATACCTTTGCTTATGCTGCTTTAGCAAGCAAAAGAAACAGCATTTCAAGTGCTTGCTTGGCCAGAGTCATTGCAACATAGTCTGGAAGAAGGTAGCTAATACTGGCTTGCAAATGGAACAGTGTCAGCATCATAACACATTTATCAAGGAATGTGAAAATAAAATCCACAAAATTAATACTGATGATTTCCACAGAGTTCATAGAATAGTAGCAGTATAATTTGCAATGAATATCCAAAACCTGTCTCCATGGAAACATCAGTTACGATAAAGTACCTGAAATCAATAATGTAACATTTCAGGTTAAGTATTCCTCTGACTTAAAACTGTTCAATTCACAGGCAAGGTAGGCACAGTTTAAAGGACTGCCTTAAGACACAGTCCCTCCTAAAATGGGCTACGTGAACACTTAGTAATTTCACTTATATAGTAGCCACAGCTATGCCTTCAATTACTGTTTCCTGCATGTATATTAGAAAAACAAATAAAATCTTGTTTTATATAGATTTGTACATATTAGTTATGTCGTCCTTCAGACATCAAAGATGGGGCTCATTTGACAGAAGAGCTACTGCTCCAGGAAGACAAAAATCTACTTTAGTTGAGGTACCAGGTTGAGCACTCTCATGCCAATGGCCAAGATGCTCCAGGAACTCCTAAATGGCACCATGTGCAATGTCCCTTAAGACTGCAGGAAATAACTGTTCTTTCTTAGAACCTCTGATATCACATGGTCCTGAATATTGTCCTGGAAAACTTTACCTGTTGTTACTGGATCCATAAGGAAGAGGATAGCTTAGGTGTGAGAATGATCTGATATGCATCTTTAACAAGCACAAAATGAAGGATATTTGGTTTAGGCTGTTTGAAGTTATCTCACAAATGTAGAGCAATGCCATGGCCTGTGGAGCAGCAGCATCTGGTTCATGGAATAAAAGAGAAGTGGTGTCATTTTGGTGCAACCAGGGATCATGTTACTTGGTGAGACAGTCCATCTTGGAAACTAAATTACCCAGATGAGCACAGCCATATTATTCATCTTTCATCACAACTCTCCAAATTCAAAGACAGGTCAGAAAGGTAATTGTGTGTTTGGAGAGAAATAAATTTAAAGTGCTGATGACAGTTGCCTAATGATGACAGAAACACTCCTTCTATTGTGATTTTACTTGTTCAAATTTGGGGAATGCTGGCAGGGTAATTTTTGGGGGAGGTTATGGTATTTAAGTGGTTTATTTATTGGTTTCTTATTTTGGGGTTTATTTTAGAGCAGTCCTACTATATTATTCTTCTCCCTGTCCCATACACTCTCATATTTATTTTGGTTTTTTCCCTACTCATGGTGACATACACTGCATCATCTTCTACGAAGAAAATTGGAACAAATAGCCTTTGATGGCAGAGCTACAGCATAAGTGAAAGTTTTGTGTAATCTTTTAGGGTATTCTTCACATTTTACATTTCTGTCATGACAGCTTCATTTAAACCTTATGCAATCTTAGGGGAAAATGGAAATAGGTTATCTTTATTTTTAAATGATGTGACAGGACTAAAATCAAGGAAATGCCTTCCCTGACTGCAAAATCATATTTTCAAGAAAACTTTTTTTATTACAGCAATATCAGCTATATGTGAAAAGTTTGAGATGTCATTTCAATTAGATAAGTGAAAAATTAAATATAAGACATTCCCTAGCTGTCAGTATTTACTTGAAATTCAAGCTTTCTGTGCAACTTGTCTGAATGTTCAACTTTATGTTACAAAATGTACATAATGCTTACAATATTTTTTATTCCCTTGAATGAAAAAAGATATATAAATTATAACATTATACCAATGGGAATAGTAGAAAATATAAGAAGATTAATCCTAACACACTCTCAGTATTAATGAATTTCATGGTGTATGTTGGAATATATAACATGCCATGCTTGGGGTCAGATACAAAGAACATAATTTCCTACCAGCATGTTTCCAAGGGAAAAAAAATAATGTAGGTTGGTTTAATCTAATTTAAATTTCATAGTGCACGTGGAAATTAGTCTAAATTCAATGCAGAATATTGCTGACAAATTAAAATCTGGGATTTAAATAAGTTTGTGGCTATTCAGTATGAGATATTGCATCTGTGATATTTCATTAGTAAGTGGAAATGTTGTAGTATCTAGTAAGGGAGGACAGTTATATCTTCTGCATTATGAATCAGATATTTGCCTACGTAGTAGAATTTCAGCATGATTAATAGATAAGTCTTGTTTTAAGTTGTTTACGTGCACTAACATTTATAGGGAAATATATTTATAGAAAAGCAGCAAACTCATCAGGAAACAGTGTGGTTTGTACTATATTAACGGCTAATACTTTTTTTCCCTCTCTAATATTGAAGAGAAATTCCCACCTCAACCTCTTACTGCTTGGATAGGATATTTTGTCACCGTTTCAGCTCTGAAATTATGAGTGAGAAGGAGGAAATATAATAATATACTTTAAAGGAAAAATCCTACTCTAACATAAATAATAATAAATTCTGATTAGATAATATTACAGGAAAGAAAAAGAAAATCATATTCTTTCTACTGCTACTAATCTATTCGGTGTTCCCTCCAACCTAAATACTCCAAAGCTGCCACTGAAATTCTATTTTAAAACTGGTTGTCTCCAATGAAAGCAATTGCCTTGTTCCAGATTTCCTCTCTTGCAAGAAGAAAAGACATATTATAGACTTCACAGGCAAGACACTACTTTGGCCCTGATATGATACAATGTCAAATAAAAACATGCAACTGTAAAATAAAACAGCTGCATTCCAAATAATGCACTTTGTCTGTCTCTACTTTGTCAAAGTGGGACAAGCAAGTGTGCTATCAGCAGGTGTAAGATTACAGTTTATATTACTGAAGAAGATATGAACAAACTGTTTCAATTAAGATAATGTATAGACTCTGGTTGAAAACTTAATGAGATTTATCACAGTCCTCTTGGAGATCCTTGACTAGAAAGTCATTGGATCATTGTATGGAGATTTGTTTTTCTGGAACAGAAATTTGCTGAATTCAAGCAGGCTTTCTAGGTCTGCACTCAGATGAGAGGTGAACCTTCTATGTTCTATGGAAGTGCTTCCAGTGGAATCTCTTCTCCCCTCAAAAACACGCTTGCATGGTGTTCTACACATCTGTAAGGGAGATTGTTGAGGCCAGAAATGACTCTTTCCCATAGGGACCGAGAGTGAAAAGAGCAGAGAGCAGCCTGCTGCTTTACTAAAGTCTTTTATTTCAAAGTTCCATAGTCTTCCGAAGGTAGAGTTCGAAGGGGAAGCAGAACAAGCAGCAGGCTAACAGCAGGCAAAAACGGCATCTTCTTCTTTCTTCCTCCTCTTCTTCTTCTTCTTCCTCCATCTTTTTTCCTTTCCCCCAAGCTTACAGAAGTGTGGACTATATTTGTTAATTGACCAATAAAATTAACACACAATTCTAACTTTCCTTCTCTCAACCTACCCTAATCCAATTCTAATAATCATAAGTCTTACACGAATTTGCGTACATAATTTTATTAGCTTCTATTGTTTATGTGAACACTCTACCTAAAAAATGTGAACAGTGTAGTTCTACCTATGTTTTGTCTAAACTAGTGAAATTCTGTGAAAGAGTGAAGCTGCTGCAGCAAGAATCTGTGTCTTAGGTCTCTTTGCTGCAGTTTTTCAGTGTTTGAAATACTTAAAGTACTTAGTGTATATTTCTACTAAAAGTTAAAAATCTATATTTCTATTTTACTTTGTTATGACTTCATGTATCTCAGCTTATCCAAAGGTTTTAATTCAATTCCTGTGCTTTCAGCCTCCTCTGGGCCTGCGTCTAGAGGAGCTCTCATTCCAACAGGAGATCACTGCTAGTCTAGGAAAGACAGATGGAAAGTCATGTTGGTGCGTGCTGCTCAGCAGCTGAAGTTACCAGCCTCAGGCATCACTATGTCCCTGAATGCTCCATGACATTCCCCTCCGTGGATATGCCTCCATTTTCAGGTTACTTTTTTCCTAGGCCTTTCCTTCTCCATCTGAGAAACCTATTCAGAGGCACAATATATGATCAGCCTCCTAACTGATGGTCTCTTTATAAATTGGAGGTCTCAGGATGTGCCATTTCTGCATAATCTAGGTGTTTCAAAGTCCTGAAGTAAGTATCATCTAAAAACTCAAAAGTTTATTCCAGTATTTTTAATGTGACCAAACCCATGTGAATTAATAGATAGTCTACAGAAATTCTGCGACTGGTAATCCAGTGGAGCTTCCTCCCCTGACACATAAAGTATCAAAACTTCAGTGAAAATTACTAAAATTCTGCCTACATATGTTGATAATTTATTCCCCAACCCTTTCCTTTCTTCCTAATAAATTCAGCTGGTGCTTTTCCTGCTAATTGGAAATTTTCATTTTAAATGGCTTATGCTTAACAAAGTTATATATGAAACTAGTTTTTGTAACAAGAAGAAATAAATATTTCAATTATTGTTCCAACAATAACTTCACATAGAAAATTTGTTTATTTGGGGAAGTTAAAGTATTTTATTTTCTTTCATTGCTTTAGATGAAAACAGTAAACAAATAAGTTATATTGAAAATATTTATAATTCCTTGCAGCGTTCACTAAAAATAATGGGAAATTAAGAAACCCTATTTTATAAAGTGCACACCATATTTGTAAAATTTATGACTGTTACTAGCATCTCTGCAAATTTGGCCACATATATTTTTATAGATTGCAACCTTGATAAATTTCATGTTTCTGAACATAAAAGTAATCTAGCTGATGTTTATGTATCTTTTGCATTTTATTTAGGTATTCAGTACTGTGGACTATATTATTTTTGTGCAATTTCATTTTCACATTTGTTCTACTTTTTTGATCTATCTGGCTCATAGGAAATTCTATGCATATCACAGGCATACACTTCAGAGTCTAGAAGCTTTCCAACAGAGATTTTGCTCTAGCAAGTCCAGAAGCAACTATCCCAGTAGTACTGTAGTAACAATACTACCAATTTTTGTATCCATAGTGAAATACCTCACTACTGTATTGAACATCTGCTAGATTGCAAGCTTAGACTTTCTTCTTTGTTTTAACTAAAAAAAACTTTAAGGCCAGTAAGCATATGAAAAGATAGACCTAAAGCTCAATAAATCTATTGTTACTACTATGTAAGGTTTGGAATCTGAGAAGCAAACTCTCAAAGTTTATAATTTCTTTGCTATCTTTATCATCAGTACCCATGCTTTTTCTTGCAAATATTTATACATCGTGCAAGTCAGAACACTTAGGAAGTGCAAGCAGAATATAACATCTGAATGTGAATAATGTGTAAATTTATACATTTAACAATTCTTTCCTTGTGTTAAGAACTGGGTCCAAACCTTAATAGTTGTGAGTTATAGCACATAGTCTCCAGATAACTTTGCTTAGATCTAGGGGAAGGATAGGGAAGAAATATAGGTACATTTAGGAGATGGAGGGATATAATGGAACGCTGAATTATGTCTTTAATTAAAATACTGTCCTTTATCTCACAGTTACTATCTGACACTTCTCAGATATTTCCTTCAGCTATTGTTTTGATTGGAGCTAACTAAGAGAATACAATGCATGGGAAAACCATGATAAATCAAATGATAATCAAAAGGCCAACTTTCAGAGTGGAAGATATTTTCCTCCAGTTTCCTTGCTATTTTTTTTCTGTATTTACCAATTTTCTCCACTTGAAAACAAATTTCATAGAGTCATACAACGGTTTGGAATGGAAGGGATCTCTGAAGATCATCTAATCCAAAGGTTCTGCCATGGGCAGAGAATTTTTCAGTAAAACCGATTGCCCAAAGCCCTGTCCAATCTTCAACACTTCCAGGGATGGAGATGAAACAGATTCTCTGAACAAACAACCTCTTCTGTTGTCTCACCATCCTTATCAATTTTTTTCCTTACAGAGAATCTAAATCTTCCCTCTTGCAGCTTAAGAAGGCTGCTTCTTCTCCTGTCAGTCAAGTTTATGTTTGTGCTGTGTTTTTAAAGTGGCAAACATATTTTTAGTATTTTTTTTTCAGTAAACAGCAATTAAGAGAGAGCCATTGAAGGATCAGTAATAATACAATCATTGCAACAGCATAATCTAATCTCTGTAAGGAATTAAGAATTTAGGGACATGGCTCCTGTCTACAGTGTGGCCATATATGTTAGTCATATATAAAAGTGCTTCATTGTATATAATTGGCATAATTTATAGGCATTGTTCCTCTACAATTAAAGAAAAAAAAGTACAAATAAAGTTTGTCCTGAGCTGAAACACGACAATTTATGTTAATGTAGGTTATGAAAATTTCTAAATCAATTTTATTTAATAAGATCTTTCCCCTTTTCTGTCAAGTTAAGAATAAACATAATGTTCTGTGTGGGAACCCGGAATGCAGAGAATATTTCCCTGCCTGTTTTGAAGGGTTCTACCCCCCTGGACAACACTGGTTTTGACCTTTATCCATGGAGAAAACTGCCAACTCTTTGGGAAGAACTAGAATCTACTTCAGTGTGAACTAAATGATAGAATATTATGTAAGGTTATCACAGGGTGAAAAATCTAAAGGTTTTGGGTTTATTAATGTAGTAAATAGATAAAAA
>VZRO01000205.1:512728-569355 GCA_013397915.1 Daphoenositta chrysoptera | reverse complement strand
GAAAGTTTCTTTAGAATCACTCCCTCATCAGGGGAAAACCTGGCTTAAGACACAGCTAAATCAGGGGCAGGGGTCCACAGTTCTGGTTCTGTGTGCTTGCCTTTGTAGTGCTTTAAATTTTTCAGCCAAATTGTGCTGAAGCATGAGTATACCTAGTCTCAGAAGAAGAAAAAACAAACCAAAGATGCAACTACTGATTTTAGTGTAGATCATTGTGCTGAACAGGAAATTTTAAGCAATGTCTTAATCCCACCCCATCCCCAAATATCCACTTGAAGAACTGAATCCCAAAACTACAATATATCCTAGAAAAGCCATATACCATGATACAATAAATTACTACTAGTTTTCAGTTTGGTGAGTGATTTTGGGTTTTAATTCAGTGTTGAAGGACAAAAATTCTGATACATTGATATTATACCTGTGTTTGAAAAAGCTTGCTGTAATTTATAAATGCTTCAAATAATTAAAGACTGAGTAGTTAACATGTGACACTTCCATTGTTATTATCATTTTCTTGCTTTCTAATTCATTCCTATCACTCCATTAGAATAGACAAATTTATTATGATTTTTGACACCACATATACTTTTCCTTTAATTTTGCAATAGCGAATAACTTTCTGTTAAGATGTCATTGTAAGATGCATGTGTTGTGTCTTGAAAGCAAAAAAAGAAACCCGCAGAAAAACTGAATGTTAAAGGTTGAGTTTTAGTCGTTAAAAGAAACAAAAATATATTTTGAAAGAAATAAAAAACCAACCTAAAACAACAACCTCTCCCTGAAGAGCTAATGCATAAGTATTCACACAGACTTACAGAATGACTGGGGTTGAAAGGGACATCTGGAAATAATCTAGTCCAACCCTCTTCTAAAGCAGCTTGGAAAGGTGGCATCCAGGTGCGTTATGAATATCTCCAGGGAAGGAGACTGCACAGCTTCTCTGGATAGCCTGTTCCAGTGCTCTGACACCCTCTGAGTGAATTTCTTCCTCACGTTCAGGTGGAACTTCCTGTGTTTTAGTTTATACCTGCTGCCCCTTGTCCTGTTTCTGGGCACCAATGAAGACTCTGGTGCCATCTACTTGACACCCACCCTTAAGATGCATGCATTAATAAGATCTCCTCTCAGTCTTCTCTTCTCCAGGCCAAAGAGGCCCTCAGCCTTTCCTCATAAGATACATGCTTCGGTTCCATAATCATTCTAGTAACTTCCCACTGGACCTGCTCCAGGAGCTCCATGTCTCTCTTGTACTGAGGAGCCCAGAACTGGACACAGCACTGCAGATGTGCCTGATCAGGGCTGAGTAGAGGGGCAGGATCACCTCCCTTCACTTGCTGGCAATGCTCTTCCCAATGCACCCCAGGATATCTTTGGCCTTGGCCCCCAGGTCACACTGTTGGCTCATGGACAACTTCTTGTTCACCAGGATCTCCATGTCCTCCACAGGGCTGTTTCCAGTGGGTTAGCCCCCAGCTTGTGCTGGTGCGTGGGGTTGTTCTTCCTAGGTGCAGAGCCCTGCACCTGCCTCTGTGGAACTCCATTCAGTTCCTCTCTGCTCAACTCTCCAGCCTGTCCAGGTCTCACTGAATGGCAGCAGCGGTGTGCCAGCCACTTCTCAAGTTTTGTATCACTTGCTGGGGGTACCTCTGCCCTATCATCCAGGTAATTGGTGACATTCCCAACTGTATTTTGCAGCTTATTATTGTCAAATACATAAGAAGTTTGTACTCTCCAAACATGGGTAAGAAATTATCATAATTTATAATTTCCCAGGTGACATGATAATCTGAAAAATGGATCTTTGTCCTACTTGTTCCATGCTTTGTTATGCTGTTGATTGGATAACAGATGGTTAACTGTTTATGAAAGGGATTTGCTGCTTCAAGTTGCCCACTCCGTTAATTTGGTTTCTAATTGATTTTACCCTTTTCCCTGTTTAGGTTTTTTTTTTATTTATTTTATTTTATTTTATTTTTTGTTCATGGTTATTCCCTTCACAGGCATATAAGAACTCTTTTCCCTGATGTGAAGAGATTGTAAAAGTTCATGAATCAATGGAGGCAATCTGCCTGATTTCTTGCAGTGCTCTGAAGATCTTTTGGTTTTCTGAAAGCATTAACAAATTCCAGATCTATGCAGGAGACAATCTTTACAGTGTTGCCAATTTCATGGTTTTGTACTGTTCATGTTTTTATTAATTTGGATTACATTTTCAAGGGATTACAAAACACTTCCTCGAAATACACAGCTTCATTGTTGAAAAACCCAAACCAAACAAACAAAAAATTGATGATGATATTTTGAAGATTACCACTTTGAAATGGGAAACAATTCATATAAGATTGCAGTCTGTTCTTTTATTTTCTTGGAATTCATTGTATTTTTTTTTTCAGACAACTGTAATTTAGAAGTTTCTTAACTATTAATCTTTGATCCATAATATACATTATTTTTATCTCCTTGAAAAAGGAAAAAAATGGGTAAATAAATATTTGAACTCAACAATCACTGAACAAATGCTACCAATCTAACAAGGAAAATAAGACAGCAAAAAGAAGTAAATCAAATCTGGGGTTCAGTTTCCAATGTCAGAGTAGTCTGACATAGAAACAAAAACTTAAATCACATAACTGTAATTTCTTCTCTTTTAAAAATTAATACTTAATCCTATTATTACCTATTCACATTAACTTTGAACGAGATATTTTTAACTGTGAACTTGTCCTGTTAATGTTCTCAGAGCATTTGTAATGCAATCACTTATATATTATTTTTTTTCCATCGTATGCACTGTGTGAGGGCATTGAATTTGGTCTGGGTTTGAATTACTGAATTGGAAAATTATTTTTTGTTAAAAACTAAAAAACTGCTGTGTATGATGGGAATAAAAAAAAGGGTATTTTTATTATTCTAGAGCAGGATGGCATGTGAATTTCAATGATACTCAATAGCCAGCATTATTTAGCACCTGAATGAATAAACTAGGCAAACCAAAGTGTAAGAATACTTGGTTCATATTTTTTATTGTATATTAAAACAGGCCAGTGAAGTTGTCTGGATTTTATGAAAAGTAGGAAAAAGCACTCAATGCATTTTCCCAGGGACATTCCTGAGAAACACCTATTGCCTGAACAGTAACACAGAGTTCTTTGTGAAGAAAATCAGCAAGAAGTTTTTTGCATTATTACTTTTTTTCAATAGAAAATGATGAGTTTATTTCATTTTGCTTAACTAGCTGGAAGTTCAATGTCTGCTCTGTTCTTATATCTTTCTGTAACTAATAGAGAAGTGGTAACTTCAGTCATCTCATCTATATTAGATACATCTCAGAATAGTTGATTTTTCAGTTCAGTGGCTAAATGAAGAACAAACCATAGATCAAGAACTTTGTAGAGGACCAGGTATGAGTACATTAGCATGTTTGTCTCAAACATTTGCTGTTGTGCTGCAACAGGAAAGCTGTGTTTGAAAGGGAGTGTCCCGTGGAGGTGGGGCAGCGCTGTGCTGAACCCACTTCCCTTTCAGTTGCCAGGCTTGCAAGTCTTCCTCGAGAGTCACGCTCAGTGCACCTGCATCAGGAGAAAGGTCAGGTTCTGGGCACCTCACTTAAGGGGACTCCAGCACCACCAAACACTTCCAGCTCCCCCTGACCCAGTTTCTGGAAGGCTCTAAAGGGCTGGCTGTGCATACATGAACATTAGCATGTGTTTTGAAAAGAAAGGCTAGGGAACATATAAAGGGGAATGGATCCATCCTGGGCTTTTGTTGACCCGAGATCCTGGGCATCCATGGAGGCAGAACCAATGTGGGATCTATGGACTGGTGATCTTCTTTCTTCACTTTCTCTCTTTTCCATCTTTAACCTCTCCGGTCTTGTTGTATCTTGGCAGGTGCAAAAATGGCATTCTATCCCTTACTCCATATCAAAGTTTGTTGAGAGGGGCGGGAGCTTGATAAAGTTTGTTGTAAATGTTGAGAGCTTGTTAGCTAACACTTCTATGACTATATAGTGGGCTAGTTGCTGCAGTTAAAGCAACTATATAAAAAAGTGTAAGAGTTCCTTGACATGTGGAATGGTTTCTTTACTCAGCCCAATGAGGATTTATAATGAACATCACACCCACTTCTGGGTCATGACACACTTTAATGACAGGTTGTTAAATTCAGTTGCATCAAATATTTGTGTTCATGTCGCTGCATTGCAGACTGCCAGCAGCTGCAGAAATGTTCTATATTCAAAATATTTCTAAGGTTTATTCTGGAATGGTTTTCATCAGTGTCAGTGATACTTGTGAAAGAAAAATACATTTTAAATATTTTTATCAGTCAGAGCCATCATCAGAGCTTTAATCAGTTTTCATCAGAGATTTATTATCAGACACTGTTACCAGAGATATATTGAGTTAGAAAGATACAAATGATACAGAAAAGTCAGTGTCCTTTTTGCCAATTATAATCACAAATTAACATGTATTAGCTTATATCTTAAAACTTGAATCATTTTATACTGAAGAAATTTAGATCTTCCTGGAATATCCTTTAGGTGATACAGTTTTCTATTCCTTTGCCTTCAAAACCTAGGACAAAAGTGTGTTTTTTCTATGTGTATGAGTACTTCACCCACACAGTTAGAGTATAATCTACATATACATGTTTCTTAGTATTTAAAGGTAGTAGAATGGCAGATGTCCAAAGATAAGCAGGTTGTGTAAACAAGGTTAGTTTTTGGGGTTTTTTTTCTGAAAAATTATGAGAGACATTAAGAAAAAGTGATTAAATGACTGAGGAAAAAAAAAGGAACCTTAATGAAATCCTTACTGAAACAAACAGATGATGCAAAATTAGTAACAGGTATCAGCAAAATGTACTAATTTGCTTTAACTTTGAAAAATTGGAATCTAACAATGTAAGGATGATATTCTCCCATTTGGGAGGAGTAAGTTGTGTGGCTCACAAAAATTCAGCACCATGCTTAGTGCTTCTTAATAGACGGTCAAGTAGAGGAACACACCACCCACCGCCTGTAGACTTCTGAGCCAATATAAAGGTCTGGTATTCGGCCTCTCTGGAGGTCTTGGAACTGAGCAATCTACTGAGATAGTCATCTATGAAGCAAGTTTACCATTATTTTTTTTTCTGGTGCTGAAGCCCAGCTTTGAGATCCTAAAGTCTGCTCATATAGAGTGCCCATGTCAGAGTGGCCTTGAACATTAAAAACCTAGTGCTAGTTGTGGATTCCACTTTTTATTCTGTTTTACCCATTTAATTTTCCTTTTCTTGATTTTACGATCTGTTGAGGTTCACCTAAGGTCCTGAATGGGTCAAAACACAAACCAGCTATGTGAGGGGTCTTCATAATCTATCCCTTGTTGGGCAGATTGTATCTTGAACTGAATTAAAAACTTTATGTTCTCTACCTAAACCTGTGTGATACTCTTTGTGGCATTTGCCAGAGGCTGTTTTTTTTAAAGCCTCTAAAATAGCAAAAGATAATTTATATTCTGCAGGCTGTAGAGGGACACAGCTGAAGCTGGCATTTGGTCTTACCACAGTCGCTCCCACTTAGAAATAGGGCAGAATTTTTTAGCAAAAAATTTTAGGGTAGTAATGGATATTAGGATAGTTTGTTTGAAAACAATTTTCCTTTAGAATCCAAAATTTGTAATTCAAGTCAAATGGCTGAAATCCTTCAAAACATTACATTTCAGCTTATGTCATAATAATGAATTGCCTTTGCTATAGTTTTATTCCTACTATCGGGTTGACAAGGTTTATGTAGCAAAAATAATTTTAAAATCCCCCACTATTACCTTTAAATTCTAATTTATTCAAAATCAATATTTGTTGTGTATAGTATCCAGTGTCATGTAAAACTACTTTTTGAACAGAAGAAACCTAGATACATGAATAAAAGGAAAACTGATGCATTATTCTCTCAGATTCTCAATTACTCTTCTTAATAAACCTAGTGCATGAAAAGCGCTTGCAATGTATGGTATACATTCACATCCTACACTATATAAAGAAATGTAAGATTAGGGATTGTTTTAAAAATGCCTGAATGGTCCATAGAATTGAAACCCAAATATGCAAAGCTGTCACACATGGATTGCATGACAAGATGAGTAACATGTGAGCTCTCAGAACAGGACTTCTGTTACCCCGTGAATTTGGTTCAGGAGAGCTGCATGCTTGGGTTTTGCACGCTACCCAAGTCAGGAAGGTGAAACACCTCCCTGTTGTCATCCCTGCCTCTCTCAATGCTTCAGGCATCCACGGACAGACCTGACTGAGGGGTTATCCCCATGATAGTCCAATTTGCCTAGCGGCACGTAATTTGTCTGCCATTACTCAGGTAAGCTGCCCACACATTACTGGGGAATTCAGCTTTCAGAAAAGTTAAATGTGAAAGTGAGTGTGTATGTGCATGTGCACATGCATGCACATGTTTTGCTCTGTATACATTTGTAAAAGTTTACACTTCATAGAAACCTAAGTGAACTTTTCTGATACAAATGGCTGCATTTCATTTAATTTGAAATCTCTTGTCCAAAAAAATGTGACAGGATCTATGAAAACAACCAAGTTTCCTTATAGAAAATTACAGAGTATTTTGCAGAGGGGATTGATAAGCATCATAAATGGGGGACCTTCAACTAGCTCAGACTAAAATGTGTGTTGTTTGAAGGATAACAAAATACATCTTCTATTTTATAACTAGCAGAAAATGCCACAGAAAATGTCCTGCTCTTTGTTGTGGTTAGTACATGTTTGACCTCATTAAATGTTTTCTTCTGTGTCTGTTCCTCTACCTGTGTTATGAGCACTGCCTTCATCTAGAGCTGAATGCTCTTGGGAAATCCCTGTGGACCTCTGGCCCCACCAAGGAAAGAGACTACAGAATGCTGGCAGCCCTCCAGTCTTGAATCGCTGTGACATGGGAGCTGCATAAGCAGGTGGTTTCTCAAGCATTCCGTTTCATACGGTAGAGCATCCTATAATTTACTTTAAAGAGAGAACATCAGCTCTTTTTCTTTCCTCATCTTGATTTTCTGCATTGCAATCTCTTTCTGTTTATAGATCCATCTCGGAAGGAACAGGCAGCACATCAGGCTAAACTTATAAGGCCACAAAAGGTGATGATGAGTCTTGAGACTTAATAGCTTAGCAGTGATACTGCAGTTTTGGCTGAAATAGAGTTAAACATTAGGAAGAATTTAGACAAAATTAGACCTCAGAACTATAAAACTTGTTGAAGAATGTTCTTTCCTGATGAAAATTTTGCATCTCAGCTTCCATGGATTTGTTCTTTTTATAATGTAAAATCAGAAAAACACTATGCAAACTGGAGCCAATGAGAACATTTGTCTCTAAAGGGCTAAATGCAAAGTGTGTCTAACAGAAGTAATACCAAATCTAAATTTTTTCATGTTATTTTGTGAGGTTCATGAAATAAAGGATGTTTCAGACAAAACAGGACACTCTGTGTACATACACAATATCTAAAGAATACACTTTACTGACAGAAAAAAAACAACTGGCATATGATTTTTGTGGTCTGGATGTCACTATTCCCTATGAAGTATTTTATAAGTCCATTCTAAATAAATATTAGTGAATAAACACCTTGTCAGAGCTTCACTTTGGAATGCCTTTTTCTCCATGAAAATTAATTTAATATTTACATCATAAATTAATTTAGTCAATCCATGAAAAAAAGAATTATAATTGCATTAAAATAAATGAGAAGACAAGCATTACCCTGTTCAGTTTCATTTAATTTCTACATAATGTGCAATTTTAAACCAGAAGTCAAAACAATACATTTTGATAAGGAGTTTTTTATCAACCATATTCAGTCTCAAGTAAATGAATCTTTGGCATCTTGCTGTAAAATTACACACCAAAAGACCAGACGCATTATGAATTCAGTGACAAAACTCACTTCATTATAATTTATTGCCTATCAGATACTATAACCTACTTTGGAAGAAATTTTGGAAGGGCAATCAATTATGGAAGACACCATCTGACAGTCTGAATACTGTATATAACATTAGTCAAAATATTATAATTCCAGGACATGAAGTCAATTCTTTTTTCAGAAACCACAAGTTTAGATCAAAAGTTTTCAAATCTCTATAGGAACCTGTGATATGCCAAAATGTGTGTGAGAGTGTTTATGTCACAGAAAAATAAAACCCTTTTATTTACACATTGGGAAAGCTATATAATATAAAAAGTCTAATGTAAAATGGTGGAAATTTAGATACAGGAAGTTTGAGCTATTGTAGACTCCATGATCTAACAATGTCAGGATGAATTTGTGGTGACCAGTGGGTATAAGGAAAAAAATATGAAAAAGAACTTAATTTTTTTTTCACATACTATAGGTACAGGAAAAAACTTGCATTCCTGAAATCTTGTTTACTCTTCCAAACTGTTAAGGTCAATACTGACATATTTATTTCTCAGAACAGAAATTAAAAAAGAAAAAAATATTTACTTGTTTTGTGCTCAGGAAGTAATGAAACGCCAGTCTTTTGTTTTCTTTGCTAAATAGTGATGGATGCTTCTCTGAAAACAGTTTATTTTCTGCCATAACACAGAACAAGCTGATAGGTACACTCTAAGAAAAGGATTCTGGCTGAGCTCAGAGCGCATACAGGGGGCACAATCAAATAACAGTCACAATCAGGATCATTATCACGATAATTTGTGACAATGGTTATCTCTTTTTTTGTAGATTTTTTTTTTTAATTTGTGGATAATTTATGATTTGGGAATAATGTGAACCTAGAAAACTACTGTTTTGTCTGAAAACAAGGGGAAAATTTCAAACTGAAATCATTATTCTTCTCTGTTTATCATTGCAATTACTTATACTTATTTACTGAATAAAACAGATTTTGATTATGAACCAAAGGTGTTTCCAAGGTGATAATGATGGCGGTGATGTTGAGGAACTTATCACTGAGAAGGAGAGAGTAGTATTAATAGATATGACCTATATGGTAGGTATATAGTTGTAATGTTTAGAATAGATATACATATGTATATGCATGCGTATGTTATTTATCTAAATGCCTATAAAATACATTTACATAAACTCATAGGCACGTTTTCCTTGATTCCTAGGTTCTAGAATGATTTAATGATAGAAGAATTTCTGCCGTCATGGAAAAAAGAGTATAGTTTCTAGTACTTAGGCTGGAAGAAGTAAACATTTGAAAATGGAAACCCTGAAGGCTCAAAACCATTACACAAACAGAGAGAATTGAAAATGTATTTTTTAAAATGCATGTTGTTGACAATTCCAATTTCTGTAGTCATATGACCCACATGTCTAGGAGGGATTTTTTACAGAATCCCATTAAAAAGATTCCCCTCTTGGGAACAAAAAGAACATCTAAGGCCTTAGGACAGCAGTAACTCTAATTTGCAATAGAATCTTAGGGCATATTCTTCTTCTATCATTCCTTATAAAATATATTGCTAGCACTCCAGAAGTAATAAACCCAGCTAAACCAGACAATAAGTGCAACAGATGTGTTATTTAGACTCAATTGAATTTATGATGAAAAGTGTGGCCATGTAGATTTTTATAAAGAAAAGTTAAATTTTTTTAATTCTTTAACAACAACTGTTATGGTAATATATGCTGAGATCTGCCACGGGGTTGTGTGCTGTTTTAACTGCATACTCTATGAACCTCTACAATATAAAAACATGCTTAACCTCTGAGGAAATTACTCCTTTATTTAAATAAATACAGACATAAATAAATACATATATGTACACAGAGAATTAGAGAGAGAGTGTGTGTATACATATATGTAATTGCATCTTTTTTTATTTAGCTCTGACTTGTATAAGAGATTTATTTTATCAAATGCTGATCTAAAAATGCTTACTCTACAGATTATTTTTCAGGAAATTGTTTCTTCCACTCTCTCATGCACTCAAATAGAACTTGGACAACCACTAACTGAGCAACTAACGCATTAAAAGGAGAAAATAAAAGGATTTGGTGTTGCATAAGGTCCAGGAAAACATAATTTTTCTACTAAATATAGAAATTGGTGGGAAATAACATTGCTGCAATGTGTGCCAGGCTGTAGCTTTGTCAGCTCAATATTTTAGCTCTTCATCAGAGTGAGGTGGCTGTTGGCAGTAAGTGGAGTTACTTTGAAGATAGATAGCTGCTTGATCTCTCAGCTTCTGGAAACTTTTCTGGTTTTAATAAGTGGAAAACAAAACAGCAGTTTTGGGATTCTTCAACACAAAATTGTAACAAGGAACTCATGCAAATATACGTTTTGCAGTTAATGCACATGCCAGAGTAGTGTTCAGTCAGTTATTTTCCATCTACATTAGCCTAGCAGTGGTAAATTCTAGTGAAAATCCTAGCATATTCTTATTTATATTCAGATCAGAAGATAGTGCCAAAACAAGAACCAAAGCCAGAGGACATGTATAGGAAGGTGGACAAGAATTAATGCAACATGATTAACAAAGGTACTTCACTCTTTAGACTCCTTGCACAGGTATGCTCAGAAGTGGCTCTGGGTCTTTTTTGAGACAAAAGCAGTGTTGCAGCAGTAAATTCAGGGCTCTGGATGGAAACCAGGCAGAAGCAGCAATGGCCAGGTCGCAGAGCCAGGGCAGCCCAGCCGCCGGGCACGGTCTCAGCACACCCTGCGCTGGCAGGAGCAGAAACTCCAGCCAGCATCTGATAGAGCAGCAGGTTACTGAGGGGAATCAGTGCAGCAGCAGATGTGTGTTGGGAGAGACCTGGCAGGCTATGTGAGACTCAAAAACTGGCAGGAAAACTCACTGAACAGAGCCAGGACTTTGCCTGGGAAACCATTGAAAAGATAAAGAGAAAAGGGGTTATATCCAGGCTGTATGGTCAGATTTTAACTGAGATTTTTTTAATCTCTGTGACCATAATAATTGAACATACTGACTAATAATAAATTACTGGTGAAAGGGAAACTCTTGCAAATATAAGAGTCTCTGACCCTCTTCATTTGAAAATAAACGTGGTATCCTGTAGATAAGGACACACACATTTTTAATGCATGGGGAAGTGTTTTATTTGCCAATGGGAGTTCTCACTGTTATTGGGGAAATGTTTGTGTCCTAGTGTTTGTCACGCTAGAAATAAAAACAGCTTTTGTGAAGAGGAAACACTACTAAACAAACTACTACACTTCTTAATCCTTCTTGGCTTACTTAACTACCTGTCCTACAACATCATTCTCTCTCTTTAGTGATTGCTTTTCCTCCCAGGATCTGTGCATATCAGATATTTACTGTCATACTGACTAAAATTAATTTCCCAGAAATTTGCAAAGCAATCATATTCATAACATTTGCTAAAGAGATCAGAATATGCAAGTCATACAAATAGAATGTAATTAAAATCTGTTTCAGGAATGTTCTGTTGGCATGTCCCTCCCTACAGACCAAGATTATTTTTTTATCTCAAAGCCTCAGCTGATCTTTCTGTAGTTTGTATTGTCCTAAAGAAGAATAGATGAAAAGGTCCATTGAACAAATTTTGATTTGAACATAAATAAAAACATTTGGTTTCCAGACAGATAACCACATTAATCTTACTCTAAAGGTTACAGATGCCTTACCTCAAGGTCAAGATTTAGCCTTTCTATAAAATAGGATGATTCTTTGTTACTATCTTGTCACACTATAAAATATAAATCTAAATCTATAAAATATAAATCATACACTGTAAATCGAAAGTACTGACTCAGTACCCTATAGAGATTTTTTTCAATTTTTTTCTTTCTTCTTTCTATCAGAAATCATTTTTCCCGGAGTCAGCTGCTCCTCATCTAGAAACTCACTATGTACATCCTGGTAATGAAATTTGTAAACTTATTGGAAAGATGCCTTAATTTACAGTTTTTAAAATGATCATAGCGATATCTTAGATACTCTCAAGTATCCAGTTTTGCCTCTAACTGCTGCTGGAGAGATAGGGAATTTTTCTAGCTCATGCGTCATACCTACCAACAGCAGGGAAATGTCTTGAATAGCCTCAGGTATCTCTGGTCACATTAGTTTTAAGCAGATAAATCTGTTCCTTTGTGTCTGCTAGAGGATAATTTGATTACTGCATAAGATCATGTGGCTCAGGAAAAAGTATAAAAAATTATATATACATACATCATCTTTCTTTTCTGCTGAAGTACGGTCCCTCTGCAAACTGAGATAATTTGGGGAAAACCAACTCTAGTTGAAAACACTATTTTTTTTGCTGTCTTCAAAAAGATAATTAATTACTCAAAGTGACCCAGTAAAAGAGAGAGAGTTTTTGCATTATTATTTTATTTTTGCCAGGCATTTAATGAAATATATAGGGTTAGCTGTTTATTATTCCTGAGTCCTGATTAGAGTAAAAACAGGAAACCTACATATTTACCTCCTGTGGTATAGACATTTTCTTCAGAAACATTTATGAATAAATTGAGGAAACTGAATCTTAGAAACATGGATAGTTTAGACTTTGAAACTCACTCATGTAATGCCTCTACCTTTGTGGTCATGTGTCAGTGATTTATTCCTTTGTTAAGCCTATTTGATATGGCTATTTTTTTTTCTCTTTCCTAAATAGAACAGATCAATTTCACCTTCTTTCTTTTGTTAAACAGGTTACTAAAAAATCAGCTGTGGTTATCCTATCACTCTGTGAGGATACAGCATGTTCAAATGCTGTATTTTTACATATATGCATTATAGTTTAGTACAGTAGTTACCTCTATGAATTAATCTGGTGTCCTTGAATGTTTTTATACATTTTTTTGCATTCCATTAAAAGAGAGAATTTTACTTCTTATTTTCTTAGTTTCTGTATTATCAGATAATGAAATGTGAAGAAGTCTTATCAGAGATTTAAGAAGTCAAGTATTTCATTTCAAGAAAAAAATTTAAATATGTACAGTATCGTCCTTGATGTACTTAGTGTTAGGATGTTTTTCTATGGAAACAATGAGTTGTGAAAATTGAATTATTCCATAAAGATTGTTATTTAGATCATGCTTTCTACTTTCAAAATCAGGCTTGTACCAGAATCTGCAAATTTAAATTTGTTTTCCAGTCACTGGTTTTTGCATTCAGAAGTTTTAAACTAGACCGTGGTGTTGTTTGGGCCTCTGTTTTCAAAATCAATTATAAATATGTACATTCACTTACAGATATCATTATTATTTCATCTAAATATTTTTGTTGTCATAATAAACAGAAAATAATAAACCAATATAAGTTTTGTTTAAAGAGAGTTTGGACTACATTGAAGATGTGTTTTATTTTGTTATGGTTTGTATCTAAATTTTTAAGGTTTTGCTATCAGGATGAAATATAAGTTGACTTACACTAAGCAATGGGACATATGTCATGTTCAAACTTTTTCATAACTGTATCTTTAAAGACAGGTAGATAGATATATACAGACATAAGAAATGTGTCTATTTCAGTCAAAACGTTGTGCCTTTTGAGGCAAATTTGGAGGAAATGTGAAGTCTGGAAACGTGTT
The DNA here is from genome assembly GCA_013397915.1 of Daphoenositta chrysoptera. Classification (NCBI taxonomy): domain Eukaryota; kingdom Metazoa; phylum Chordata; class Aves; order Passeriformes; genus Daphoenositta; species Daphoenositta chrysoptera. The sequence goes on along the minus strand of VZRO01000205.1, from coordinate 555,794 downwards.
CCAGACTACATTACTTTAAATGGTGTTTTAAAATTGCTGAATAAGGGTTTTTTTATTTTTTTAAAAGCCTGTATTCTTAAAGCCATTGAATCAGTTTAGTTTTGTTGCTTTGCAAGTCTACCTTTTTGCAGGGTGAGTATCCAATATGTTCAAGGAAGTGTTTGATTAACTTAGTATTTCAAAATTAATGCTAATTATGGAATCAAGCTCTCCTTTTTTCTAAATTGCTGGTTTTGCCATTCTGTATGTAAAACCATTGCTTCAGACTAAATGTGAGTACTTTGTTCTTTAAGTTAGTCTGATAATTTCCTGAAGATACATTTTACAGTTCACAACAGGCAAAGTTTTATTAACCTTTTACTTGCTTCTGTGACAGAAAGGTGTCTTTTCATTCATGTGTAGTATGTTACATGTCCTTGTTTTACAATGTCCTTGTTTTACAATGATCACTTTAATTGGAAAGAGCTTAGGGAAATCAGGTTAAAAAGAACTGGAAAATATAAATGGACCATACTTCCAGTTGACTGCAAAGTATTCAAACACAAGACACATTTAGCTGGATTTCTATCATCTCCTCTCAACTATTCACACTGTAAAACTGGATCCAAGGCTATGCATTTCTGAAAAATTAACCATCCTGAAACTATATGGATGTATGAAATTCTGTCAGTAAATATTCTTTCTCTGTATATATTTGTGAAACATTGACCATGGATAACATTAGTTTTCAAACTGGAAAAGTGGTTGTGGCAAAGAAGACACTTAATACACATAGAATCTTGGAGAGCATCTGGGTCTAGCTCCATGGTGCTGTTAGAAGTATTTGGAAGCAGTACTAATTACCTGCAGAATATCCCATCACCTTTTTAAAAAACAGCTTATGTGACTCACAGTAATACTGCAGCATTTCATTCATTCATTCATTCTTTCATTCTTTCATTCAGTCTTTCAGTCTTTCATTCATTCAAAAAGTGAAGGGAAAACAACAAAGAGAAAATATAAATTTGTATTATATATATATATATACACACATATTGTATATACAGAACAGGTAAAAGTGGCAGAAAAAGGAGATTCTGTGAGAGAGGTATTTTTTGAACATATTCAGTAATTTATTTTAAAAAGTATCTTCATTTATTTCCAACTGAATGGGCAGTTGATAATGAGTGATCCAGAACTATCATCTGAGATATATGAAATGACAAAAGCTGCTAAAATCCTCCCTTATTAAATTGTTTCCTTATGATTCAAATTGTTGGTACTATAGGTGCCAATCTATTCAAGCTGCTTCTTGTTTTGAGTCAGCCTGGATTTTATGATTTTTAGTAGTTCAAAACAACATAAGTAATATGAACAGAGAGGATGAGGCATAAAACTGTCCACCTTAAAAGAAACAAAACCTGAGGATAATAGGCTTATAAGTTTTATAGAATGATAGTCTAATTAATAGCTCCTGTGTCATACAAAAAGTTGGGGGTTTTTTGCTTAATTTTTGCTTTATTTCCACCTCCTGTAAAAAAGGAATCTATCATTTCTTGTTTATATTTTAATTTTGTAAACTTTTCTTTTTTTCCCCCTTAATTTGATACATAATGAAGATGATTTCAAAGAATTCCATTTACTCTGGATATGGACTCCCCCTAAAACTGTAACTGCTTTTATAGTATTCAACCACATGGTGCATGCATTCCTTCAACTATCTCAAAAATACGATGGTCTAACTTGGGTCATACTTCCTCCAAAACTTTTTCCGAACATTTTTCAATGTATTGAAAAGCTGTATAGAAAAATATTTTGAATCTTTTAAATAAATAAATAATACATTTTTTGAACTAACATGCTTAACTTTTTCTATATTTATATGACAGAGGCCTCATGTCAATAACTATTCTGTAAATAAAAGTGTCAAAGCAAAATATTCTCCCTATCACTGATTATTTTATGACTTTGGAATACGAAGTCACACCTTCAAAGCTAGAAACTGATAATGTGAGGCATTTTTAGGTTCAAAAGTTGCACTAAAATCTAAAATATATGCATAAGCCTTTTGTAAAAACAAAAAAAAAGCCAAAAATCCAACCAACCAACCAAAAAATCCCAAATATTTTAGCATATATCTCTCATAAAACCATACAAGGTCACTTGTATTCCTCTTCTCATTTTGATGAAGTAATCTATTTTATTCTACCACATAAACTGTTGGGAAAACAGCCTTGATTCGTTTTGTTTTTAATATTTCCTTTATTACAACTATTGCTTTGAATTTTCTGGTAGCTTCAAGTATCCACTAGATCTCTACATTATATTCAACAGATTTTGGTCACCAGCACCAAGATTCTTTCATTCTCCTTCCCCCAGTAATAACTTTGATAGCAAGAAAATCAAGTAGGCCTTTTCCTCTGGCTGAGTTTTTTACCACCTTGTCTACTAATGCATCACTGACTTTAATAATTCCTATTGTCTGCATTTATTACTGAGTAGGTCAGAATTAAGAGCATACGTCCATCTAAAATTCAAAAAAAGCATCCTAAGGATTTTTCAGAAATGCATAGGAACATGTGTCTGAATATTAAGTGCATGTATTAGGGTGCAAAAGGTTTGAACAACTTTAGAATCCATTCTTTATTTTTCTTTTAAGGTTTATCATATAAACAAGGTAAATTCTCTGTTTTCTGAAATTCCAATTCCATTGGTATTTTAAAGCTTTAGAAATAAGTGTTTTCCCTAATCTCTAGCTTTTCTCTGTTTTTATCAATTATGTATGGATCTTGCTCTCTGATGATCAAGTGATGTGAAACATCAAATAAAGTTTTTATTGTGCTAATGAGATAGAACTATCTGACATCTAATGACTTCTATGTCTCCTTGAATTATTCTATATCTCACTTTGTGTACAGATAATTTAGATGATTGATAATCATTCTTTGTTATTTTTGCATTACAAAAAAACCCTTCTCTGCTTTTCTCTGTAAGAATAAGTCCATCATTGAATTTTATGAAGATCTTTCTTTTTAACCTGCGTTGGAGGATGTACTAACTCAACTTATTGTGAATTCATGTATAGCTTGAGTACCATCCAATTATACTTCAAGTATGCTACCATTGTGCAACTGATGACAGTGTTCATTATTAAATGTATTTAATCACAAAAAAACAAATACTTGAAAGAATTTTAAATTGAGGGATAATTTTCCATTGTATTTTCCATGTTTGAGAATGTCCCTTACACATTGAAATCTATCTCAAATGAGCCAAGAACACAACCTGAGGTGTTTCATCCTAGGTAGCCTGCTTGATTTTGTCCTGGTGATATGGTAAATATCATACTGAAAAGGAAAAGATACTGCTCAAAGGAAAAGATGAAAGGATGACAGATTTAAGTAGAGACAAGGGGATAGACCAGTTTTGTTCTAGTCAGAAATAAAATCATAAATATAATTGATAAATGCTTCTTGAAGCTTGGGTTCATCTCACCCAACTTTATCACATGGCTAAAGTTTGAACTAGTTGGTTAGGTCCCTTTTAACACAAAGAAATTAGTAATTGCAGAGGCTCTTTACACAAACATGTTAGGAAGAAAAGAATAGCCCCTTGGAAAGGCTTGTTTCCATTCACTGACTGAAATGAGGCCAGACAAATGGATGTCTTTAGGTGACTGAGAGTAAACTTAGGTTAGATAACCAGAAAATGGACAAAAGAATTCTGAGAAACAAAGAAAAAAGAAGATGGAAGATTTAGATTCTTGATTAAAAACTAAAATACAAATTAAAAAGAAAAAGGGAAAAGCATGTTTCCAAATCTAACGGCAAGAAATATTAGTTCCATGCATGCTAGAAAGTGGGAGTCAATAAAATGAGAAGATTCTGAGAAATGAGAAAAGAGGTAGCAATGATACTGTCAGTATTTCACTCAAATAAATGAGTTATTTTGCATAACAGCACAGCTTCCCTCAAATGGAATAGGAATATGAATACAGGCCATGTTCTTGTCAAACAACTGCTGCAGAAGTAAGAAATTCTGTCAAGTACCATACACTTAAACCACTATTTACATTAACACGACAATGATGATACTTCAAAACAATCTTTTGTTCTTCTAATCAAACCATTCTTCTAATTCCCTACTAGAAAGCTTCCCAGTTGTTAACGAAGGGGAAAGAGTTTGATTTTCTGAATGCCCAGCACCACCCTTAGGCAATCACAACAGACAATGGGTCGTTTTTTGTGTTGTTTGGGTTTTTTTGTTCTTCATTCTATTTATAAGTTTATATTTATGTTGAAGAAGAAACCTGTCATTTAACATATACCATTTTTTTTTCCTCAAAGCAGTATATTGTATTGATGCCTTAGGTTTTAACTCTTACATTTTTCGAATCCTGTATTGCCTAATGTGTAACTCTGAAGTTCCTTGTAGGCTGCTGTCTTCAGCTCTCCAGTGATAACAACACCTCTCTGGGCCTGCTCTTCAGGGACACCCAGACTGCCCACACCCAAAGCCTCTGAAGGGAGGGCAAGCTGAGGGGAAATTACACCATTAGCTAAAGTTTTAATTGGCGAATTTATGCTGATATGCAAATGGACCAAACCTATAAAGGTGTGGGGAACTCGTGACTCATCGTCCATCTTGGGGTCCAGCTTGGGGTCCAGCTTGGAGCCCTTGGCTTCCCAGGGTGTATCTTTGAAGGTCTTTCAAATAAATACCTACGTCATTCCCTTATTCCTATCTAGTCTGTTTCTAAGTAGCCTCTCAAGGCACCAGTATAAGTAAACTTACAATGCCTTTTTTTGAGGTTATAGTTATTTAAAGTCCTCATGCCTAAACTCTTTTATTCAGTCCAAAGTCAGTGTCTTCAAGAACTCTGAATTCTCTGAGTCCATACACCAAGAAACAGGGGAATCTTCTCCACCATGCAGTTAAACTATTAATCAATAACATTTCTGCACTTGCACTGGATCTTTACAAATTGGTTTGAACATTAATTACATAAAAAGTAGAGTAAAAAGCTCTTCCAAGAGTTTTTAGGATGGTTCAGTTAAAAACCAACCCTTTTGATTTAGGTTCAGTTAAAAAAAATCACACGTGCACACACACAAAAAAGGAAAGAATTGTTTAAAAAAAACAACCCTGGTATTTTCAACTAATCAGTGCTGTGTTCAGTAATTCAGTAGTTCAATAATTCAATATTTTTTTTCTTCATTAGGGCCTGTGAAAACTGTGAAGACTTGTCTGGCCATTTCTCACCTAGAGTAACTCCTTGGCATTGCAGACTCTGTAAGTGTCTGTGGCAGTTTGGTTTTGCTTTTCTAAAGGCACGTAACCTCTTGAGGACTTCAGTGCTTTGAATGCTTTATTGGCTTAGCATATGGAATCAGAAATAAATTATTGTCTTCCTTCTGGTTTTGACCCTAAGACTGGCAGTGTCCAATGAAGGAATAGGCATGGTCAGGCAACTGTGGAAAGGATTCAGTGATCAGAACGTTCCCATCTCCACAAGATACTTTAGCAGGGGCCATTCCAGAATGTATCCTGAAGAACAATCCTTCTTTTAATTATTACTCTAAATGAAATTATACTATATGGCACCCATTTAATGTTTTAAAATTATAATAAATAAATGATAACAATATTTAGTGACTAATGCTTTTTGAGATGAACTCTGTTTCCATATTAAATAAAAATGCCATATATTTCTATATCGTGAAGTACAAAGCTCCACTCATGTCTTTACCTTCTAGACACCAGATTTTAATACCTAGAGAATTGGTTTCCTACATTTCTGATGTATACCCAAAATTTCATGTTCTACAAAGATTTTTTATAAAGATATTGAGTGTGAGGGAATGGTTGTGTGAAGCGTGATTCCCTGTATTTTAGAAAGAGTATTACAGGTTGGTGCATCAGCTCTTCATCTGATTTTGATTTAAAATACTTTGGATGGTGATTATCCATAATTCTTCCCCACTTTTTTGTTTTGTCATATTGGTGGTTTTTCTGCAGCTATTTTTGAAATCCAACTCATATAAGGAAAAATGCAGCTTCTTATACAAAATGTTCAAGTTTCTAATTAGAAAAAATGAATTGCTGTTATACTACATCCCCAGATTGTATTAATATTTCATTTCTTAGCTTCCTACATCAAGGATTAATCAGAGGAAAACTTGTTCTGAATACTAATGAATCAAAATAAAAAATATTGGAAAGGTATTTCAAAATTATTGGTAAGGGCTATATTAACAGGCAAAAACCTCCAGAAATCTAGTGTATCATATTTTTCTGTGAAATAAATATTTCTGATTTTCATCTCTTTAAAAATAAAAGTCTAGCTAGGTTGTAGCTACAAAGAAATACAATTTTTTTTGATGAATTCTTTGTCCTCAAGTTGATATGGCCAATTACAACAGGAGTGTCTTCAGTTTTATTTCTTAATAATTATTTTGGGAAAAATCCTGAGATAGCAAAATTTCCCTTACTATGATTTCAACAAGATAGATACAGTCATAGGAATTTTCCAATTTACAGAATTCAAGAATTGCATTGAGAATATTTTATTCTGATCAGTGGGCAATGTAATCCATGAAGATATCTCTCAAACAGGTTTTTCTCACAGTCACCTCACCTATCTCTCCTAGCAGTCATCCCGGAAAATTGGTTAGGCTGGGTTGAGCTTCTAGTTTTAATAAATTTATAATGCAGCTTTTATGTTTCAGAGTAGGTCAGGTAATATATTTCTTTGTTGCTCCGGAAATACAAAGAACTAGATTCTACTTGTAATTAACTAGTTGAGAATTCATTCATTTAAAATTCATGTCAAGCTGACATTCTGTAATGAATCTCCGTTCAACATGAGGATGTGGGAGAGAAGTGTAGTCAAGGTGATATAATTTATAGGTGCTTTAATTTAATTCAGTGGCAGCAAATCTGTCATCTCCCCATGGTATCTTTCAGCCTAAGACCTGAACTTCAAAAGAAGTTTAAAGATTTTGTTTCCTTTTGGTTAAGTTAAATTATTTGTATCCTCTCCTTCAGTTTTCATTATTGTAAGCATTAAGGTGTTCCCTATATAGTCAGAATATTTGAAGAAGACACTTAACAAAAAGTTTTGTCAATGCAGAAGCAGAGAAATATCTTTATTTTTATCCTCATCTGTTTTAAATGTACCAGATAACTGCTGGCTAACTGTTGGACATCCATTGATAAGTGTCCTAAATTTTAAAGCTCTTTTTATTTCACTGCTGCAATTTAAATTAAACAAGGGTTACGTCCAGTTCACACATGAGTTGGAAAAGTCCAGGCATATATATCAGAACAGAGGAACTGAGGAGGAACACAATTTACCAGATCAGCTTGATAAAATAGAAGACATGAAATTTGGTTTAACATATGGATTATTCAGTTTTCTGATAAGAAAAAAAACAACACATAGAAGTGCAGATTTTATATAAAATACCAAAAGATTAATAGTAGCTCTAACAGTACTGACTTTATCAGCAAAATAAAGGTAGACAAAATCAATAGATGAAGAAATTTTTTTATTAGATTGTTCCTATTACAAACTTAAATGCTCTGAATTATTTTTTATATAGCTTTCAGCATTAGTATTTTGATTCAGAAAAAAAGCAAGAAGGAATGAAAAAGTAAGATATAACATTGTAGAAACAAGGATTCTCCAAGGCCAAGGACTATTATGGTATGTAGCGTGAATGACAAAAACATTTCTTGCAGTGCCTTAAACAAGTACCCGAAACATGCAAGTAAATTATTTTTAACACACAGAATCATCTCAATCTGAGCAGCAAAGGAATAATATTGCCCACTACTAAGATAAGATACTGTCTAAAGGGGAAGATTAGTGACTTGTCTTCAAACCAGCTGTAAGGGTATGTATTTTTATGGTAGAGTGTTGAAAAATGATGAAAAATTACTGTTTTCAGTCTTCTGTGCCCAACCAATCTGCTGTAAAAGACCAATGTGTTTGGAGGTGAGTTGATACATATTTTACAGGAATAACTCTGTTCATCTTGGCAATAAGTTATGCACAGCACACCACAGGACTTTCCTGCATTAGTTGTGACTCAAATCAGAGAAGAGGATATTTGATTAAAAAATAATCCAATGTTATTTGGATTGCTATTATCAAGATGGCAGTTTTTGAGAGCAGAAAGTTACTTTTAATTCACTAGTTCCAACACTGTCAGTATGTTAACTGTAATTTGTTTGTTTGTTTGGCAAAAATAAGCTTTATCTCAATAAATTTCAGCAGATTTGAGAAGTTGATAAATGTAATTAACTTTGGAGTTTTAGCAAGAGGTTCTGGGAGATTGTGTTTATTAAGCTTCTTTTTGGTCTTTCATGAATAGATCTTCAAATACTCAGCATTTCTCCTTGTATCAAGGCACAATTGTCTAATTACAGAGAATTTAGCCTTCAGAAGTAGATATAACCGTGCAAAAGACAGGGAAAGACAAGGCCCTGGAGTGTGTTCTTTCTGTTCTTGGAGAATTTATCGCATATAAATGGCTGAGTTGGACAGAAAAAATTATCACCATATGGTTTATTGGTTAACTCTTCACAGTTTCATATATTTTAAGACCAGAAGTTTCATTAGATCATCTAGTTTGACCTCCTATATCACAAAAAATTCTATCAATTTATTCCCACATTGAGCTCAATAACTTATTTCATTAAACCTATATTTCAGAAGGACATTTATCTTGATTTAAAGATGTGAACGCTTCAGTGCTTTCCATATTAATCTTTCACAATTTTTACTATTAATGAATGCTATTATTTCAACACTTATCAATATCCTTTTTTGTCCTTTTTGTAGTTGAAAGTAATCTTTATTCGTCTGTTACTCCTCTGCTTTCTGTTCTGTCATTTGTCATTAAAACAAAGACCCATTTAATACTTCATATATTCTCTCTTTTAAGTTATTTATAAATTATTATCAATTTACCTCCAAACTTTCTTTTTCTGTTAATAATTTGACTGAGACCTTTTTTTTTGTAGTTCTATCAACTTTTTTCCAGTCTCTCTCCTAGTAGGTGTTTTACTGATATATTACAGAAACATAGCACATTATAAATAAATAAAATGTCAAGAGTAAAATAAATATTACTCAGTAAAAGAGTATTTTTACTTGGAAAATGAATGCTTGAAGATCTTGGAAAGAAACAAATAAACTGAAATTAAAAAAAACAAACAAACGAAAAACTGCTTTTGGGGTTTCAAATGCTTTTTATCTTCGTTAAAATCAAGTAAGTTCTGCTGAAGTAGTAGTAGTGTGCCAAGGAATTTTCTGGTATGTCAAGGGGAGTTTTGCGCAATTGTTCAAAGTAATGAAAATAGCTATATTACACTGGTATGGCAAGATCTCACAAAACATGGAAAAATTTCTGGCAGGTAGAGGAAGAGAAGTCCATGAAGCAATCCCATGTATTTGTCCTTTCTTCCTTTTCACTGGTTTCACTGGTGGCTGAGGTTTTATAGACTTTAAAATAGTAAAAACTAAACAGAGTTCACATATGTATATCAGACACTGAACTCTGTGAGGTATGATTCCTTTTAGACAAACTAACTGTTCAGCTTCCAAATAACTCCATATTCCTTTTATTTGTCCTGTTGCAAAATGGTGTTGGAAGGTTCAGAAACTCAGATTATTTAATTGAATAACCTAACATCAGTGTTTAAACTGATGACCTGTTGTATAAGGATGGCCTCTGATATCTTCTCTTTGTGACCTCTCAGCCAAAGTCAAAATACTGAATAAAATGTTAAGAATATTTCTGCCCATAACTCACTGCCTACTACAGTTTCATTGTATTTGATTCCTTAGAGAGGACTTCAGAGAAATCACCTTTATTTTCTATTTGTGTGTTTATTTACTTAACTTCTGTCAATTGGTTATCTGACAACTAGCTGAAAAGGAGGAATTATGCTTTGCTATCTCTTCATGTAGAGTGCCTATACCCAGAAATGACTAATTTCATATTTAGATTATTACTGGGCATTTTCTTTAGTTTTGACTGTGCAGATCTATGTGCATTTTCAAGGTATTCTTGAGCTATGGACCAGAAAAACAATCTTTCATAGAACCTTTCAGGTTTCTTTATTGGGGCCTGTTTTCAAAGGCATACCTTGAACTGAAGATGTCTTACTGTCAGATGTAAGTGAAATATTTCAACATGGGTGAGTTTAGATTTCTCTCCTGTTTTCATCCTCGATGCATAAAATGACTTCTGGATTTTTAAAATTCTTATAGCTACTCATTGAAACTACTACTGTGACAATACATACCTATGTTGAGATTTCTCATTTAGCCATTGCTCAGACAGAAAAAAAATATTTTTTTTGGGTTAAATAAATGAATAAATAAATAATAAAGTAATGAAAGGAACAGCACTTCCTGTGACAAACTTAAAATCTTTATAGCTATTTTAGTCTGTGCCTGTATAAAGATTCAAATTTCATCCTAATGTCATCTCTGCCTACTTACACCTGTGGACAATAAAGAAAAAAAGTTTTTTTTTTATTGTAACTACCTAATTAGCCACGTTTTTTTAAAAAAATACAGTAGATCCATTTACTAGTACTTAGGAGCATCTCATAGCTTTGGTATAATTTAATTTGACATCCAGGTGAGTCAGTGTCAAACTATGAAAGTCAAATTACAAAAAAAATCTAACCTGACGTGTGGACAGGACGTTAGTCGCAGCAAAAGGGTCTTGCTTGTCCATTACCATTTTGTAGCTTGACTTTTAAATATACTATGTTGTCTTACTAAATTTGTTTCTCATGCTTGTGTCACATTGAATGTTTAGAGGTGATACGGGCAGATTTCTGTAATTGTAATAGCTTTAAAATGTTGTGTTGTTACCTTTTTTTTTTTAATCTTGGACCTATAAAAATATAGAACCAATTAAAATTTGTATATTAAGGGCAGGATTTTCAAAAATTTTTTACAGCTTTCAGTGAAATAGCTTACAAAGTTGGTGATTAGTTTAAGATATTACCACTCACAATTTTAACATAAGGTTCATGATAATGCTTTAAGTATTTTAATGTTGCAGCACTAGCAGTTACAACATTGACTCCTTTTAAAAATAGACTGTGCCTGATTACCTGATTTTTTTTCATTGTCAGCTGATTGTTTTGTCTAGAAAACCTCTCTGAAGTTCATTAAATGTGTCTGAGGAGTGTCACAAAAGAAGGAAGTTGAGAAACTTGAGAAAAAGAATATTTTACGTAAAGGTTATACAAAAATGTGAATAATTAGGGTGCTGGGAATTTATCAATGAAACTCTGCATGTATGGGTGCTGAGGCCATACCTAATATTTTAACAAAGGGAGTAGATGGAAGACATTGATATGTTGTTTTTTCAGAGAACATGGATTTTGATAAAATATTGTTTGAGATAGAAGAAGATTCCAATGTCAATAATAGAAATAACTTTAAAATTGGAAAAATTGCATGCTAGATCATTACATGGACTTCAAGACTTTGTTCTGAGGGCCTCTAAGAAGGACGATATTTGGTTGGAAACAAAAAAAAAATATTGTCTGGTGTAGTTTTCAAAAGGTTTTAGGAATAAAAAAAAGCATAAAATTGAAAAAGCTGATAAAAAAGCCATATGAAGCCAAACAAAGCTCTATAAGAGGCTGTAAGAGAAGAATAAGAAACTTCTTTTTTTTTTTTTTTTTTAATAAAGTGTTCTGTAAAGAATACTGATTCTCAAGGCAGGAGTGGTAAGATAGCAGAAAAGGGCACTGAAGTGACATCAAACAAGCCCCACAGTGCAGGCCTAGGATGGTGCTGTGACCAACTGGCTTGCTCAGCCTTCTTCCTGCACAGCACAGGACAGTGAAGTTGTGTAGCTTGAATATTTCCTACATATCTGTGCTTAAAGTGTTTTGGTATCTACGTCCATTTGATTGCTGCACTCTCATTTTGGTTTGGAACCATGATACATGGTTTTTTACAATAAAAGTATACTCTCTGAATAAGTTTAATTCATTTTTTTTCTTCCAGCCCTGTTCAGCTCCTTGCCTCCAGTTTGTTCATGTTCTGTGTGGTTGCAGAGTTCAGCTTAAAGTCCTTGGCGTTAGAATAACAAAGCACAGTAAATAAGCATTTTTGTTTAACTTGTTTCTTTTACTTTGTCTAATAATACCCTCTCATACTTTTACACTTTGTTCAATTTCCTGTAATTTATAAGAGACTGTAGGAAGTTTTTGGGCAAAGAAATGACCATTTAGTCTGTTTGATGTTCCCATTGCACTCTTTAGCATTGCAAAATATATCTCTGAGTTGCTTAATCTCTTTTTTATTTGAAATATGAAAGTGCTAGAGCAAGAAAGGAGTTTTATATATCTACAAAACAGTTTCTAGTACTGTAATGTGTTTAGATCCATATCTTGAGTCTTGACATTCTTATTGCTCTTGGGTCCTCTCCAAATTCTGTGAAGGAGTCTTTTAATTTGTTTCCATCATCCACAGAGGGACAGTGACAAGATAGAAAACACATCTGTGTTTAAGAATGGCAGTTGTCTAGACTTCTGTTTTGTGAATACTAATAACAGTGTCATTTTAGATTGTTGGTATGCAAGAATACAGTAGTGAGAATTGAAATTTCCCAAATTGGTATTAACAGTTTGCAGAAACACCACAAAAAGCAATTCAGAAATGAAAAATAGAAACTAAAGCAATAAAAACATACATATTACCAATTCAAACAATTTAAAGGACTTAGCATTTGATAAGAGGTGAAGAACTGTTGTAATACACATACTGATAACATGAGAACCTTGAAAAACTGTTAAATGTACATAAATTTTAATCTCATTAAAACCTATTTGGAAAGCCTTAATTTACTTAGGTTTTTCTTATCTTGATTCTTTGCTAAGAAGAAAGAATTATTTACAAAAGTTACAAGAACATGTTTTCTAAGCTCCTTGAAAAAAGATGTGGAGCATGCTTTTGATTAGCTGAACGGAAAATAGGATCTGGTCAAAGTGGAAATCCCTCTGGGACAGAAGGTCTAAAAGGGTGGAGTGATTGTTGACAACAGAAAGTAGAAAGCTTGGAAGGATGACAAATAGGTATATTTAATCTGGGAAGGTAAAAACAGAGAAGAAGGGGAATTTCATTTCAGAGGCTTTTAAGTGCACAAAGAATGAGTGAGATGCAGGACAAACGATTATTGGTTTTGGTAGCAGTAATACAAAAAATGACATGAAAAATGAAGGCTGGGGACTGAAAAAATATATATAAAATAAACACAGACAGAAAAATCCCATCTGAAGCACACTGGACAAGATTTGATTTTATTGGGTTTCAAGGCAAGAAGGTAGGACAGTGTTTTACACATCACTTCCCCAAGGTCTAACTCTCAGACAGTGCAGAGCCTTAACATGCGTTTTCAGCATGCATTTTTTGGATACAAGGAGTTCTGTAGGGTAATTGTGCTCTTACAGAGTCCCTGATTTGTTTATGTTTGTAGAGAATAGGGGTTTCTTAGTTAGCAGTGAGATTAAAATTACCTGTATTCCATCATTTTAATCAAAAATAGATGTACTTTGACTAGAACATTTTTATCAGAGTTAGTAGAAATTAGATGTATATGTGGACGAGGAAATAGTAGGTCCAAATATTTTTTCTTGTAAAATTCTTCTAAGGCTCTGAAGACCTTGTGTGTGGAGTATGGGTGTGTATGCCTGACTCAGAAGAACAAATAGTTTCATACTGTAATAATCAGTGATTTGCTCCCAGTGTAGAACAGGCTGAACAGAGCAAGTCATTCAGTTTAAAATTTTGGAGAATGATGAGAAGTCTCATTCCATTTTATAATTTGTCAAAGCTTACTAAGGTAAAGGATTAAAACTTTTTAGAACCAGATAAAGTTGGTTCTTTTCTCTTAAGAGGTTGCTGTTCAGATTGTTTTAACCCTTGGGGATTGTACAACTACTTAGAAACCCGAAAACCTAAACTCTGATTATTAAATTCACACTCTCCTGGCCCTTATATAGAAGAGTTTGTAGAGGAACTACTAACGTTAAAACCAGCATAGACAAATGAAAAGGGAAACACAGGTCAAGCAGGCAAGTAAACATCATTAATCTTTAACTAATACTTCTTGTAAGCCAAGCATTAAATTGAAATAAGAAGTCTAAAAAATATTATTTCCAGAAGATGGCACTCTTATACTTTGTATTTTTGGAGCATAATTTCAGTCACTATCCATAACTGTACATGCACTCCCCTATTTGTCTAAACTATTTAATTATTTATCTGTACACAAAAGGAAGGGAAAAATGTAAAGCAGAGTAATCTTCATACAGCCTTTGCTTCAAGAAACAGTATTTTGCCAGCAAGAAGCATCACTAATTGAAAGAAATCGTTGTCTTTAACTAAAAATTATACGTGGATCTAAATATGTTGTTTTTTAAAAAGATAAAGTAGATCTTACTCCCACTCCTAAACTGGTAAGTTTATTACTTCTCTCTTGAAGGTGTCACACAAAAGTAGAGAAAAATATTGACAGTTGAAAGGATAAAGAAACAGTTGCAGTCTCTGAATAGTTAAAAATAAAGTACCACGGAGGGAAGATGGTTATAATTATGCACTAAATGACACTCCTGAGAGTGATGAACCATGAATAGAAGTTTCACTCCACTTACACAAATTTGATCACTCAGCTCAGGCTTACATGCTTAAACAAACATATTTGTTTTCAGCTAAAATAAATGTTCTATTTCACTTTCCAATGTGATACATATTTTCAGAAACAAAAGAATTGTGTAACTCTGTTCTTTTATCTATATCTGAAAAATCTATAGCGAATTTTTAAAAATATATATAATGCAAAGTTCTTATAGTGTTTACTCTAAAGCTATTTTTTTTCTTTATATTTAAGATTCTGTGATGTGTTACGGTCTGCCACTGAAGGTGAGGGTAACCCATGTTCTTGTTAATAGATCCCTTGGGGTGGATTATAGTGGAGTGACACTGAATGATTGGTGTTTGTATATGTATATATATATATAGGGTTTACTTTAGAACAATTTGATTGCAATTTGATTGCAATGAAAAGCAGGTATATAACCATTTTGGTTATAATTATCTATAGTAATATGGCAATATGAAAGCATAAAACTATCCCTCACTTTAAGAAAATGTGTAAGGGAAAAGAAAGGAAGAAAGAGAAAGAGGGGTAGGAGTAGAAAGAGCACCACCCATTGATTTACAATGGGTGCCATTGATTGTTGCCATTGGTCAAAGTGAAGATAAAAGGTCTTGATCTGTCAGGGGAAGGGGAAAAAGCCCATCAAATACAAAGCCTAGTGAGTTAATATACACTAAGGTTCAGGTGGGAATGTCCAAGCACCTTACCTTGGTGAGTGGGGGAGTTTTACCCTGTCTTTTAGTCACATGCAGTCCTCTGGTGGAAGGCCTCAAAAATTAGTCTGGGGGCTGTTCAGGGGTCTGTGATGGTTTATGACACCTTCTAAGACACGACAGTTGCCTCTCACGTCAGTAGAAGTGGGGGGAGAGTGGGGGTTGTGTGTAGGGGAGGGCAATTTGGCACGATAAAAAGCACTATCCTGTCTCCACAATGCCTGCCCCTATAGGCCTCAAAGCCCGGTCTGCAGCCTCTGGCAGTGACGAGTTCACCCCTCTGTCTTGTGCAGACCAGAGGTTTGCCATCACACACCCAAAACCTTGCCTCCTTCACCCCGGGAAGATGCAAACCTGGCCTCTGCAAAGCACCCTGGTGCCTCCACAGAGGGACAATTTGTTTTGAGTCATAATCCAGTCTCTCACATGATGTTATAACCAAGGTGGCTAAAAGATCAAAAAATAAAGGTCTTAGTGCTATGCATAAGGAGTCATCAATTAATACAAAGTTATCAAAAAGACACAATTTTCCAGATATATATTATTTAGAGCAGAATAAGCAACACACTTAAAGACACTTATTTATCCAGTTAATTAATGAATTTCTTTATAAATTAGAAATATTTTTTAAAAAAATATTCAACAAAAATCTGCAGCCAAACAGAACCATATTAATTGAATTGGAACTGTTTAGCTAAGTAACATTCACCCTTGCAGTAGACAATATCTGTTAGATAGTTTGTGAAGTGATATTGCAAAAGAACACATTAATGCTATGTAAACGTAGCTCTTATAGTTTTCTACAGTTTTGGACATTGTAAGGTACTTAGCTGTATAAATGTTTTTTGAGCTATTTACATAATAAATAGTTATTTACATAATAATTATTTGTGCAGAATCCCTGCTGATTTTTTTTTCCATTGCTATTTAGCTCATATTTGAAGGGACACTTATTTTGTTCAAGTAAATCTTTCTGAGCTGGAAATTTGTCTGTGGAATACAGATCTCATCAGTATTTGTGAGATCATGCTTTTTTGGAGTAGAATTTAAATAGATCAGGCTCCCGTGGTACTACTTCCTCATTTTTATTTTCTAAAAAGTCTAGGAAATCAATCTTTAAAAAATTAAGCAAATACATAGCATAAAATTCTACAACTTGTGCTATTGTTGGTAGTCCAATGAAGAGCGTAGCACTCTGAGACCTTGGAAGCCCTCAGGTTCGTTCTGTAGGAAACATGAATTCATCTTGCCTTGTTCTGCATGGCAACGAACAATGAAAGCACATTGCAAATTCCCCCTCCCACCCAAGAGGGGGATGTGGGCTGATCCAGGCTTGAAACTATGTAGCTGTGTTATTTTTGTTGTGTTAGTACAAATGTAATTATAAATGCTGTTGGAACTACATAGATAATTGCACAGGAGACTGTACTATTTTACATGACTCACTGGTTTAGACAACACTTATTCTGGGATGTGTGCATATTTTTGCTTGTTCAGTGAAAATAGTTTTATGAGGCTGCACAATTCACGTCACTCCTCTGAATCTCTTTTAAATCTCCCTATCCAAAGACCATAAATGCAATAAGTTCAAGGTTAACAACATCACAGAGAATTTTAAAGCCTACAGGGAAAAGAAAGGATCTAGTATCTTCTGTCGGAAGCAAGAAGAATAATCTTACCTTCTCTTTTGCTGGTTTAGATTTAATTTAATTTTATTGATGCAATTTGAATCTCATGATAAGTTTCATTCTATTTTATGCTGATTTAAGCTTTGAAATATGACAAACATTTCCAAATTTCTATTATGGTAGCAATTGGTATTACTGTTTCTTATTAGAATATATAGTATTTCTTGACCCGTGGAGCATTTTTTTTTACTTGGATCGTTTCCATTGCTGGAAAATCCTATGCTTCATTTTTTTAAATGCCACAGATAAACTCTAGTTCACATCAGTAACATTTCAAGTCTTCAGTCCTGGATAACCTGTGTTGCAGATTTTTGACATATTTTCTGTGTTTCAATTAGTGATTTTTTTTTTTTTACAATTCATTATGCAAACTTATGACATCTTTGTATGTACAGAGCCTTTAATTATTTGTAAATATTGTTCAGACATATTACAGGTATCTAGCTGTATAGAGACCACATATACAAACTTACAATCCAGATTTATAAAATTCATATAGGTTTTTAGTATAAAACTAACATACTTTTTAATATAAAATGCAAATTTCTACATATATATGTACATTTACATGTGAATCACTATGCTAAAAGTATGAGTTTACATGCATAATTTTTAAACATTCAAAAATCTCATCAAAAAAATGTAAAACTTCAGCTGAAAATATCTAAGCTAAAAATTGTAGATGGATCTAAGTCTTGGCAATTTTCCCTAATATTATTGATTACATAATGGGCATTCAGAGTAAAATGGATTTTCTTGTATCACTTTAAGCACTTCTAAGAACTAAGGACTACTTTGCTAATGGACTACTACATGCATTGGGATTAGTCTGTTCTTCCATGTAGGCAGCAAAGCTCTGGAAAAGAAAAAAAGTAATAGTTCCTTCTTCTAACTTCTCTTTTTTGTAAGTACATTATAGTCAGGAGAATGGCTTCTTTTGAGACTGTGATTATTGTAGATTGATTCTTTTAAGTGGAATGTAGTATGGCATATCCTGTGTGAAACTCCTCTTTACTGATCCAGTCTTAGAAATCAGAAAGATATCCTAAATCAGCTTTCCTTTAAATGAAAGAGGTGGTCATGCTCCTCCTTTTATTGCAGCTCATTTAGTTCCTATCTTGATGAAAGGCATCCATCTGTGAATCCTACACGGATCACAGTTCCCTAAGTAACGCAGATGTGAAAGAAGCAGAGGAATGGAAGATAACATTAAATTTGTGTTGTTTAGCATTAATGAGCTCTCTGTTGATCACACAGACCATTGCAGGTCATCATATAACTAACTTTCTTTTTGCACTGTTAGGCAGTGCAGCAACAAACATTCTGAAAACTAGTGCTTCTGTCAGAGAATGGAAATTTCAATGTGAAATTATTAATTTCACTTCTTATTAAAACCAAAACAGAATCTAACATTCGTTAATTGCATATAGTTCATTTTCCCCTGAAAAAGTAAGTGGTATCTTTAGTTTCTTGTTGTTTCATTACTGCAGATCAGTTACTATATCCACAGTCAAAAGAGGATTATTAATTTATTTTTGCAATCTTTCTTTTGCAAACCAGTACTGTCCATCACATCTTCTGATTTAGATACACTTTTGTTGTTCAATTGCTTGGTCAAATGTTTCGGGTATTTCCACAAGAATTTTGCTTGGTGTAATTCCAAATTCTTTATCTTTGGAAACATAAAACTTTAGAATAAATCAAACAACAGATTACATAGTTGTACTAGCAGTGCAGCATAATGCTTTCTAAGGCATGTAAATGCCTTCAAAACAAAAGCTGGAATAGTTTTGGAATACCTTAAAGCTAAGAAATAAAACATTTATGCTTGAAAACCCATCTTAGGTTCCCAATGTTAGTTAAAAAACAGAAAATGTATAAGACAGAATATATGTAAAACTCCACACCTAAGTTTTTTACACTTGGTAATGAAAGGAAGGAGTCTATTAAATGTCTGGGATCCACATATGTTTCATGCAGGTGAATATGTTACCTCTGGCAAAAGAGCCTGAACTCTGAAGGACTTGCCTGCAATGTTATATTTTGAAAGGCTAAGTATATAATTTGCCCCATAAGACTTATATGGGGTTATTGGAAGCTGTCATTGGAAGTCTTGGTACTCAGGCCTTCAATATTCTCCTAAAAGAAAAAATATTTTCTTCTTCTTCTTGAAAAAAAAAAAAAAAAAAAAAAAAAAAAAGGGGGGGGGGGGGGAAAGAGGAGAAAAAAAAAAAAAAAGTGGGGGGAAGGAAAGAGGAAGATACAACAAACTACAAAATGTTAGGCAAAACGCATAATAAAAAAGCATTTAATAAAATATTCTATTAATTAAATAACTTGTCACTGAATGGAGGAGAACCACATGTTATTTTTTCCTCTATCAGTATTCCTATAGGTATTCCTCTAGTACTCCCAGGGACATATCTTAAACACCATTGTGCACGATAATCCAGGTGAAAATATCCAACACCCTCCTTGGTGGTGTGTGACTGCGCAGAAATCAATTCAGGAAACTGCCAGCTAAGATGTCTGATCATTATTACCTTACTCTCTTTACTCCATTTGCTGCTTCATCTCCATGGTGCATTTTTACTGGTATCTAGATTGGGAACTATTTAGAACAGGAGCTTGCTTTTTGATTACTTTTCTTTACAGTGCTAGTACAATAGAGCTCTGATCTGTGATTGAGGTACATATAAAAGAAAAATCAGAACTAGATAATAGTTCAATAAAATAAACCTCCTGAACTGGAATTCTCTAAAATTACCTGACTCCACTGAAATCAGTAGGTGTAATTGCAGTAATGTCCGAAGCATATGTAGGGGTACAAAGATCTTTCCTTAAATTGGGAGGAGGGCTGGTAATTTTTGGGAAATTGTAATTAGTCTCATATGACAGTTGTAGCCAAAGACTTGGAACTGAATTCCCTATCCAGCACCTGTTTCTTATAGCATCGTCTTCCACAATTTGAATGAAATAATGAATTAAACATTGTTTGCTGACATTTTTTTAGATCCCTGTCCCATTCCTGTAGTATATTGAGAAACCCCTACGTGGCCACTCTGACCTCCAGCAAAATACCTGTCCACCCAAGTTTGAAAACCCTTCATGGGTTTGTTGACAGTGTATTCTATCCTATTTCAAAGATTACTGAATACATTAAACAAGATAAGTATGAAGGCCAGAGGAATGCCTTTCATACCTACCTGCCTGCTCGGCTTCAAAGTGTTGAATGTTACCTTTCACATTGAGCAGTCCAGCCAGTTCTATCCTCTCTTCACAGTGTACCCATCTTGTGCATATCTCCCCAGTTCTACTACAAGGATGATGTAGAAAATCAAACCAAAAACCTTCCTAAAATTTAGATTACCAACATCCATTTTTATCCTCTTTTTACAACCAGTTATTTAATCTTGAATAGCAATCAGGACAGTCAGGGATGATTTACAGTTCCTAAATGCTCATGTTGACTGTTGCCAATCACTTTATTTTTCATAAGCGGTGTAGAAATAATTTCCACGAGGAATTTCTTCATAATCTTTTAAAGGACTGAGGTAGGGATGATTGCACATTAGTTGTTTTGTTCTCCTTCCCACTCCTTCTTGAGGATGGGTTCAAAACCTGTGTCTTCCACGGTCAATGGAAATTGAAGGAAAAAAGCAAAAAACTGTTTCTGTGTTTTAAGTGTAGAAGTCTAGTATTGAGGAGTATAGCAGCTGGCATGACTTAGGTCTGAGTTAGAACAGCTCTTGGCATAAGCCCATGAACTTTACTTGGAAAGTAAGTAGAAGATTAAAGGTGATCGACCACTTGTCCCAAATAACAGGCTAGCTCAAGGAGGTGTCCACTTGATAGTACAGCCAAGCTATAGAAACAACCTGTTGATAACCAAGAAGTGCAAAAGCATCAGAGATTGTTAGAAGCAGGTTGTGAGTGTCAATAACAGACACAAGAAGTCTGGAAGTGACTTTTCTATAAATAAGGACACGTAAGAATACTGGGACAGACAAGAATTTCTGAAAAAGACTCTGTGGGAGAAAACACCACAACCCTGTGCCAGAATCCAGGAACGTCTCTGTAAGTCACAGGGAATACAAGGAACAAAAAAGAGCCCAATGGACCCTATGGTCCTGCCCCATGATTGTGCTGAGTGTGGGTGGTACTGCAATACTGACCTGTCCAAACTTTCTCCAGGACTGTGCTATCTCTCCTGCAGGACAGGAAAGGTACATAAGAAAACCTTGCATTAAAGCAAGGCCTGACTCCTTTCCCTCCCTGCACCATCTGCTTCACAGCACAGAAAAGGAAGATTTGTAAAATTGCATTTATCTGTGATTTAATTGCTTTGTTATCCAAGTCCATTTAGCTTCCATAATGTTATTTGGTCTCAAACCATGACAAGGAGAAATAAACATCTCCCACAAATCCTCTATATGCAAAAATAGACCAAGGGAGCAGATTATAGTTATCAAGTAAAAATGTGGAATGGACAGAAGAAATCTAACTGTACCAGCTTCAGTAAGACTTGTTTTTTTAACATAAAATCAGGCTAAAACAAATCCATACATCCATCATGTATGCTATTTCTGTATCACTTTTTGTACGTCCATTGCATTACTGGTCAAAACGAAAAATTCTTTGCCAGGCTACAAATGGTTGTAAAAAGCTTTATTCAAATTGCTTGACCCCACAGCATCACCAAAGTATAAGCACCTTCTAGTTCTAAAATGGATGGCACTAGCAATTAAGACAAATAAAACTGCTTTTGTCTTATTACACCAAATGTTTATTTTTGGTTTTAGCTACCCTGTATGTAAAGTAAATGGTAGACAGCCTAATGTACCATACAGAAATTGCATTTAAACATGTGGGAGGGAAATAAAACTGTGTGAAACTAAGATGTTTTCTGTGCCTGCTCCATAATATTGACAAACCCCCTCTCCTTAAAAGAAGAAAAAAAAAATCCATGTGGTACTGGCTAACAATTTGCTTTCCAAATTGCAGCTAATACCTTTTTATATGCAAAGCAGCATGATCTAATCCTACAGTTCTCATTTAGATAAAATCCTATTTCAACACTTGATCTTTCTGTGTATGGATTATTTGTGAACATTTTAACATCCATCATAGTCAAATGAAATAGAAGGTAGTTTGCAAGACTGGGGATTTGCATTTTATTTAACCTTCAAGATCTGCTTCCTGATTATCTCACTTCTTGTGGATATATTAGAAATATGAACTGGGCTTATAGGTTTTGGGGGCTCTGATCTCAGATGTTCTTATTTATTTATTTTTATTACAATTTCTGAAGCAAAATGATACCTCTAAAATTATGAGATTTTTTTCTACTAGAAAATCCAAAAAAATAAACTCACAGTACATACTGGACAATCACTATTGCATAAGAAACATTTCATTTTTCTTACACCAGTCAAATTCGCTGTATAAATATGTTCTTATTTCCTGGATCATGTTATCATTTCAGTTTTTCTGGTTACTTAAAACCCAATTAAAACAAAAAGACACTGCAGCTAAGACATTTGCAGATTATGAAATAACATTGGAGAAATATTATTGTCCCATTCACGTCAATGAACTCTGGTCTTGATACCAAGTGGGAAAAACAAAAAAACAAAAAAACAACAAAAAAAAAAACCCAAAAAAACCCCAAAAACCTATCAAACAGCCCCCCATACACACTGTAACTTGCATCAAAGCACCTGAAAAAAGAAGTATAAAGAAGATATTGCAAGTATCTGTTCTAGTGGTGCATGTGCTAGCTCACTTTAGCACTGCATTTAGAAAGAGTTACATCTTTTCAGCAGAGAAGGACCAAAAGCTATGGGATCCATTAGTTTGGACCACCCAGGGAAACCAAAGAGAAGAAACCCATTTGTGATGTACCAAGGTCTTTGACAAACATGAGTCTGCTCAGCTCATAAGCCACCAAGCAAAGCCCACCAAGGACAAACAAAACTCTTACAAAATCATAACCTGATGTTTAATACCTCAGGGGTGGAACATATTTTAAAATTGAAGATTATTGCTTTCCTGAGTCTCCTGATACTTGAATAGCATGAATAAGTGAGATACAATATCAGAAAAGGTTGTCTAAGTATTAAATTTCCTTTGTGAGGCTTACCTTTACATTGCATTTGAATTCTTTTCAAAGTTTTAAAGACTTGCTTGGTGTGAGTGATTTCAGTGTTTATTTGTTTTCAGGAAAGTACAGAAAGGTATGGGAGAAAGGAGTTTATTACTGAAAATCAGTTCTGTATACACAAAAGAAAATTATATGTTTAAAAGCCTCTTCAGCTAACATAAAACAACAGATCTTTAAATTTTACATAGTTCCTAGGAAAGATAAGGGGCTGGTAAACTTTATAATATAAGTTTGGGGGTTTGTCATGAATAAAATGTAGTGTTTTCAGAAATTTGTTTTTTCGTAGTTCTTGGCAGGAAAGAGAGATTCTAGAAGAGAACCTATTCAATTTACTTAGTCATTTTACCCATAAGAAGTTAAAACTGTAAAATAACTTTAACCATCTCCTTTATTAGGGCTTTGGTGAAGGGTTTTAAAATTTTACATTTTTAATCACCTAGCTTCATAGACATTATTGCTGAATTCTTATTTTGTGTATAACATAGACACCCTCAAAAAAAAGGAATAACAGGTTGCCTTCAAGCTCTTTTGTTTGAAATTATGCTGGGAAAGAAAAAATGATTCTTGATTTAAGCGTCAAATACCTTTTAAAGAACTGTCAAAACACCAGTATTTTAAAGGGTTTCTAATCTATTTTTAACCTTGCATAATTTCACTATTTAGATGCTTGGTGAGCACACTAAACCACACTCGATGTTTTATCCTGAAGTCCCCTTGTTAACTCCCCCTTCTTCAGGGAAATTCTTTAATTTTTTTTTACTGTCTTAAAAAAAAACCCAGTAAAACCACTTCTGTACAGTGAGAGTATAACATTCAAGGAGTTTAAGTGCACCTCGAGTCAGCTTTGTACAAATAGATAAATGAAATCACAGACTATCTTTCACAATTACTTTTTCTCTAGGTGACTCAGTGCATGCAATTGTCTTGCTGAGGATGCACTGTGGGTATAGGCTGTAATACAGACAACTGAACTTTAAATCCTGATCACATGGGCCATTTGAGGACTTTCATAACCTTGCCAACACATTCATACACATTTAATTGCAGTGTCTGTTTTTACACATACGTTAGTATCATAATATTAATCCTATTTCATCTGGGGTATTTAATGGGATGAAAGATAAAAGCAGCAGCAAAGTATTACAGCGAGATAAAAACACTAGTGCACTTTGCAGATGGGTTATAAAATGTTCTCAGAGGATCCTGACTCAAAGCCACCATCTGTTTTTACAGAAGCTTAATAAGAACATATTACATAGTCACTTCAGAAATAAACCACAAGACATCTTGCAAGTTTTCAGTGTTCAAAACAAAGTCACACAGCACAGTTCATCTGTACTTACAATTCACCAAGGAAACCCAGAGTAGTTAATATCTGTAAAATTGCAAATCATGTAGAAGGCAACATTTCAAGGTAAATTTTTCAAATTATGTGGGAAACATATCCAGATCACTCTAGTTATAAATAATGCAATCTGTTATGATAGATGATAAAGCCCAAAGTTTGATTGGGTGAAATAAAATACAGAAAACATAAACACTCTAATTTTTAACAAGGCTGTTATTCTCTCCCTGCATCAACCTATCTTAGCTCAGTTCTACTGCGTGCTGTATTACATTGTTCATCGGGCAACATTTGCTAGCATTCAGGGGTCTTGTCTACAGAAAGGGAATAGTTTTTTTTAAAGAAGTCTACAATATTCTTATATTATACCACTACTCTACAATACTCTATATACTACTCTACAACACTTTCAATATAACAGAAGTGTTGAATGATCATTCGCAGATGTTTTTTTTCTTCCAGTTTATCTACTGGGAATACTTAGTTTCTCCTATATATTTCTCTTTTCTAGAAAGTAACGTAGCATACAGGTAGTCCTACTAGTTACAGTGAGGCTGCACAAAATCTTTTACTCTGTTTTAGTTAAAAAAAGGTTATAAAAGAACAAGAAACTTTTAAGGAGCAAAGGGAAGGTATATTTAAAGCATATTAACTCTTCTTGAAAGCAATATTTTGTGAACTGACCACAGGGCAAACTTAACTGGTGTCACACTTGTATTGCAGTTGTTATTTGGTTGGAAAACAGTAACAACGTGAAGCTCTTCAGTTCAGAAAGGGGGAAAAGCTAAATAAAAAACAGAAAGGGCTATGACATAGAAGCTGATCATATTCATAGAACTGCCTGTGTTGAAAGGCACCTTAAAGATCGTCTGGTTCCAACTGCCCTGCTATGGGCTGGGACACCTTTCACTAGAGCAGGTTGCTCAGAGCCCCATCCAACCCGCCTTGAACACTCCCAGGTATGGAGAACCCCCAAATTCTCTGGGCAACCTCTTCCAGTGCCTCCCCATGTAGGAATGCGAAACAAGAACACAGCATATTGAAGATTGCTTGAGCTTCTCATAACTGGAGATTACTTTTTGTTATGTGTTGGTAGAAAGCAAAAGGGAAATCTCTTAGTTATGAGAGAAATGAGGGGTGCAGAACAAATGAATGAAGGGGATCAATTATGACACATGTGCCAGAAGAGTAGAAAAGTAGGCTTAAAGGAAAGTGGGTCTGAAAGCAACCTTGAAAATTCATGTACTACTGTCTTTGTCTGAAATTATATTCCTACACCAGCTACCTGTATTCCCTAAAGATTTTGGTGAAGCTTTTCTAAAATATCTCCACTGCTGGAGATTTTATAACCTAGCCAAACAACCTACTCTTTGCATTACTACATTTAAAATTGGAAAATGTGTTCATTAATGCTAATTTTGTATATATTGGGCTGTATTTTGAGACCATTACTTTCTGTTCTATTCAAAATATACATTAAATATTATTTATTCCCTTTCTGTCTGTAGTTCCCTTAATAAAATATAATTGGAAGGTCATTGTCATCATCCAAATCGTTAAGATTATATTTAGTCTTAAAAACATTAAGATTTTCAAAAATATTGAAAATGTCAAGAAGTCTGAATGAATAACCAGTGCAAAGAAAGGATTCATAAATAAAGAAAAAGAAAGAAATTATCTGTGTCAAATGAGAGTGCTGAGATGTATTTTATTGGTCTGAGGCAGGATTGTAGCACTGAGGCTGACATCAAGCTTAGAGAAAAGTAAGTGACATGGAGAACAGGGCCATAAAGAAAAGATGATTGAAACAAGAGCTGCAGGAAAGAACAGAAAGTAGAAATTAGCATTCAATCAGTTCTGAACAAGTTAAATTTAAACTGATAGCATGAAACAAGACAGATGACAGGGAGACACTAAAAGAGAAAGAAAGTCCGAGAGCTGAAAAATCTGTGTGAAATATTACCATAAGAGTTGTAATCAGAGACCTTTAAGAAGAATTAATTACTCTCAGAAAGCATTCAAAACAACTGAGTATGCCAAGGAACAGAACCTTTCAAATTTTTTCATTATCTGGTTACTATTTTTGAATGTATGTTTTTGCTAAACAAATGGAGGAGCCGCTAGTGTAATTAGTTTTATAATTTAGTACTTTTCCTTCTTAGTAAATCCATTGAAACAACAGGTAGCTGTCTTATGAAGGTAAACTTGTGAGTATTCATGTTGCACTTATAATATGTAAAATTGAAAATGTTTGTGGACCCCCAACATTTACATTTTTTGCTTCAATGAGATTTTATGTCTAATTATTAGAACAAATGACTATTCATCTACAAAGATCTTCAATCCAGACCACTTGCTCTTTGTTCTTAGACCTGGTTGCCGGGATAGAAAAGGTTATTTTAAAAGACGGCTATTTTTTTGCTATTAAAAATACATTCTGTTGAACAGCCTTTCAAATGGGTAATATAATGAATCTTCATTATTCTTAAGCTCCTGCTGATATTTTACAGTCTCTACCAATGCCTTTAAAATAAGGTAGATTTGTTCCTTATGTTGTAAAAATTCAATCTATCATTTAAAAATGCATCTGATTTATCTCATATTTTGGCAATGAGTAATGTACAGATTCCTGCTGCTTTTGAAGAAAACCTAACACCACCTGCTGGTGATTCCTTACTTTTGTAGTCAGATTATGATTGGGAAATAGAGTCAGAGAAAATATAGCAGGATTTTTTCATTAGCAAAGAAGTGAAAATTAACTTTTAATTGAAGAAACAGGATCTCTCAATAAAGATATTTTGCTTTCCTCATATCAGTTTACTGCTACTATGATAAATGATATAAACATTGAGAGAGTTTTATCTATCTTTCTGTCTATCTATCTAAATACACTTTGTCACCTAATTTTTTTAATAGAACCCACTTTTGGAGTATGGTGTCAGCTCTTCCCCATGCCTACAGTACTCCAACCAAGTGCACTGAACTCCCAGAACTTGCACATTTCTGTAATAATGAGAGAAAAAATTCTCTGGAAGCTAGCTGGCCAAAAAGTGTAAAACAATACCTATAACACAATCATGAGTTCTTTTGCTTGACAGTGTAGGAATTTACCTATTAGATAAATATCTTGCAAAACCTGTCAGTATTAGGGTGATGCAATATATGTATTCTTTTTATGTTCTTATCTCAAACATATTGTTAAAATTTCTGTCTTAGGAAACTGACATCCCAAATGATTGTTTCATTATCAAAATAACGATAAGTTGGATTACAAAGCCCCAGTGGAAGAGAAAAAATACTTCCCATGAACTTAGAAACACCTATATATATACATGTATATTTATTTTATAGCATCCATATCCACACATGGATGGGTGTCATCCATAAGAACAAAACAACACGAAATAGAAATAAACCAAAGGGTATTAACAATACCATTGTTCTAACAGTTAATGTCAGAAATATACTTTTTGACCTTATTTTTCATCAGTTCATTTGAAATAGTTTTATCTATTCAATCTCGCATTCAGAATAACACTGACCTCACTGGTACTCTACGAGACAATTATCCACTGCTGACACTGGTGTGCTAGAAAGTAGCTTCCCATGTTTATTTCAATCTTTTACATCACCTATATTTTATGAAAATTTCCTTTCTTCCTGTTTTTGTACTATATGGTCATGCAACATGGATGGAGGGTGGGAGGCAAATGAACATCAGTGACATTTTTTTGTGATTCAGCTGTAACTCATTTTGTGCTTCATTTTGATAAGGAAGATGGAGACATTACATAAATCTGTGGCTCTGTATTCTGTTCAGAAGTCAGCACTTTTTATTGTTATTGCTTTTCATTTTTCAGAATTCCTTGTAGTAAACTCTGTAAGTATGGAATAAATTCTTGCCTTGAGTAGTGATGAGAAAAAAACCAACAAAACCAACAACAACAAAACAAAAACAGCAGCAACAACAACAACAACTGCAGGAAAAAATGTACTGTACATGCAATCTTTACTTCTTGGAATTTGAAGTCTCCAAGGAGAACCTCATATTCCATCATCACTCCTGAGACATTGTATTTACTCCATCATCCTTATATTATTGAGGTATCAGACTGAAAAAAATAATACACTCTCAAAAACATATATGTTGGTATTTATTTTCCTTCTTAACCCTGCTGCTTGTATAGGTGAGAAGATATTGCATGTTAACTATTTTCTTTAATAACTGCAATACCTTAATAATTTGTATTGGTCTTTTTCCTGAACAGGCATATTTAGTCGAGCTTTTTGATCTACTCCTATGGAAATGTGTGGATCTTAACTCTTAAAAAGGCACAATTCCATCTTTCACGGTAGTGCTGTGAAGATGAGCTCTTGATGTGGTGCATTTCCCTGATGCGTGCTTGATCTACCAGAACCTTTCAGTTAAGTTGTCTGTCTGAGAGTCATGCTGAGGAATACAGAATTTGGGTTTATCTCATCAGAGTAAAGTAATTCAGTAAAGCATAAGAGCACAGAAAACTGGTATATTTAGATGAAAACCACGTGTTCTCCAGTACAAACAATTGCTTACAGACTTGGAAAATGCATGCTACGGTCCAAAACAATCCACATATAACAGGTAGAATCACAACCCTTTTTTTTTCCACAGGGTAACAAACCCATCACTTATAAAATGTTCTGTCTGTGGGGAGAAACAAATTGGATGTTTTCACAACTAAGTAGAAATATAAATACCTTAAGAGACAATCTTTTATTTTTCAAATGAGAAATTTTGGTCCCATAGAACACACCCTCATGGAACAATGTGTGTATTTCATACTCCAGTTTTAATACAACTTTTTATTCCTTCATTCAGTAGGAAAGGAAAAAAAAAAAAAAGAAACCGATACAAAAGCCCTATGAACCTCTTACTTTGCAGTGATGTCTACTTTAAAAGTTAAGTCACTGTAACTTAAGTGAATGTCATTATATAAATAGTCATTCAAGCTGAAACTGTCCTTGGCAGCACTGTGCAGGGCAATCTTTCCATAAGAATAAACAATTCTCAAACAATTTCTCCAATCTATTAGGCACAAACATATTTTTTGTCAGCATGAGGCATGCATGTTTCTCTTCCAATTATTTTTATTCCTTTTACAAATGTTTATAAATGTTTATCAAGGACAAATCTCAAGAATTCTCATTCTATATCTATATGAGGGCTCTCCTCTCACTTTTCTACACTTTTTCAGCATAGTTAAAGTTGTTACCAGAGCGTTTAACGACCCGAATTCACATCTAGTTTCTCCCTGAGCCTCTAATGCCACACAAAAACTTCTAACAGTTATGGACTTTCAATACTGGTATTTTACTGTTCTCAATGACAAAATTCTATAGGTGTCTGCCAAAACCAGAATTAGAGAACCATTTTTTTTCCAAATGAAGAAACTAGGTAGCAGTTATTCACTATGTTTTCCTCTGGCAGAAGCATGAATGAAATGTATTTATCAAGCTTACCCCACTGTAATGTGGTTTTTATTCCATGCTTCTTGCATGAGACCAGCTGTTGATAAATGCTGTATAGCGCAACTCCTGAGCACTCAGGCCAAATATCGAGATGTACATATAAAGTTTCCACTAAGCAGAGAGTGTGGCTCTTTACTGATTACATTTAGCCTGGTCGTTCAGCTGAGTCTTTTTTTGTGTGGTATAACCTGGTTCCTACCTGTGTTGCTATCATGAACCTCAGCTCCTGTCTGGATTGGGATTCTGCGTTTCCTGTAAACAGCAACCAGGGGGTATAAGGTTGCTCTTCATCTTAGTGCTCCCCCTAGAAAAGGGAGAGCGCAGGAAATAAATTGAATGTGTAGTTTATCTGGATGTGTTTTACATATACATAAACAGAAAAGACAATCAACTGTTTAAAAAATTCACCAAAATGAATCATTGCCATTAATTTAAGTGAAACTGACAAAGGAGGAGAGATTAAATCAAAAAGCTTTCTAACAATAGAGAGACAGATAAAACAAGAACTGGTTAAAAAATGAAAAAGCCTTGTTTCTAAGTTCCTTTGATCACAACACTTAAATAAAGTGTTACTTATACAGAATTGGGGAACATAATTAAAGAATATTTGTTAAAAAATGAGCAGATTTAGAGCTCTTTCTTCAGATTGCTTTTATGAGACACAGGTTAACTCCTTATCTAACTTAAGCTTTAATGCATGAATCATCTTCATGTGGTTAAAGAGCCAAATCAAAATTACTGTTTGCTGTCTTTAG
Organism: Daphoenositta chrysoptera; assembly: GCA_013397915.1. NCBI lineage: Eukaryota > Metazoa > Chordata > Aves > Passeriformes > Daphoenositta > Daphoenositta chrysoptera. The sequence continues at coordinate 524,941 of VZRO01000205.1, read as the reverse complement.
CCTTTGCTCTCCTCACTATGTAATTTTCAATACATTTCCACTCTGTGAACAGCTGTTTTGGAAAATAAAAATTGCTTTTTACACATGGCAAAATCTATGACACTGCACTGAGCAAAAAAGGTCTAAGTCTTGCCCTTTCATGCATCTGTCAGAATAGCAAATTTTAAGAAGTATTCAGAGAATCATATATATTTTATTTGCACATGCACACATACACATGAACACATTGCAATAGAGTACAAAAAAATGAACAGAACAGAACACTACAAATCTAAGCACTGGTATTTATAAAATACCATTATGGAAGTTGTTTATGTAGTTTTCATTTAATCTCCTTGTGCAAACATGTTATATTTGTCTTTATTTGTGTTGTCTATATTGTTGCATTTATTCACAGTCAGCAGAAGGAAAATAGACAACACTTAGGTACTGAAAAACAACTCAGTATATTTTCTGCCTTTTTTCTTTTTTCTTTTCCCTGCCTTATATGTAGCCAATAATTTTAGTGATTAAGAACTGTTAAAGTAGTTCTGAATACAAAACAAAAAGGTCAGGACAAAAACAATGATGAAAAAAAACCTCAAAAAACATATAAATGTAAATTCCTAATTGTAGTACTCCTGGGAAGTTCAAATTTTATTACAGAGAACTGAGATACAGAGAGATTAATATATTTTTTTTTTCTGCTTTTTAGGAGTGCTCAGTCTAAGATATAATTATTTTTAGGAGTGTTTAGCATATTTTATTAGTAGATAACAGAAAATTTAGTTGATAAAAGGGAATTTTCATCTGTTCAGAAAAGCTGATCCCACATCTGACACTCATAAAATGGACAAACATGTTAAAACCACGTGTCATAAATAATGATGATATCTCAGTAACAAGCAACTGTAGAAGAAGAACAAAATGACCTTAAATGTTAAACCTTGATTCACATCAGAATGAATCTTAATCTAAGTAAGGTAATGAGTCTGTGAAAAATTATTCAATGACAGTACAAAAAAACAGGCACAATGTCAATACTTCTGTGTTTATATTTCTGTCTCAAGTTTTTTTGGGAACACAAGGTTTAAAAAAAAGTAGAATTTGAATCTCATGGAGTTAGACAGAAACTCAGATTCTTTTTAAGCAATTATCCTTCTGCAATCTTATCTAATTTAACTTTTGTGTAAGCTTCTTTCTGAAGCGCCAGTGGTAATAAAATCCAGAGTTTTTGCAATGCATGAGGAACAACCTGTCTTAGGCTGTTTTGAAACAGTTTATATCTTCCTCTACTTCATGAACAGTAGTGTCATAAGTGAAAATGAGTGAAAATATGTGATTAGTTCCTAGTTCACTTTTTTTGATGTTACATATATTTCTATAAACCCTTACCATTTCCCTCTTGCATTTTCTATATTTAGGTGTCTTCATATGTCAGTTTCTCCTCATACAAAATATTTTTTCCATAGTCTTGGGTGTTCCTGTTACTTTTCCAAGAATCCTTTCAAATGTTCCTTGAGATATGAGGACAAAAAATGCACAATTGTTTAATTTATAGCCATCTTAGGAATTTATAAAATAGTATTATGGTGTTTTCTTCAGTGTTCTGTATTGTAATTGAATATTGTAAGTTGTTTATCTCTTCAGTTTAATCTTTACTACTTTGAATATCTTTGTATCTATAGAAAATTTTTTGTCTTCTCTTGAGGAAAGAGTTGAGGGGAACGTGTAGAACTTTAAAACATCTTTGCTTGACAAGCTACTGTTATCTCAATGTTAGTGTGTTCTCTCTCCTCACAATGTTTTCTGTTTCTCTTCATCTAATACCCAGTCTTCAAGGAATTATAAAGGTATAGAGTGAGCATAAATAGCATACGGGATAGTGTTAATTCCCTGAAAATACTGTATTTGTGCTTGTCTTTAATACCATGAGTTTTTCTACTAATTCCTACGGATATGTGCAAATGCTTGAGAGGATTGATCTCATGGGGGCCTCTGTATAAGTACAATATCTAATCCCATACCTTGTTTGTTTGTTTTACTGTAATATCTATCCAAACTACTACAGGTATTTTAACAATAACTTCAATGAGTACTAGAGAAAGGGAAGAATAGGCCCAGGACTCCTTGCTGAAAGGCTTTGTTTCCTTCTGTGTATGATGGCCAAGGGCCTCAGTTTTTCAAGCATGACTGTACTGAGGTTCTCTGAAGTACACTTACTTATGTTACACATAAACCTCCCAATTCAAACTAAAATGTATTTGATCAATCCATATTCTTTTCTAATTAAAGGATTTTTAAGCTAAAACACCATAAGACTACTAAATTCCATCTGTGAGAAAGAATTTCCCCGACCTGCCACTGAAAATGCTAGACCACTATTTGTTGAAAGAAGATAGATATATATTTATATATTATGGAAGAATAAAACCATTCAGGGGATCAATAATGAAAACAAAGCATTTGTGATATACTTGGCAAAAACCAGACAGGTATAGAAAATGCACCACACCTCCCCCAAATAGCAGAAGACTTTCCAGGAGAGATTAACTTTTTGGTTCTGGTTTTGCTCTTAATTTTAAAGTTTGATTCCTTATATTTGCCAATGTTCATAATTTTCTTGATGAGCTGAAGTTTCTTTTTAATTTCTTTTTTTTTTTTTAATGGCCCAATATAGCTGAAGATTCTCATGTACTCTGAAACTCACAAACTAAAAATTCTCTAAATCTCAAGAACAGATTGGAGTGCCTTTAGATTTTTAGCACAATTCACAGTGTTACAGTGTTGAAAGTGACAGATTTCTAAGGAAGTTTCCAAGCAATTTTAATTACCAGGGCCCTGATCCTTCTTGTACGGTGAATGGGGAATTACTACAGACATTTCTACTGTATTAAAATTTGGAAGTCCTAGAGGAAAATTCTTCAACTCTTTTTTTATTTCTTGAAGGGTGGAAGATGAGTGAAATTTATCATTTGTGGATGATCCAGACCAGGCTAGGAGAAAGATTTCTATGACAGTCCCAATCAGGCAAGGAGAAATGATGTTCCCAGTGTTTCTGTTTGACAAGGACAGAAGTTTCTGGCTCCTCTGATTACGTGTGATTCAGCATGGGCTACACTCCATATTTCTGTTCTGAACTGCTCCTCCTGATTACAAAGGCAGTCTGCTAGGTCCCAGTCTTCTTTGCAGGGAGAAAGTAGAGACTGGTGATGGTGAAAAAGTATTGTAAATGACAGGCAGTGGGAAAAGTTGTGCATTTTAAACTTGGCAAAAGACAAATGAATAAGAATCCAAGAGAAATATTTAGGGTAGGCCTGAATCTCAGAGATTCAGATAGCTAAATTTATATACTTATCATTATAAAAATCTATATAACAGCTGAGTGTCTAAACTCACCCTAGTCAAAAAACATCCATTCAGCACAGTTAATGATTTCCAGACATATTAATTACATCCTAGAACAGACATCTACATTTGGTGAGCTGAATTGCTCTCTAGAGTGAATGTATCAACTAGAAGAAGGCTTCAGTTGCCTAAACATTAGACATTCAGCGTGGTTTTAAATGTCCTGGAATATCTCACTTCATCAGAAAATGCTGATGCAGGCATGATCCAAATGTTGCTCTGTAGTATTGTGTCAAGCCTTGTCAGCTATTTGCAATATTTCACACATCAATAAGGGTCTAAAATTACAATTTATGTTTATAACTGGGGCTTAGGTATTTGAATCTCAGGCTGAATCTTATTTCTAGGTTTTAATTCAGATGTACGTGAATAATGGTCTAGTGTCCTTTAAGCTGTTCTTGTCTTGCCACCTAAATTTCCTGTCACACGTCTGTATAATATGTTTCAGATGCATAAGGCTGAACATCCTAAACATCTTTGAACATCCTGGAGTATTTCAAATGAAGAGACAACTTAAAGCAAGGTGCAAGTCTGAGTAAAGGAATCTGTGTAATTCCTCTGCCTATGGGAGCCAGTCAGGAGGTTAGGACTTTCAAAGGATTTCTGTAATGAAGAAATGGCAGTAAAAGTCATTCTTCTGTTTTGGTCTTGTAATTTTCTACAGCCATATTCATTAAATACGGAACTTAAACTCTTTGTTACCCGTCACATCATAATGTGGCTGTTTGTTGTGACAAGCTAAAGAAAAACCATTTGGAATACAGACCAAGGTACTCTAAAGATGTTTTAAATGAATCAGAAGCTGATATAACTCTTTGAAGCACCACGTTTCCCAATTATTTGTGATACTATTTGACTTTTACAATGTATCTAAGTAAAGGGTTTTTTAAAGTCATCTCTCTTGCTTCATCATAATCAAGGAAACAATTGAAACACTAACCTACAAATCCAAAGCAAATATTAACCTGTGAGTTTTTTTGTAAGGCATCTCTTCAGCTAAAAGCTTTCCTTTCCTCACCTTTCCGACACATTGCAAATTTGAGGCATTTGCTTGTAGAAGTCAAATGAGTACATACTGAATTCGAGCCCTGGAGATGTGTACTTTTCATTTTAACAAAATCATTTTTCTTCAGGGTTTCTAGGATCTGTAAATTAATTCAGAGAACCAAAAGGGGAATTCTTTTTACATTTCTACACTTCTGTCCAAGTCAAGGCTTTACTCTAAAGTAATTTAACATTTGTGAACACAAATAATAAAGGTTATATCTTGAATACACAATTTTATTATGGATAAAATAATTCTTGGTTGACAGAGTATTATCCAGTAGAGAATGTGATACTTTACAAGAATTGCTAAGGATTATTTGAAATATTTTGAATAGCATTGAAATAAAGACATAATCTAAAAAAAACCAAAAAACGTATGTTATGCTTTTGTGAGGCTTATCAAGGTTTTTCTGAAACAGGTATATGTGTATACTTCAAAAGTTATAATTTTCAGTGTTGAACACTTGTATTACAGAAAATTACCTTCATTTTCCCCAAAAGAAAATTTAAAAATGTGTTTTGTCATCCAGTAAGCCCAAAAGTTTTAGAGTTTAGAGCCCAATAGTGTTTCTATTCTTCTTTCTGACAATGACAATCAAATATGTGACATGGAATTGAAGACAGAAAATTTTCCAGACTATAAGCTAACATATATGTAAGGTATTAATATTGCTCCTGCAAAGTTTTAGTTATGTCTTTGCTTTAGTTATATCACTACTTTCTCATTCAAGAGTGAAACATTGAAAAACTGAATGCTTAAATGCTACTATAGCTTCAAGAAAACTATATATATATATATATATATATATTTAAAATGCATCTGCTTAAAGAAAAGAAGGAATAAATTACAAGGCTCAGTTCATTTTACTAATTCTTTTGTTAACATCATTTTGTTTTTACTTTGTATCTTGAGTACATCCAAAAATTTAATTTAAAGTTTCACAAACAGCTTGGGTACTGCCAGTGCTGCCTGCAAACTGAAAGAAACGTATTACATAGCATAATTAACTTAAAATAAATGAAACACAATTGGATTTGCCTTATTGAGTTTACATAAAGTAGTTAAATTTACCTAAATCTTTGTAATTACAATATGGCACATTTTGAAGTACAGAAATTAAATCTGCTTCACAGATGCCATTTATTTTAGATTTTGCATATTTATCATTTAGTCTATTCTTTTGAACTACTTTTTTTTTTTTTAACAAAGTTGATTACATGCAGTTGAAGTCAATTAATGAAAAATAGCCGTCTCAAACAGATTCAAACAGAGAAATCCCTCTGTACATTGACCATTTGATACTGAAATTAAAGTAATTAAATAAACTGACTTTGCCAGGTAGTAGGATGATTGTATCTGAAAGACTAAGCAGATGCTCATAAAAACTAACACTGATTATCAATTTCCTAATTAAATTGTATTTGTTGACTGCATTTATGGGTGCACCTCAGACAGGATCATCTTGGTCCAGTAATAAGAATTTGATATTTCTATTCCTTAGCTGTTGACTGTAACCGTGTAATTGTGCAAAAGTGATACCCATTAAATATTGAGCAAACAGAAAATCCAAGGATCCTTATTACTCTATAGATTGTATATTCTGAGTTTTAAAGCATGCCATGTATGCCTGAGCAGCTATACCAAACTGAACCTATGTAAAATTTAACCCTCATTCATCCCCCCATGTTAAGCATGATATCTCAAAATTTGTTCACATAACCTGAAAAGTTTTGTGTTCTGCTCTATGTTCTGCTTCTTTCTTTCATTGTTTCTTTCTTTTTATGTATATTTTGTTTTGTGACTTTTCCTGAAATTAAAAGTCCAATTTTTAGTGTCTTCTGAAAGCAGGTTCTTCTATCCTCTAATTTTAGAATCCTATTCCATATTTACTTATGAATGAAAAAAATATAATAAAATTTACCCTTTTAATTTTAAGAGCATGGATTTTTTGGGAGGCTCTAGATGAAAATTATAGCATTTTTGAGAGCTAAAATATTTTCTGAACTTGCAACGTCACCTGAAAACTAATAGTAAGCAAATTACATACACTGAACTCTACAAGACTATGCAGTCTGCACAGCCTTTGTAGGTGAAAAGGGTCAGTTGGGTAAATCATGTAATGAACCACTTGAGGTTTTAGCTATTACTTATGCTTGGATTACGTTCTTCTGATTGCCTACATTTGAGATCTAACCTTTACTATGTTGTTTTTAGGCATTTAGTATTTATTCACGTGGAAATACAGAGAAAATTGATTTATTATAAATGAGCACCTGTTCTTCTGCTACAGTTAAAATATGTTTGGATTATAATTGGATCAGGCACTGTTTTGCCAGCATCTGGTTAATTATCTCATTTGAAGCCCAGCTACAGTATCCCAAAACTTATTATTACTAATTAAAACCTTCCCACAAAAGTTAGTAGGAGATTATTTCATTGGCTTGAACAATTTAAACTTGATTTTTAAGAAATACATTTATTTGTTGGCTGTTGGCATACAAGCAAAGCTTTTTGGACATTGAAAATAAGAGTAGTAGAGATTAAGTAGTAGAGATAGTAGTTAGCTGTGAGAAAACATCTGATTTACTCAACTGCCTAACATAAAGGCAAAAATACATCTGATGAAGATAAGATTTAAGGAGTCATGTTAAGTGTTGGACCTCTATTCAACACAGTGAGAATTTTGTACCTACATTGTACTCAAAATCTAAAATTTGACCTTCCTGAGACAAATATTATATACAATTAGTTTGATTTGTAAATTTACATTTGCTTAGAAATCCTCAACTATTTTATATCATTTTTGTTGCCAACAGCATCAAGACTTAAAAGCCTGTCTTGTGGAAGGAGACCACTACTGTGCAGTTGAACGAAAACAAAACTAGATCTTGCCAGAAAACCAGAATTGGCAGGGATCCTCTAAGGCTGTATAACAGGTGAGTTTGAAAATAGAATAGAGATCATACTGCAGAACTTCAAAGGCATTCTTGAATCTTATTCAAGGAGACTTGTACATCAGAAAGAATTCTGAAGGCCTTACCTTGACCTTATTCTCCCCTTCTTTCTCATTTAAAATAAGACCCCAGCATAAAATGTTCCATTGAGCTAGAATGACATTAGTCATTGCCAGGCATGCAGAAAAAATAGAGGGAGACAGTATCCTCTCTTTGTGTATCAAAAGGGGAACATTGCAAGACCTTTGTAGTCAGGGAGTATCTGTGCTATTACTGTAATGCAGTTGTCACAGAGCTCGGTGCAGTGGCACGGAGACACCGTCACAGACAGGGTCAGGATGGAAAGTGGAGACCAAAAGTCTGCTTTCACCTCTGTTCTACTGTCAGACAGGCTTGCTTGTATAAGGAGCACTTCTGCCTAAAGATGTTTGCGGATGTTGCTGAAGGCCACACCGAAAACAAAATACTAACTACCTTTCTTGGGACTGAAGCTTGATTATAATGAAACAAGGAATACATGAACTAAAACCAATCAAAAAATAGCTAATAAACTTGCCTGGCATAGTATCTATATTCAATTGTGTTACACAGTGCTTCATCATATTAAAAAACAAGAAAACCCCAACCATTCAAAGTTTTGACCTAGTTGTATGTTAAACAAAATATTTTAACATTCGTTAGAACAAACACATTTGTCTTTTTGTTCTCCCAAAGAGGAATGAGCTCTTATATACTTTATTTATTTGTTTATTTCCTTGTAATGTGTCACATATTATGAAAAGTAGTTTATCTGTTATTAAAAAAAAAAAAAAAAAGTGAAAGCAACCACCACAGGGCTACATATAAACATGTAAATTAAACAGAATATTCAGATCCTTTTTCACTGTTCTGATTACCACCAGCTCACTTGATATACCATCTATAAGCAAATAGCTTTTTGTCATCCTCTCCCTTCAAAAACTTAAATATCCAGATTGCCTGTAAGCTTGACATGTCTAGCAAATAACCATTGTAAATTATTTATATTTAAAATCTTTAAGAATCTATTAAAGCGCTAGGGACAGAAGCTAGAATTTTTAAGTTTATCCAAAAAGTGTTTGAAGTTTAACCACACATTTAAGTGCAAACCCTTTCTATTGCACTTGTGTTCAGAGCTAGAGGCCAGTATCTGTTATTATTCCATTTAGTTATGAATTCACAAAGGTTGTAAATTTGTTAGTGTGTCATAATTCTGCAGCTGTAGAAATGATTGTCAAATTAATTTTCTTTTTTTTCTTTTTTTCTTTTTTTTCTTTTTTTTTTTCCTTTTTTAAAAGTATTTGACCATTAAAGATATATGATGACCTATTATGACATGGAATGAAGACTGAAAAGGGCATTTTGCAGGACTGGGGACATTCATTATAACCAATTTTAAAATTATATCTGGAATTATTTTCACATATGAATGTTCACCATATCTTAAAATGTTCAGTACTGATAATACAGGCAGACATAATGATTTGTATCCCTTTAGGTTTACAGTCTTAGACTAACATGAATTTCAAATAATCTTTGACAAAGAAATATGCTGTTAAACAATCTAACTGCCATCAGAATGAAAAAAGAAGTAAACATGTGGACATGCTGATACTGATTTCCCACAGCCTGATTCTTTATGGATGAACTACTTTTATTCCAGTCTGATTACTCTGTCATTCACTAGAGCCTATCTTGTCTGCTGCTGTCATGCTTGGTCTTTGACATTAACAATAAGATTAGCACCAGCTCTGACTGTCACACCAGTCAGAGCCTAGAAAGATACCAGACAGCTTGCTTTGGTACAATTAAAGTTAAAAACGGACCTTTAAATCTGTTCCTCTAGGTAATGATTCTCAGCCTAGGCCTAGGGCAGAATACTGAATTCCATTTGCAAAGGGGAACATCAGTGCTGTTTTGAAAGTGCACGGCTTAAATCTCTGAGATATGTATATAAATTGCATGATTGATCTTATTATGTGACTTCTACGATTTACATATATAAAATGCGTATTTTCTTTCAATTTAATTGTTGTCGTTCAATTTACCAGTGTGTAGTTCTCCCTTCTTATGATTCATGTAAACAAAAATTATGCAGAATACTTCTGGAATTGCAAATTTTCATTTACTGTGGCAAGACTATCAGTAAATGCCTTCAGTTTAGTCCAAAACTTACACATAGCTCCTTCAGGAAAGCAAAGCAAAGAATATGCAAATGCAGTAAAGGTAGAGGGCAGTAACAGGTGCATCCTTAGATGTCTTGAGAAAGTGATATGGTGTTGGAAATTAAATAGCTGAGACAATTGGCTCTCAAGCAAAGAGTACAAATGGAAAACAAGATGTTAATCCGTACTGAATATCTTAGTCTGACAATTTGCTTAATTAAAACCCCTATTTCAGATACTGCAAAATCTGATTTTCAAAATATCAGCATTGAAATTTGGCATATGGAGTATTTAGTCTTTATCCAGTGGGAAAGAGTCAAATTAAATGTTCCTTTTTAATGGTTCTAACTTTGTTTTTGTTGTAACTTAGATTAGAAACAACTAACTCAATTACTTGTGGTTGTGGATGCAGCTTAATAGATTCGAAATTCCAGACCTTTTATGACAAAATTCTTCTTTGGTGTTGTTGTAGAACCCTCAGTTCTACACAACTATGAAAAACAAACACTGCAATGAAAATAGTTAATACTAACAAATAAATGATCATGGAAAGACAAAAAAATCAGTAATTATAGACAGATTATAGACACACATCTTCAGGATTCTTAGGCCATCAAGGGGAGTGCAGAGAAAGCTCACTACCCTGGACTTCAGGAGGACAGACTTCAGACTCCTCATGGATAATGCCCTGGAGGAAATAGGAGCCCAAGAAAGCTGGCTAATATTCAAAGATCACCTTCTCCAAGCTCAGGAGTGATGCACCCCAACAAAGTGTAAAAATATCAAGAGGTCTGCATGGAGAAACAAGGTGCTACTGGACAAATCCAAACACAAAAAAGAATCCTACAGAGGATGGAAGCAAGGACCTGTAGCCTGGGAGGAATACAATGTAATTTTCTGAGCATCCAGGAGTCAAGTTAGGAAATCCATAGCCCCATATGAAATAAATCTTGCCTGGGTGGTCCAGGGCCACGAGAAAGCTTCTGTAGGTACGCCAGTGATACAAGAAAGACTAGGGGAAATGTGGGCCATCTCCAGAAAGAAATGGTAAACCTGGCTACCTGGGACATGGAAAAGGCTGAGATATTCAAACTGTTTTCCTCAGTCTTCTCCAGTAAGTGCTCCAGCCACAAAACCCAAGCCGCAGATGGCAAACGCAGGGCCTGGGAAAATGAAGAACCTGTAGAAGAACATCAGATTTGAGACTATCTAAGGAACCTGAAGGTGCACATGTTCATGGGACCTGTTGACATGCATCCATATGCTGGGCAGTGCCAAAAGAACTGTGACCAGCAGGTAAAGGGAGATCGTTCCACCCCCTACTCTGCCCTTGTGAGACCCTACCTGAAGTACTGCACGCAGCTCCGGAGGCCTCAGCATGAGAAAGACAAGGACATGGTGAAGCCAGTCCAGAGGAGGCCACCAAGATGATCAGAGGGCTGGAGCACCTCTCCTGTGAAGACAGGCCGAGGGAGCTGGGGTTGTTCAGCCGGGAGAAAAGAAGGTTCAGGGGACACCTTGTAGCAGTCTTCCAGTTCCTAAAGGGGACCTTCTTTCTCAAAGTGGAGTTTTTAATCATGTCTGTGTGCTTTCTTTCAAGTTCCTGTGGCTAATAATCAATTATTTTTCAAACAGCACTTACAAACTTAATATTATCTAATATATTTATATTATCTGAATGTAAGAAGATTCTAAAGGGATGATCCTGATGGATCCAAGTTGCCCCTCATGGCACAGAAAACTGATTTTTTAATACTTCACTTTGTCAACTTTCATTTTGTTTTACAAAAGTCCAAAACTTACACGTTTCTACTCTTATCTCTGCATCTTCAAATGAAAATTTTCAAAGCTGAAAGCTTACAATGTCTATAACCTAAAGATTAAAGAAACCTTTTTGAGTCCTTAGAAAAAGTATATCTTGTACAAGAGTCTAGAAATATATCATCAATCTTTCAATTTTAAATATTTAGGGATTGAGGTTAGCTTGAATAAAGAAAATAAAATTTGAATCCCTTCATTTAAAACATTAAAAAGTTCAGGAAAATTTAAAAAGCATCTTTAATCTTCAAATAAATTGCCATCAGTGTAACACTGAATATTTTTTTTTCTTATTTAACTTCATTGGCAGCTTTTTTCCCCATCAAACCAGAGGACTGTTATTTGTAGAGAGATTCAACATACTAATTTACTGCTTTTATACCTTGCTGCTGTATCTGTGTCTACTTTTGCTGTTTCTAGAATAAAAGTATGCGGAGATGATAAGTTTTCTTTTTCAAAATAAAATAAAATAAACAAGAGCAGACAGTAACACAGGAGAAGTTATACAAAGTGAGGTGTCTTTCTAGTACTTTCAAATAAAAGTTTAGAGATTTCCAGATACCTTTTTTCAACAGGTTAAAATGCTTTTCTCATTAATAAGAAAAATGTTACCATTTGGCTACAAAATGAACCCTCAAGCTTGACTCAGTGTGATGTGCTAGGAAACTGGAATAATTATATTTCACTGAGAGTTTTTTCTGAAAGCTATAGACTTTCAAATCTCACAAGTGATACCTCATTTACAATCTGATATCCTCTAATTATAGTATAACTTGTCTTAAGAAACTTAACCTTCCTGAGGCAGAGAAACTAGGTTTCAATA
>VZRO01000205.1:488070-512589 GCA_013397915.1 Daphoenositta chrysoptera | reverse complement strand
AAAAAAAAGGAATCTAGTCTTTCAGAATAATAATAAAAAAAAAAGTCAGTATTGCAGGTTTTTCAAAATAAACAGAAGAACTGAAACCAGTATTTTGCAAAAAATGATAGAGGCCTTTTAAGTGAAGAAATTTAGCTTAATTTGTCTTGTTTCCCGCTTACCTAGCAGTTTCTCATCTTATCAGTATGGTAAACACATGTGACACCTGCATCATGTAATCATGCCTAGTTATCATGATTTGTTGTGGGCAATTAGCTACTTTGGCTGAATCCTGAAGCACCATTCAATAGTGGCAGAGCGTACTATATGTATACAATATGTAAATTCATAGAGGAGATCACGATCCAGGCTCTGTATCACAGGCTTTAACTCTCTAAAACATTATTTCATTTTGCTCTAAGGGTAGTACAATATCTGAAAACTTGAGCATGTTTCCCAGACAGCTTTGGAAAAGATATGTTTGTGCTTTTCCTTCAGAGATGTTCTCATCAACAACAACAAAAAAGTAATTATGATAATTTTATTTTTTCCTCTTTATTCTTGAGAACTTGCTATTTTTGGCTACACAGTAAGGTAACTAGAACTGCTAAGGCTTCTAATTCCCCACCCAAGCCCTCTCTGCTCTGGAAGACCCAGAACAACTTGCTCTAGCAGTGAATATGGTAAGATATACTTTGAGCAGAAGGTGGCATTAGAAAATGTATAAAATTCCCTTCCAGACTAAATTTATTGTTTCTTTTGAGATCCAGTAAGTATTACAGCAATTGTTCTTTACACGTGTTGTGATTAATAGAATTTTTGTGGAGTGATAAAATATGGGTAGCAGGAGAAAGAAACCGTTCTTCTCTGCTTCTCAGATCTAAGGAGTGCCAGCTAAGACACCATGGCCATCCTTGTCTTGCTCTGTGATAGGTAAAGAGTGACAGGACATTACAAAGGATCTCTCTACTTAATAAAGACACCACATATGATGATGAGGTCACTATATCAAATTTTCTGATTGGTAGTGAAATTTAAGAGAACTGGAGGTTACTGCTGTGTAACCAGTCTTCAAAATGGGACTGTTGCAGAGAGGAATAGATTGAGACAAAAATAGTTTCTATTGAGATCTATTTTTCAATTTCTACCATAACTGCACTGAGGGGAAAAAAACCCAACTTATTAAGACCTTGAAGCTATGAAGACCCTAGCTGCAATGGAACATCATAGAAGAGCACTGAACTCCTAGTGTTTTTATCTGAGGGAAATTTGGTCTTTCTGTTCACTAAGGTCCTAAAAATACAGTCTATACTCAGGGGATTCAGCAAATGGAAATTGATTTTTCCTCCTTAGTTTCTAATGTGGACCACTCGTCAAAAATTTTCCAGGTTATTTCCATAGAGAATATTTACCATTTAGTACAAAGCAGCTCATGGATAATAGAACTATAAGAATACTCAGCAGGATATTTGCCAAAAAAATGTCTACTTTTTTTTTTCTGACAGAATTATATATTTAGCAGATGGAAGAAATTCAGCAGATTATTGCATATATACTTATGACGATTTTTGAAAGACAGTAGTTTTTAATCTGCTGCATGAGGTATGCTTTGCAAGTCAGTAATTCTGGCATACTTTGAATTAAAGAAGGAAATGTCTTCTATGACTAGTACTTCCAATCTGAGAATGTCTTCAAAAGACCGGTCCTATTTTGTTCTCAAGACTTACTTCCTTCTTAATGGGTATCATAATATACCTAGTTACTTTGTGAAGAAGGAATGGCAAATTCTGAAGCATAGATCGAGCAAAGAATTACTGAATAAATGCAATTGATTAACTTTACAGAAAGTCACCAAGCATTTTTCAGTGTAGCATTTGAATATGATATTCAAGAGTTGCCTAAACTAAGCACAACCTTATAGCTTATACAGCCTAGGCAGTAAGGGATGGGACAACGTCAAGGAAAAGCCTCGAAAATTAAATGGGTATGTGCATTATTTTACTTAGCTAAAAAGAAGGGAAGACCAAAGGGGTAAGGGAAAATGACAAATTGTAAATTATCACATCTTTAGAAGAAAAACTTCTGAATAATCTCTCAAGTTTAGCATTCCAAACATTATATGGTGCTAGCAAATTGTGTGCATTGGTAGAATTATTAAATATATCTACAACACATGAATGCATACAAATCAGAAATCATTCACTCCAGTGGAATTTATATACTGTGAACATTACTGTAATTACTTTGAAATTGACCATTTGTAGTCTATATTTTTTTTATTCTTAAATACCCAATATATGTGGTAATCTACACTTCTAATGTACCATAAATAATTTCACACTTTAGTTAACAAAGTACCACGGCCATGCAATGTTAAATGTCTAATCAAAATTTTCTCATTTATTTTCAAGTGTTGTGTATTACATTTTGAAAAATTAAAACTGTTAGGTAGGGTTTTATTCAATAATTACTTAAATAAACAGGATTCAATGTAATGGATGGTTTAATAAGAAGTCATAGAGAGAAACAAGGTTTTATTCAAGATATTTCGAATTTTTTTCCTAAATCAATAAAAAAAAGTGTTGCTTCTGGGGAAAAGAAAATATATCCAGTGGCAGAATTTGATCCTAAGAGACAAGTTTTCAAATTAAGATTTCAGGGTGTGGCTGTATGAAATTGAAAATGCATCTGAATAATTAAGCAAGTTCAAATTTGAAGAGACACAATTGGTATTGTGTTCATGGATGCAAAAGACTTAATGATATTTCCATACTTAATTGAATTTGCAAAATATTAAAAAAACCCCATGAATTAGTCCATGATCTCACCTTTTCCCACACTTAAGATAGATCTCCCACAAAAACTAAAATATATTGGCAAAAAGCTTTGTGGAAAAACAAAGTGGAAGGTTCTCAGGGTCAGATGGAGAGGTTTTTAACTAGAAGAGTATAATATCCTATTTTTGAATCTATGCTGGTAAAAGGGAAAAATAATGAAAACTCAACCTTACGTTTTAAAGTTATAATATGATTATCATTTGCATCATGACACCACTAATTTAAATCCAGTCATGGACTTCATAGGTTTTAGTTCTTTAAAAACAGAGAGTAAGAAATAAGTCTTTGTCTCAAAGAACATGTTATCTAAGTCAAAAAGCACCTAAGATTCTAGACAGATGGTACAATGCCAGTAAAAAGAAATTTGTTTCTTTCCAGGTCATGGAATGACAATCCCCTAACACTTCCATCTTGATTGTCTCTCAATATCCATAGCAACAACAAGAGAGATTTTGAAGGGCAGTTGGAAAGAACTTTGTCCACTTTTACGTATCACTGTTTTTTTTGACTGTGGCAGACATGATTTGCCTTGTTTTAAATAATGAACAGAAATCGCTTCTAAGTTGAATATTAAGATTCAGCTTTAATAAACTTATGATCCAGATAGTTGTAATGATATCCATGAATAGATACCTAACAAATTAACAGCCTCTCAAACTCTTTGTAAGAACCTGAAGTTCCTTATTTGAAACCTACATGCACTTAAGTTTCCATCACAGTAATTCTCTAAAGCAACATAACTATTGTTTATCAATGTTCTATTTTTGCCTTATCTACTCATAAAAGTAATAAAAATGATACACAGAGGTTTGACATCCTGATTTTTCTAAATGCATAGGAAAAGTACCTATTATTAAATCTTAGAATGATTAGATTGAATATGTACATTTACATATGCTTTCATCCTTTCAAAGCCTGGTGTTTAGCAACGCCAGAGTAGGATTTACATAGCAGTAGTCATGAAGACTTTACGTAATAAGTTTATACAGAAAGATTCTCTAGTCCTGGCTATTCTTTATTTTACCTCAAATGTTTACTTGTAACAGGCCTTTCCAATAGAGTAGAATTATGGTCATATAATTGCACTTTACAAAGGATCAAGCTCTGTTATGCAGAACTGCATCAAACAAAGTGTATATGTTTCTCCACCCTCTATTTTGCAAGAGTCCTTAAAGAATTCTAGGAGGTATAAGTCACCTTTCAAAAGCCATTACTAGCTTCTTCCTAATGTATTGGGTTTGTCTAGGTGGTTTATGACTCCTCCATTAATGGATTTTTTGTTTTGTTTTGTTTTGTGTGAGAACATTTGTTCCTAACACCAGGATAAAGCATGTCAGGCAGTAATTTCTTGGATCATCTTTAGCACCTCTTTAAAAAGAAGTACAATGTTGTCAGCTCTCTCGCTTTCTGGTTTAATAGTTATTTAATGATGAAAGGTCTAATCCTGATTCCTTTGTCACTAGTTGAAGACTCATTAAATTTAGTGGGAGCAGAATACAATTTTAATTGCATAGTTTTCCTACCAGCACTGCTCATTTTTCCTTTGATTTCACTGGGATTCTTGGACAAATGTCATAGGTGATTGGTGGCTTATTTTAACTTAATTTCTCACATTGGAACATTTCCTTTGATTACCTATTTGCACTTAGTTGCAGATAAAGTCTCATATTTTCAACAGAACATGAGATAAATTATGTGAGCTCAACCTCTACGAGCTTTAGTTACAGAATGGATGATATGTATTGCTTGACAAGGAAGCAAAACCTGCCCCAAATTGCCCCATGACTTGTCAGAGTTC
Source organism: Daphoenositta chrysoptera (assembly GCA_013397915.1). Taxonomy (NCBI): domain Eukaryota; kingdom Metazoa; phylum Chordata; class Aves; order Passeriformes; genus Daphoenositta; species Daphoenositta chrysoptera. Next base: position 507,975 of record VZRO01000205.1, on the reverse strand, counting down.
AGCAAATTCAGTTATTAAGAATATTAGCAGATTTCAAACCTTGGAAATTTCTCCTTATGTATTACAAAATATTTTTAAAGCTAAAATTAATCTTCTCATCACACAGCATATCTCACAGAGTCAAATATGAGTCACTAGGTGTTATGATTCAATTATAAGAGATGCCTCTGCCCGAATTAAGGTGCAAACAAGACCATATGCTAAGGTCAATCCTATGAATTTTATTTAACAGTAAATGTGACATAGAGAGATAAAAAGATATGGGAAGAGAGAGAGGAAAAAGGAGAGAAAGAAAGAGAGAGAGAGATTAATCAAAAGATGTCACCAGCACGTGGATTCCTGTGGCATCCTTCTCGTCCTTCTTCACCCTGGTCTTGGTGTTAGGGTCCCATAATTGTTCTTCTGGAGATAACACTTTCACACAGTCCAAGTCCTGGGTATCCAGGATATAGGTATATAGGATATAGATGCTATTCCTGTAACTTGATGTGGCATGTTATAAGCATTTGCTCCTTTCCCTCAATTTGCCATGGTGGTAGTTTTTTTGTCTGTATGTGTTACCCAGGCCTTCACCAGGCCTGGAATTAGCATCTTCCTGTTGTTGCCATCTGCATTTACCACAAGTTCTGTTGTGGTGGCTTATTTTATGGGAATTTCCTTCTTTGGCACTGTTTTGAGACATGCAACTGCATTGTTTAAGTCCTCATAGTAGATACTGATGCATCCACTGATGCTGCTGGATAAATGAACTCCAGACTATAATTGGTACATTCAAAATTAAACAAAAAAGTCTATTCTGTGTTCCTATTGCACAGTACTTGATCTAAATCTCCTTTGGGCTTGGTGTCATGCCTTTTTTACTATTAAGTTGTAGTTGCCATTCTGTATTTATGCAGGTGTTTTTTCATTTTTTTGTTTACTTTTTGGCTTTATAAGTAACATGAAGTCTGTGCTGTAGCCCACATTACTGCTACATCATTACGACAAGAAACTGAGAATGTATGTTACTTTTGTGGAATAGAAAAATGTAAGGAACTTCAGCCAGTGGCCTGTTAGATATGAAGTGTCACCTGAATAGAATAGAATCCAGGCTTTGTTATGAAGTCAATGAGATGGTGCATCAAAAAAAAAAAAACAACTTCAAACTGAACCAGAATTCGTTCAATGTAGGCAATCAAAAAATGTATCTTGCTGTGGTGTGAAAACATGCTATTGACAGTGTTGACACAGCCATTTTTGAGGAGTTGGATAATGTTTACACCAGCAGATTTTAAAGTTTGGTTTGACTGAAAGTGTGCTAGATGCAGTCCTGTGAAAATAGAAGTACAGAAGTTTTATTTTTAAGGAAATATGTCAAGTGATATATGCCCTATCCCTGGAAGTGTTTAAGGCAGTGGAAGGTGTTCCTGCTCATGGCAGGGGGGTGGAAATTGATTACTTTAAAGTCCTTTCAAATCCAAACAATTCTAAGATTGCATGATTTGAGAGGATCAGTTGCTGAAAGCAAATCCAGGTAACAACTGTCAGTTATGTCACTGGCAGGGAACAAAGATGACCTTGTGCTTGGCATTGGATCGTGAAGTCATGCTGGAAGCCCGGTAAATATAGCCACCTTAATGCCTTCCAGAACTTGTCCAGCTGCACCAACAAGGAATTCTCTATTAAAATACCAATGTCACAATCATCTATTCACAGATTATTGAGATAGTAACATAATAACGGCAACAACAGTAATAATCACCAAGCAGAATGATTTGCATCTGACCAAATCCAGAACCAATATTTTAGAAGACCCAGTGAAAATGTTTACTAGCTAGAGGAAGTGTCTACTGCAATAATGAGGGAGAAATAAAACAAAACAAACAGTTACTAAGACCAGAATCTATAAAAAATACTATTATACATACATATATATATATACATATATAAACATATATATATTTGGCATACTTAAGACTAATGTGGACATTAACTCTTAAAATTTAGCTATGATGTAGATAGACAGTTAATTACATGTGCTGTTTTTGTATTAAAACTGTGGAATCTGTCATGACCGATGAAGTTAGTTTAGTTGCTTTAGAATTAAACAGCCTGAATATGTAGAGGTGTAGGTACTTTCCCAAGTCTGTCACATATTTCCTTTACAACTCTGAGCAGCACACAGAGGATAATGCCATGTAGTCCTTGCTGATGAACTTACAAACCAACTTCTTAGAGGGCTTTAATAGTGCTTCTCAGGCAAGTAGCTACTCCCGGGACTTCATTCCTTTATCTCGCTTAGTCTCATCTTTCCTTTGAAAAATGGAAGCAGTAATACTGCTGTGAACAATAAAATCCTGAAACAAACACTGGGGAGTTTCCAAACAGTAGTTTAAGTTTGCATTTGCATCAAAGACAGAAGCTTATTTTGTTTGGTTTTATGCATATTTAAACAAAAAGATTGGCTATATCTTGATATCTTAAAATTTAAAAGTGGATAGAACTGGTGCATACACTTTACTGAAGAAATAACAAATTGTCTAATAAGCAGAGGGCACTTTACTGTCACTGTAGAGGCTTTCATCTGAGCAGTTGTGAATAAACGTGCAAGTTTTTTAAACTACATTTCACTTAGTATTAAGGAAAAATATTAATGAAATTAAGGAAAAAATATGTTGTGGCCTCGCACGTTTTTAAAGGGAGATAAGGGAGTGACATGGGAAGTGTGAAGGTATGAAATCAAAGTTAAAAGCTGTGTAATTGCAGCAATATCAGCAATTGTCAACACCTTAAAAATGTATGTAAGTGAAAAGGCAAAAAAATATGAGCAGAAAAAGGAATGATAATCTTGTAAATAGCTATTTCTGACAAAATTCTGTTAAAAATAATGTCTATTCATAAACTGTATGCTTTGTGCTACTTTCCAAGTAAATATTAAAATTCACCTTGAACTGTCAGCAGATTGATGTATTTTTTGTGATTTAACAAATTTTTACCAGTAATTTCTGAGGGAGGATGGGAAGTGAATGAAAAGCTCAAATGAACTCAGTAACACAGTTTCTGCTGTTTTCATGGCTACTGGGGAAATATTTATCCACTTACAAACAATAAAATAAAATTGGCTTCTTTAGCCTTTCTCTGCTAGACATCTTTAATTTCAACTTAATCTAATTTGCATACATTATTTTTATCTTTTATACACAGCAGCCAAGCAACAGCACTGTGGAAGTCAATCTAAAAGCCTTTTATTACATTACAGCTTAATTTCTTATTTACTACACTTGCTAAATTATATTTTTGAACAAAACTGGCAGCTACTCTCTCAATTGACCAGAATGTTGTATTTTTTAATGATTGAAGCTGGAAACAGCTAGAAGCTATTGTTTTAAACATCACCTTAACTTTGTTTGCATGGTAAGTAAATGGCTATGCTGACTGCTAACTGAACAAGATTGAAGATGGTTGGTAATAACAAGATACTGACATGAACGCCCTGAAGACATATAGTCAAAGACACCAAGTTAAAGTCCTTTTATCCTAAGAAGTTGCTTCAAGAAAATGTAGATCCAAAATATTTATTTAGTGAATTACTCTCTACTGACAGCTGAAATGTTATGGAATATTCAAGCTGATTCCAGTTTGAAGAAGCCAGAAATCAAAAATAATCACTGCAGGGGGATATGGTAACAGAGTACCCCAGTATGTTCATCATGAAGGTACAGTGCAGACAGGTATATTCCTTCATTTTTATCTATTATTATTCTGATATAATCTCATTATTATATTTTGGTCTACTGAAGAAACTGAGTTTGGTGAAGATCTCAGTATAGTTTATGAAGTGTGAAATTAAGAAAACTGAAAAAAACCTCAAAACCAAGAGACAAATTTCAGTCTGTGTTAATTTCTCTGAGTGACTGGCATATGGTAGGGAGATTCAAGGATGCATCTTGATTCTTTGTAAGTATTGTATTCCACAATTAAGAAAAACAATCTGACTTGCAGTCACTATGTTTAACTGTAAATATAATGAAGAAAATAAATAATGTTAATTTGGTCTTCTGAGGGTTAGTTTGCCTTCCACCTGCTGGATTTTGTATCTTGCTGATGATTAATTTACAGATGTAATTTTTACAACTACAATATGGAATTCTGGAAGTATTGAACTCCCTCCATCAAACAGCCTTGTATGGCTGAATATCTTGTTGAAAACTACTGCATTTAAAATAATGCTAAATTTTTGTTTAAATACTTATTAATTTTTATGTTTTTTATAGACTACCTTTTGGTTGGTACTTGTATGAAACGAAATACACATATTGATTCTTATATTTCTAATAGCCTCTTCTTCAACTCCATAGTTTTTCTCAAAACTAGGCTCCTGTATTTCTACAAGTCATGATTACAGTTTTATATTTCACAGTCTGTGTTCCAACACAGAATTATGGCTCAGGGCTGGGAGGCTGGTGAAATAACTTTCTTCAGTTTGCATAATTTTGTATTTCATAAACTTTAATAATTTCAAAGATGGTGATTTTTGGTGGTAGTAGAAACCCTTAAGCATTTAACTTGCTAAATAGATAATAATTAGACTCAAAAGTAAGCAATCTGGTGACTACTCTCATCTAGATACAGACATCAATACTGTAATTATCTACATTTGAACTAACCATCCTGCATTCATATGATAGTTAATGTGGAGAAATAAGCACTTTTTTGGTGTGATTAATCTGACCTGTTCTATGTCTGATTTAGAATAAAATAAATTACTCTCTGAAAAGTGCCTAGTCTTTTTCATTTGCTCGAAATGGAATTTAGAATGACTGGATGGAGAGTCAGTATCTATTTTTGATGGGTGAATACCATCATGAGTGTTTGTCACTACGAAAGGAAGATGCATGTTATGAGAACAGACTTAAGAGACACCATTCTCCATTCATACACAACATTTAAGGAAAGAAATACAGTGGAAATCAGTATTTCTTTCCTAATTTCCTTTGAAAATATGTTAATTTTAATTCTTCATTGATTTATTTTGGAAAAACTTATATGAATCTTAGAAATTACAGAAAGACATGATTAAAGGATAAGTACTTATTTTTTGAATTGCTGAATTCTTTTATGGTAATTTACTCTTCAAATTCTTGTTTATTTAGTCCATGAATCCAGCTGTAGCACTCTCCTAGAACCAGATTTTGGTAATTAGAAGCCTTCTTCCAACTTTCAGTGTTTCAGTTTATCCCCATTTTTTTAGTTATCCTTCTGTATTGCATAACATCAAAGAGAGACAGATATCTGAGACGTCATTACAGAAAAACAGTTCACAGATGTCAAATAAGATGTCATTGAAATTTTGATCAGGAATTTTAAATTAGTAACTCAAATATGATAACAGTCTCTACAAAGTTCTGAGATAATATTTGTGATATCTTGGAAGGGAGATTGTTTGGAAGGGAGATTGTTAATTGTACTGAATTTAGCCTGTCAAAATCTTGGAGTTTTACAATCATCTAAAATGAATGCTCCTTTTACAACATTAATTCTTATAATTAACAACATATTTAGCACGTACTGCTCCATTACCATTGATTTTTCCTTTCTTTGAAACATTTTTACCTCTGAGTCTGTAGCAACACATCATTCGTTCAGTTTTTTTAATATTAAAAGAGAAACAATATAATTTTAGATTTACTTGACTGGCACAAAACAAAAAAAAATCATGCAACAGGAGTCTATTTAGGATACAATACAGGATACTTAGAATTTGTAAAAAGGACAAAAAAATACTGTGTATGAACACAGTGTCTGTACATGAAAACATGATCCATATGCAGATGTAGGGATAACATTAGAGGAGATAGCTATAAAAGTCATCTTTAGTATTTGAATCTGCAAAAACTCTTGGATTTGTTCAAAAACTAGATTTCCTGTGACAACTCTGACATTTTCCTATGCATCACAACATGAGAGAAGTACAAATTAAGGCAGATGTTATCATCTCAGGAGTGGTTTTCTGGTAAACTCCTTAGATTTTAAACATAGATTGTCTTTGTCCCAGCCTAGAGATAATTGATTTGTTGGTTGAGTAACTGCACTACTAGGGTCATGGAGGTATAACGACCATCAGGCTGTAATTCTCAGAGACTGAAATATCAAAAGTAAGATATATGTTCATATAACTCGAGTTGACCACAATAATTCAGAAGTGATCTCACTATTTGGTCCAAAAAAAGGGAATTAAATGAATCAACACTCTTTTCTGTGAAACTATATGTCTACAAAACTTTAACAAATCTGATTTAGTCACAGTTTGACTAGCTCATTATATTTGCTTCACTACTGGCTTTTGATTTACATAAATGTTCACTACAGTTTTAATTGCATTTTCCTTCATGTTACATTTTATTGCTACAATCTATGGCTGTAATTGAAAAGGACTTAATTTTTAATCAGGGCTGTTTTATGTAGAAAATTATGTATCACTTTAATGTGACAGAAATTTGCTGTGTTGGATAGAACTCCTAAAATGTAAATGCAAAGATTGCATCTAAGAAGTATTAGACTGGCAACCAGTAAGGCTATAGCCAAATGTACAGACAGACAGTCCTCTCTGGTTGGTTAAGAAATGTTTGACTCTGAATTACCTTTATCTATATAGAATTTTGCATTCAGCATTTTACATGTGCTGTCTAGAAATACTTCCACAGATAAATCTTTGGGGGTTTATTGATAAACTTAATATTTTAACTCTACATGTACATTGAACATAATGTATTATTAATATTTCACTTGAAAGTAATTGAGTTTACTTATGTTCAGTCTTAGTCAAGATTGGGTCAACAGAACTTCCTTTTGATGCATTTGCTCTTTGTGTAATAGAAACATTTATCTTATAGCTTTGAAATAGTTTATCCATTGGATCAAAAGAAGCCATTTTTCATCTAAAACACTCTCGTAGTACTTTTAAAGAAGCAGCCATAAACTGCAGCAGAACTACCCAATACAGAACTTAGCTTTCTACTGGTTAAAACTATCCTCATGTATTGCATATGACCATTGAAACAGGGAAAGAAATAATTTGCAGTTCTTTGAAACTACTGCTTAAGAATTTATAGAACACCTTCAGTGAAATAAAACTGCACAAAATAGAGTTTCATTTTTTCCTACTAATGAAACGCATTCTTTACTCTTTTGGCCTTTTGAAGGGTATTCTACTTACTATCCTGATGTGGGAAACATGCCAAGAGGAATAACAACTATGTATGTCCCTAAACAGATCTAATAGCTCAGACACTATAGACTGTCTAATATTTCAACGCTTATGTGATAAGGAAAGACCCTGAAGAATCTACTAGCATGCAGTCCTGGTGCAGTCCTTCCACTACTCATGGTTCCCTGAACAAAACCTAACTCTTCACGTTTTAGATACAAAAGGAGACGTTTCATTATAAAGACTGTAAGGCAGGCAGATGTGTTATATTAATCATTTAGAAAGAGAAAATGAGAGGCAGAAAGTTTGGGTGGTGACTGACCTCAGCAAAATGAACAAAGTGATTGCATTTTGTGACCCTGCTCTACTTAAGGTGAGGATAAAAATAAGAAAACACCCTTATGTATAGAATTTTTTCAGACAAAACTCAGAGTCCTTCCCTTTAAGATGGAGGTAGCCAACATTAATCATAGGTGTTAAGCAGCTATCTTTCAGATATTCAATTTTCAGGTGACTATATAGCTCTTGTAAGTGACAGGTATATTGACCTGCTTCAACATCCTTGAGCAGAAAGGGGAGATGAACAGACCTGAGAACAGAATACTGGAATACTGCATCTACCTCCAGATGAGTTTAAGTCATAGATGTATTTACTCCTCATTGATTTTTTTTTTTTTTTTTCCCACGTCTGATATGAATGAAAAAATTGTTCTGGGTGAATTATATGAAGTTAGCATTATACTTACTTGGACGTATATGCAGAATATATATTTGTTTACGTACATTTCAATATATTTCAGCTACAGAAAGCAGGTGAAGTGTTTGCACATTATTACAAAACCACAAAAGTAATGGAAGATCTTTATGTTCTAGCCAGAGAAGGTAAGTAAGATGCAAAATTTTTGAAGTATATGAATACTCATGTCACAGAAAATTTTCCAGTGCGAAGATGATCATACTTTGTGCCAAACAATCAAAACACACAAAACAAACAACTCAAGAAACAAAGGCAAACATATCTCTCCAGGTCAAATTAATTAAAAAAAAAAAAAAGAAAAAAGAAAAACAAAATCTGATTTTTATTTCAATATGCAATCATTCCCTCCTATCTTCTTGTAAACACATATATGTCTTTGGTATAACTATGTAAGCATTTGTATGTGATTAAACCAATTAATTACATTTCACGGTATTTTTACATTCCTGAGGGTTATAATTACTAAACTAACTGAAAGAAACCTAAATATCTTCAAAATAGAGTCATCAGTGGTCCACAAATGAAATAGGACAATTCAGCAGATCATGATTGCACCAGTGAGAGAGAAAAACTAGGCAATAGTAAATCAAACGTTGAATTTGTAAATGTTGAATTCACTGAAAGTGTTGCTAAGCTATTATTATTTTGGGATAAAAAAAAAGAGCTAGGTGTATGCATAACACCATCAGTTTCCATGAGCTGGATGCTGTGTGCTTTCTGTGCATACACGCAGCAGTAGCATCCCACGCTTTGTGCTGGAAGAGGTATTTTCCAAGCTTTATGCAAATCCCCTGACCCTCCAACCACTGCACATTCTTCAAACGGACACCTACCTTCAAAAGTGACAGCAAACAATAATGTAACAAATGAGCCTGCAGTCTGCACATGTGCAACATACTTTACCCAGAATATTTGGATGTGATAGAATTAAACTGACCTCTGTGACAAGGACACCTTAATCAAAAGGGTTGGAATCAAAGGGTAGGTGAAGAGAGGGAGCGCAATCCTGATGGGTCCCATGTTCTACCTTAGCTGCCTGTTGGGTTAGGACATTTAATCATTCTGTCAACATTTGCTATGTATCTCTTTACTCTGATACTCACATTTTCTTGACTGAAAGAATGCTAAAATGTTTTCCATTATGCTTATATTAAGGAGAGGAAAAAACTAGTTGGAGAATTATCTTTCAGTCTGCAAGAAAAACCCTTAAGATAGGCTTAAGATAGGCTGTACAAAACTTTAATGAATATAGATATTGGAATAAAAAATGCTACGCTTAGGCTTTGCTTTCACATACCACAAAGTTTAGTCTGGCTTAGGTTGTTGTGGGATATTTTTTTTTCTTTTTAAAATGAGAAGATAAATTTTACACTTCTCATATGTTTTTTTTTAATGAAAAAATTATTGAGAAAAAGAATAACCAAACTTTTCACACTGGTCTGGCCATTGCAGGTAATGTAGAAATTCATTATTTCCTGCTTGCTTTTACAGTAACATAGTCAACACCCTGTTAAAGCTTTATGATTTCTTAATTGCAGCAATAAAATTTTAGAAAGAGCTACAGGGTACTCTTTCTATTTGTCTTGACAGGCTTTTGGCAACATATGTTTAAATTAAAGAGGAAAAACAGTAGTCACATGTCCTAGGTTACAATGTAAGATATAACCAAAAGCATGTATTCTATTGTCATCTTCACAGCCTGTTAAAGCAGGTGGGGCAGTGCTCGTTATCTCCTACAGTGACTCATCCCTGATAAGTCCCTCTGGGAGCTATCTCTGCTATCTCTGTGGGCAAAGACCCACCTCATGACTCATTGAATTACATCAGCCCATTGTGAGATGCCCCACCCAGGGGGAGGAGCCAAGCATTCCCACCTGGATATAATCTGGGGTTTGGAACAGCACAACCAGCCTGTATCTACTGGATTCCTAGAGGACAAGAGCTACTGTTGGACCTTCAGGGGAAAAAACAGACCTTTCTACAGGATCACCATTTCAACAGGACCACTTCATCTGGAACCACCACCCTGACTAACAGGGTGTCAGGTTGTATCCTGACTCTGTCAGTGTTCTTGTACTATTGCATTTAATTTTTTAAATTTTACTATTAAATTATAATTCTGCCTTGTGATCTCCATCTGGTTTGTTTTCAAACTAGTGCATCGCATAAGTGTATAAAATCACCAATTGATGGAAATACACACTTCTTGCAAACAGTCATTTAAGAGCTAGCCTTGATGACTGAGGACTTATGAAATAGCTTCATTTTGCATTTTCAGTGGTTTTCTGAAGTGATAGAGACATTCAGTTAGCACAACTTTGACACTTTATTTGTGGTGAGTGCTCAAGAAAAACATTTACAATAAACATACAAGGTATAGATAATACACAGCTGGACTAGTTTTGCGATTATGGCCCAGAGTTACAAAGGGAAGTAAGGATATCAGAATTGTGCTCCAGTTCTAACTGCTGGGTTGCTCTACAACTTTATGAAGTCCCTCATGGGTTTGTACCAGTCAAAGCCCTATTTACCAGTCAAAGCCCTATTGACAAGGCATACGGCAGCCAAAGAAGACTGTGTATCTCTGCTGAAGTAAAAGTAACATTGATAAGTAGTATGGTACTTCAGCTTTCTATCACATAAGTAGTCTGCAGCTTAGTATTTTTACTTTGAATAATTCAAAACTGTTCTAAGGCATTATTGGATCTGAATTGTCACTTTTATTTATTCCCTTCTTTGACTTCCTATTCTTTTATATCATATGTCATCTTAAAAAATTACATAAACTGTATTCTTCCTCCTAATCTTGTTCACCTATAAAGTGGGCAAAGTAGAGTTATTAAATGGATCTACATGCCCACAGGAATGTTTGTTGTAGAAATGTATTTCATCTTGTAGACAGAAATGTGATAGTAAATCCCAAGTATTCAAAGTCAGTATACTCCCTCAACAAAGTAAAAAGATTTTATTAAAATAATTGAAATTTTTTTTGGTGATTTTTAGTTACTGAGTTATCACTATTCAGCTAGGTCCTAATGTCTTGCTGTTCTTTGTAATAATGCAAGCCAAGTATTTTTATTGAAAGACAAATTTGTCACATTTTCTGTTGAGCCTGGATATATAGATTCAGAAAAGAAAAACATCAGTTTTTCAAACTTATAATAATGCTATGATAATTCTTAATAGATAAAAAACTGTGATGCAGAGATGCTATAAATACCAGATACTATAAATAGGAAATGCAAAAAAACAGGTCTGCATGTGATTAACTTGCTGAATAAAGAGACTTTTTTTTGATTATTTTTCTTGTAGAAGGGACATAACTGTTTCTAACAGTTTGAATACAAATTTTAGGTTTAATTTATGTTTTCTATAGTTAATTACGATGAAAACCTTTTTGCATTATGGCATTTGTATGCAAACAAATCCTAAAGAAGAATAGCAATATGGGTAGCAAAGATGAAGAAAAAAAAAAAAAATTGAGATTCTGCTCATGGGTAAGATTGTGCCCACTGTCACAGCCTTGCAGTCCTAGCTACCTTGAAAGTTTTTCTCTTGAAAAATTATTTTGGGGAAGGAAAAGTAAAATCAACAGCAGAAGCATTAAGGAAAGCAATTTCATTTGAGGAGTGTTTCTAAAACTCTTGTTTAGATTCAGTTCAATTTAGTGTTTCACATTAGCAGCTGCTAAATGCCTCCCATGTGTCAAAGTATTTGGATTTAATTTAATTTGAATGTCTATCTCCCTGCAATAATTAAATGAATAGCAAGTCAACTTAAAGGAACATTGTGTAGTAGACAAAAATCACAAAAGAAGTTGAATTGCATTAAATAAATTGTAATATTGATCAACATAAACCAGTATTGAGTTTAGTATTGGACTCCATGACTCATTTATTTAACTTTCTTTATTAGGTCTTTAAATAATTTGTAAAGGATTGGAGAAATTAAAATTCAATTGAAGAATTTTAGTTTGAGAAACAGTTTGTTTCTTGTTTATTTTAGTACTGTAAACTTTACTTCAGCATTATGTCATTGGCTCTTGGAATTACCTTACTTTGGAAACTGTGTATTAGTATTCTAGCATGTGCATAGAAATATGTTTTAATAGAAGTCATAAATTACTTCTAGAAGTGGAATAGAAGTCCACAAGTGAAGTGGACTTGCTGAGATTACTGGTTTTGTTGTTATAAGGATCATCCTATGATGCTGATGATCAGATGAGGACCATAACTTCATCATCAGAGCATCATATGAATGGAAGAGATCAGAGGGTTGTGATCAGTGGAGTAGAATCCAGTTGGAGGCCTGCAGGCAGTGGTGTTCCCCAGGGATCAATACTGGGTCCAGCCTTATTCAATTTGTTTGTCAACAACCTGGATGAAGGGACAGAATGTACCTAAGCAAGTTTGCTGGTGATATGAAATGGGGGAGTGGCTGACACACCTGAAGGCTGTGCTGCCAAGAGAAAAGATAGTTAAAAAGGCTATTTAAAAAAAGTCCAAAAAATGTATTGCTTCATCTAGAATTGCAGTTACGTTAGTCCATTTCTTACCATTTTGCTTAGAAAGAAATATTTTAGCAGACCAGTAGCCTCTTCTTAAAACACTGCAGAATTCTATACAAATGACTCGTATGCAACAAGCTACTGAAAATATTAGAAGAAGCAGCATCACGAAAAAAAAAAAAGTATATATAAAACAATATTTGTTCTGGGACCTTGATAGGCTGGATAACTGCGTAAGGAGAAACCTATTGAAGTTCAATAAAGGTAAGTGTAGGGTCCTGCATCTGGGGAGGAATAACCCCAAGTACCGGTGCAGGCTGGGCGCTGACCTACTGGAGAGCAGCTCTGCTCAGAAGGACCAGGGAGTACTGCATTGGTGGATGAACAGCTGTCCATGAGCCAGCAGCTGCCCTTGCAGCCAGGAGGGCCAATGGTATCCTGGGGTGTATTGGGAAGAGTGTGGCCAGCAGGTCAAGGGAGGTGATCCTGCCCCTCTGCTCAGCCCTGGTGAGGCCATACCTGGAGTATTGTCTTCAACTATGGTCTCCACAGTTCAAAAAAGACGAGGAGCTCCCAGAGTGTAACCTTCATTATGTGACCATGCCTTCAAAGTGGCGTGAGCTAGATGATCTCCAGAAGTCCCTTCCAACCCCAATAGTTCTGTAATGCTGTGACAGAGAAAACAATTCAACTTCCTGACTTGAAATTAGGTATTGCCTTAACGCACCTCAGGTATTCTTTATCTTACTGGTACAGAACAACTGGTTCTGTATATTGAACAGTGTTCATTCTCTCAATTTTATAATTGGTTTATTCATCTATCGTTTGTTTAAAAGTCCAACCTCTGAAATAATTAGATCAATTAACAGCACCACCTTAATGTAAACTGAAAAAAGCCACAACCAAAACCAAACCCTAAAAAATTTCAAACTGCCAACAAATTCTAGGGACAGATAGTTTAAGTGAGCATAAGTTATGTATATCTACATGTATATGTGCACATATAAGGGTGTGCCTGTATGTGAAAACAAGGGAATATAATTTACAAATTCTTGCTAGAATAGTATGTTAATTTCTGGCATGGAACAACTGAAAAACCTTCAAAAAGAATAACAGCAATGATCATAAGGATCTATCAAGCATGACTTAATTAAACACAACAATGTTTAAGAGGCTTTTGGACAATGGGAAGGCTGATAATCAGCAAAAAATACATTCAAACATACAAGCAAACAAAAAAAGATTGATAAAAATAAAAGGAAAGAGCTACCTCTTTCACCTTCTGCAAATAGACTGAGAAGTGATAGGGTTAGAATGCACTGAAAGAGATTTATCCAAGAGGTATTTTAGTGACCAGCGGAGTCGGGAACTTACCATTTCAGGAAAGTTATGAGGTCTGCATTCATTATACTTTCCAACAGTAATTTAGACAAGTGTTTTTTGCACATGGTTGGATATAGCTGATCATAGCTTTGCATAGGGGGCAGAGTAGGTCTCTACCCTGAATTCCTTCCCAGGTCCACTTTCCACCGATATATAAACCAGTAAGTAAAAAGACCCTAAATAAGCCATTTTTATGTGGATCTGACTAGGTCTTTTATATTACATTTCTCAAAAAAAAAAAAAAAAAAAAAAAAAAAAAAAAAAAAAAAAAAAAAAAAACCAAAAAAAAAACAAAAAAAAAAAACCTAAAAAGCAAACAAACAATACCCCCCAAACCCAAAGGAAAAATATTTAAAATAAACCAAAAACCAATCCCAACCCACTAAAAATAGGAAGCCAGTTTTGTTGAACATATGTATTAAAAATTCCAAGACATTTTTAAATAGAGAAAACTTGAGGAGATTAGATCATAAAAAAATTTAACTGAATAATTTATAATTTTCTTTACTTATTGCATCCTCACCAGGTGCGTCATACTTTAAGGCTTCAGCACATTCTGCAGTTTTTAGGTTGTGAAAAAGTCTGGTAAGAAAACTCTGGTCCTTCATTACCTCCTTCTTCAATCCCCATGGTAGCTGGACTGTCTTTTTCCTGTTACTCTTTTTCAGCCTCTCTGCTCTGTGAGTACTCAAAATCCCTGGTGTTACTGAGCCCTTTTCACACTTCCTATCACTGTACTTTGTGTAGTTTTCACCCTACAGACTTTGGAGAGTCTCTCCTGGGGCATACCTATTTGTTCAGCAAAGATGCAATTTCTCTAGAGGTTTTCTTCTGTCGCAGCCACTCTGTTTTAAGGGAAAAATACACAAACCAAAAACAATTCTAAAGGTATTATTGTTTATAAAAGAACCCAAAAAGAACACTGCATTTTTCTGAACTGAATTATGACTCATAGAGGAAGAATATTTGAGAATATGAAGTTAGACAAATGTAGGTGACAATATTACGGATATGTTCAGAGAAATCCTGATTTCCTGGATAAATTTGCCCTGTATGCTAAGGGTCTACACTCTACCCACCATTACACTTTGTTTGGTGTTTATCTTAGTGAAAGAAAGGGAGATAGGCATAATCTTGGCTCAATCTTGGACAGGCTGGATCAATTCTTTGAAAACATCTAAATGCTTTTCTAGTATTAATAAAAGGAGAAGGTACAAATTTGGATGCATTAGTACTTATTCTGTAGGTTTTAAAAAATCATTACCTATATATATAACAAAACCACACAAAACATCACAGAAATAGTGTGGTTTTAAGCAGAGTAAGTTTCTCTTTCTGACTAATACAAAGCTAAGCATTCTTGTAGTGCTCTAAATAAGGTGGGCTTCCTTCTGTTCTTGTGTTGAATATTTGAGCAAAGATAAAGTGTCTTCAGATGGGATTTGTAGGTGGGATATCAAGACACATAGCCATGGTAAGATGATAATGTTAAATGATGCCCCAAGAGTTAAGAAAAGGACCACTTCTGTTGGTTCTGAGAGACCTTGTTGATGTTTTTGACTTCAAAACTCACCCTTATATCTGATCCATCAAAGGATCTGCATCTAACTGATGTGTTAGTGGAAAAGATTATATAACAAATGTGCAAAGACTAAGCTAAAAGATGCCAATTAATTTTTAAATGAATCTGCAAAGCAACTATAAAGAAGGTGTTTAAATTTTTTATAGTTAACATGTCAATGTTGAGATAACAAAAAGATCTTCTGGAAGGTTTACGTCCAGTATTTAAATTGAGTTATTATTAAAAATATGCTACGAATTATATATGTGATTATTTTATAATCTCCTTGGAAATAAGTTGGCTACAACCTACTATTTTTGACCAGTTTAGCTAGTATAAATTATGAGTTATCCCCAAATAATTTTTTTTTTTTTTTTTTTATGGTAATAGCAGTAACATGGACAGGGTAAATGAACTGTTTTTGAAACTTCTCAGTATTACTAATAATGGCACAAATGAGAAGAAAATTAAAAAGCCTTTGAAAACGAAAAAAAAAATTTTTTTTTTTTTTTTTTAGCACCAGTCTTACCCTTGCTCTGGAGAAAAGATAGTTAAAAAGGCTAGTTAAAAAAGTCCAAAAAATGTATTGCTTCATTTAGAATTAGTTACGTTAGTCCATTTCTTAGCATTTTGCTTAGAAANGTATATATAAAATAATATTTGTACTGGTTTTTAATTTACTTTTTTAATTAAGCCAAACATAAGGGATAGAATTAGAGCTATTATTTTTATCTCATGAATTTAAATGAAAATTAAAAATTCACTGTAATGAAGTGCTAGGATAATAGGTTAATTTTGACACTGACTGAGAACAGAATGTCATCCCACTCCTTTCTAACTCAAGTCTTTAATGTAAACTTAAAGTTAATAGTGAAACTGGGACAAATGCATGTGTGTTTTTTTCACCATGCAGTACATGTGAGACAGTCTACCCACCACAGTGTGCTCTTCCTGTTGTCTCTTCCGCTGGAAAATATTTTTCTTTCACTGGGAAACAGTGTAGCAGAAATACGAATGATTATTTTGAAGTGTCTGACTAGTGTTCCAAACATAATCTTGGAGGAAAGTTTCTCAATTACGTAGTGAGATGTTGCAGTTTAATCGACTTTCTTTTGCAGTGATGACCAATTTAAAACCTAAGGTGCGACTTATGACAAAATAAAAATACATTTATTACTATGAAACTGTTGGGAGACATAGTTAAAATTTAGAAAAAAAGATTCCTACACCTAGGGCTTGATTACTTTTTAATCTGTAGATACATTCTTTAGCACGTCTTGATTTGCAAGAAGTATCTTAAAATTCTGGGGGTTTTTTAAATTTTTCTATAGGGCGTGCCTGCAATTATTCTAGAACTAGATCATAAATTTGAACAAATTAAATTCTATTTTGATTAATGTGAACTCTATATTTCTAATAAATTCACTCCAAAGTTTCTAATATTAAATGGAGCACTAAAAATCCCCACAAAACAAAAATGGATGTTTATGAAATTTGTCACTACTTGTCTGTTACTAAATTCTGTTACTGTGAAATGTCAGATATTTGAACATTTGTTAAATAACCTTGGAATTAACAAAATTATTATCTTGGCATTATTCAAAGGACATATGCAAAGGCAAGTGCATCCTGCTGAAGGATTGCAGAAGAGAATTCATTCCCAGTCCAATGGATGTTGCACTGTCATTAAGTTAATTTAGGATAAGAGGAGACAGAAACCCAGTTATGCAAAATTCCTGTTTGGAGTAAACTGGCCAATAGGAATGTCAGATCATATAGCTGAAATGTGTTCCTTTGGAATTTGCTTCTGGGAAGGTTACACTGCCCTGTTGAAAGCAAAAATGATTATTTCCTTACCTAATAATAAAGAGAACAAAGCTAAGCTGCATTATCAGACTTAAAAATAAGAATATGTCAAAATTTTAGCTTTTGTGTTTTCCAGATACGTGTACATACTTAATAAAATTGGTCACTATCTGGAATATCCTTTTGCCCTAATCCATGAGACAGTTAAACTCATGCATAGAATTTAAATGATACGTATTTTCTTCAAAACTCTGAATGCATTTCATCCACACTAGCTCAATCCAGTGCCAGTGTTTCTATTTTCCATACATCATCCTTACTAAATCACAGAGATTCATTGGTTAGATCCCAACACAGATTTGGAGATATATTTGGTTTTTTAAGAGGCAATATAAACTTTATATTTGTTTATCATATACAGGTGTTAGTGTCAAGCAATTCTTATTAAACATATTAATAATAATAATAATACTGAATTAGCTGCTCTCTTGAAAATTAGGTCAAATCACACTAGTGTACAGAGTATGAGGAATAAACATGATAAGTTAGAGATCTGGGTGTAGTCATAGGGCTGTGATCTGGTTGGGATCATGGAGATGTGTTGGGATGGTTCCCATGACGGAGTGCTGCAGTTAAGGCATGAAGGCTTTATAAGAAGGACAGGTCATTAAGATGAGGATCCAGAGTTGTCCTTTATGTGAGAGAACATCTGGAGTGCACGGAGCTCTGCCTGGGGATGGATGAGGAGCCAACTAATAGGTTATTTGTCAGAAGTGAAAAGAAGAAAAGCAAAGGTGACACTACAGCGAGTGTCTGCTATAGGCCAATAGACCAGGAAGAGCAAGTGGATCCGGACAGATAGGAGCAGCCTCATATTCACAGGCCCTTGTCCTCAAGGAGTGCTTCCACTACCCCGTATCTTCTGGAGAGGCAACACAGCAGGACATAAGCAGTACAGGAGGTTCTTAGAGTGTATTTGTGACTTCCTTTTCTACGTGGTAAAAGAGCTAATGAGGAGAGGTGTTCTGCAGAATCTCATGTTCACCAAGCAGTGACAGAACAACAGGTGATCCTTCCTCTACTCAAACACTGATGAACCCACACTTGGAGAACTGTGTCCAGTCCAGAACGCATCAGTACGAGAGGGACGTGAACACACTGCAGAGAGTTCATCCAAGGACTATGAGGATGGTTAAAGGAACAGATTGTCCCTGGGGAGGAAAAGCTGAAAAAGACTGGACTGTTCAGTGTAAGCAAGGCTCGGGAGGGAAGTTATCAATCAATGTATATAAATACCTGAGGGAAGGGTACAAAGTGGTGGAGACAGGCTCTTTGCAGTGGAGCCCAGTAACAGGTTCTGGGCGTGGTTGACACAGGAGGTTCTGCCTGAACTTCAGGGAACACTTTTTCACCATGCTCATGACTGAGAACAGGAACAGGATGCCCAGAGAAGTTAAGGAGTCTCCATCCTTGCAGATACTCACAAATTATCTGGAGACAGTCCTGAGTAACAAATTATGGGTTGTCCCCCTTGAGTGAAGAGTTGTTGAACCACATGACCTCTAGAGGTTGCTTCCAACCTCAGCCAATCTGTGATTCTGTGATTTGCAACACCACTTAAAAAATTTCTCTGATGCTTTACTCATTTTCTTCTGGCCATTTTCTTTTACTACGTGCATGTCTTGGTGTATTAATTTATTTTAACTGAAAGTAGTAGCAACAGATGTTTGTTGAATTTTGTGGTTTGGGATTCTTTTTCCCTTCTATTGGCTTTTTCACATGCATTAAGGATCCACGCTTGAAACTGCTTTAAGTTTATTAAATATTCTGCAAAACAGGGAGATAGTTTTTGAAAATGTTCAGTGTTCATAATAAAATAAGGCAGTTTGGGACTTTTGAAAGTAACAACTGATTCCTTTTGCTTCAGGCTAAGTCTATCCTTCAGAGCTCTTTCCACACATTTGCATCAGGTCAGGGAATTACAGTGTGTGATAACTGATCATCATAGTTTTGGGAGAAACAGGCAAACGACAAATATTTCTATTTTGTCAAATTTTTAGTATTATTTTCCTAAGAACAGATGGAATAAGTAAGAAATACAACTAGAAATTTCAGTACTGGATTATTTTTTCAAAATATTTTAAAGTAAGAGAGGTTTAAAAAGCTTCTAAGAGTACATCTTACTTAATTATCTGCAATTTCACCTATTGAGTAGGAAAACAGGTGAATAAAAGACCAAGTACAAATGAAAAAAAAAAAACAAAAAAACAGTTAATCCAAATAAAAATTTGAATCCTTTATATTCTTTTCTGCTACTTATATGTGCAATTAAGAGTCCTTACTCAAAAGGAATCAGCTTTACCTCATTTTTGAAGATGTTGTTCTTGTTCTTTTTGTATGCAACATAAAATATGTGGTGACCTCCACAGACAGGAGATATTCATGAGGAAAACATATTTATCAATACCTACTTTATATGGATCATGCTCAGGACGGATTGCTGACTGCAGTGGTAGAATTTATCTTTACATGATCAATACATATGAATAGGAACCTTCAAGGGGGGCAATTCATCTGACTGACAAAAGAGGACTAAGCTGGGTAACTCTGGGTTATGCACATTTAAGTGTGGGTGTCTAAAGTTAGGGCAGAGAAATTTCAGCTCAAATGTCCATGACTATTCTATGCTAAAAAAAAAGAAAAAA
>VZRO01000205.1:409947-488057 GCA_013397915.1 Daphoenositta chrysoptera | reverse complement strand
AAAAAAAAAAAAAAATCCCGTGTACCAAAAAACTCACATTACCAAAAAAATAATGCTGGAAAACTGTGTGATTTCTTTCTTAAGTGACAAACACCTTGTGCTTCCTCTTGTGAGCTTTAGAGGTTTTGATCTATGGATAGAAGAGGCCATTGAGAGGGACTAGTTGGCATTTATATGACAATTAAACCAAATTCAGCACTTAAGCATCAATGTATTAAAAATCTGCAAAGGTTAAATGTGCCAGTACTCTGCATTTCATTTCCCTAAGAAAAGAAATTTTAATTTTAGTAAAATGACCAAAGAAAATCTCCATAACTGAACAGAAACAGCAGTCAATATGCAAAAAAAAAAAAAAACCAATAAAACAACAACAAAAAAAACCCAAACAAAAACAAACCCCAAACCTTCAGTTAGTTACATGCTGCAGAACACAAGCCAAAAGAGATGACATTTAAACTTTAAAATGGTGCTGTACATACTATCTGAGGTTAGAATCCCATAAGCACAAGATCAACAATTGAATTTTGATGTTTATCATTTGTCACAGGAATTTGCATCTACGGTCCTATTTGCTCTCTAAGGTTTCAGGGACAAATGAATATATTTATGCTATTGAGGCATTTCCTCTAATGTGGCAAATTTCTCCCTAATTTCATGACAGATGGAACTATTATCAGCCACTTCTTTTGGTTCAGTCTGGAGATTCTAGCTCAATTTATAGCATAACTTCTAATAGCAGATGCTTAATGACAGGACATACCAACTCTCTTAACAATTCCTTGCTTAAGGTTATATTGCATAATTTATTCTGTCAGTTAGTACAGTTTAAATTGGACTAAATGGTGTGACAAGAATGTTAAATGAGTGTCCAGTGAGAGATGCAGACACAAGGACAAAGCTAGCAATTGGAACATACAGTGACCTGAATTGTGACCATTTTTTTTTTTTTTTAATTCTTTGGCTTGCACAAACATTTGCTCCATGATTTTGGTACGTAACTGAGAGGTTTATGTTAAAAAAGTATTCAATGTTCTTTCTTCCTTTTTTTTTTTTTTTTTTTATTACATCTTCTTTTACATACACCTGACCTACTTCATTTACCTGATTGATGTTTCTGCTGAAGAAATAAATTTCAGGGAATTTTATTTGAAGACTTGAGAATGAATCTTAATCCAAACTTCCTTGAATCCCTCTATACTTTATATCACTGGGAAGGAACAAGCATGAGGCTCTTGTGTTCACTGAGTTGTTTTTATACATTTTAAACTGCCCCAAAAGACTGACACACTGCATACAACAGTTATATATAAACCACCATACCACTTAGAAACTAAAACCAGAGCAAACCCACCATTTTTGGTAGAAGACTGAAAAATATTCCATCAGAATGGACATACCACTTGGAATCCAGAAAGAATGCTGTAATGTCATGTCTAGCAGGAACCTCCATGACACATTGGTTACCATAATACAGGACACAACTTTAAAAGAGCTGACTAAGTTGCTGGAAGCTGAACAAGAACCCTATGTGCCTCTAGATAAAATATCCTTCTCATCAGGGTCAATTAAGGCTGTGTTGATTGCTATGCTAACATGTTTATGCTTCTGTTGGTACCCTAACTAACCTATATAGATACACCAAAGGTATCTGTAACAGGCAAATGGACATAGGCTTGGTGCGCTTAATGCTCCTTGAGACAAAAAGTGTTTAGTGGAGAACCACCTTCCTCTCCAAAAGCCTGGTACTCACAGCTCATTGAAGCTGGTGTTAAAACTAGTATTGATTTAAAAGGAATGAGAGCAAGACTTAACAGTTATCCACAAATGGGAATGAAGCTGCAGAGGAAGAATAAAGTCAGGGCACAAGCACTGCAATGGTGGAGAATGAAAACAGTCAAATACTGAATATTTTCTTTTTATCTTCTCCACAAAAGAAAGATGTCCCTAATATAGCTATTAGACTAGCAAATGCGAAACGCCAGCTTCCTCAAGCACTTATTGTTGTCACTAGGCATTTTAATGACTCCATTTAGCACTGCAGCATTTCTTTTGCTCAACACTGACTAATAACATGCTGAGATAGTTACACGCTTTGCAAGTGGAGTTTTACTGAAGAATGGAAAGGTGAACGCCTGGGGATTTTGCTCTTAAAACTGTGGAGGACGCATTTTGGATACAATGTTTAAAGAAGAAAAGAAAATTAAACAGGAAAGGTTAGCAAGGGAGATTAAGGGTGAAGGAGAGAAACAAGGGGAGAGCTAATGAAGAAAATGAAATGGATTGAGAATTACTTTCAAGAGCAACTAACAGCAGATAATAAATCATGGTGCTGCAAGTGCACAAAAGCCGAACAGTAAAAATACTGATGTAGAAGAAATGGCACGAAGCACTTTTCATAAATGTAAAGTGTTATCTGTAGTATGTTAAATACCACAAAGTTTCCACAATTTTAAAGTAAATTTCCCAACTGTACCTTTCTTTCTTTTTAGTCTAACAAGTTAAATGTGTTTCAATGACATTAGTGCAACTATAGAGTTCTGTCTGCAGCTCCTGCAAATTCAGGCCCTCAGCAGATGTACTTCTGTCTAACCTGTCAGATGCTGACTAGTTCCTTACACTTGCTAAATACATATGAATATGTCCCTAGGAATCTAGGACTTGCACTAACATTGTACTAACACACTCCATATGTTACTAATATGTAAGGGTACCATTATTATAGATGTAAACCATCTACACATGATTTATTCACCTTTTTTAGTCCCAATGCCTTAGGGAAAATGGCACATGCAATGCAATGTAAAAAAAAAAAAAAAAAAAAAAAAAATTGGGATTTAATTACNTTTTTTTTTTTTTTTGATGACTTATATAATTATTATCTTAATATTTGCACTAGTAGCCCCTGAATAGGTTGTGGGTTTTTTCATCTGTTTTTTGTTTCTGTGGCTAGATTTTCAAGATTAATAGCTTAAACATGAAAAAACACCCTTTTCAAGAGGCTCTTTTTAAAAAATGAACAAAGTATGATATGTCTTTCTTTCTTAGCAAAATCAGCTCTTTTTCTCTGATAATGGATACATGTATGATGTGCAAGTATTTTAGTGCTCTGTTGCACCTTAGGGATTGGTCAGTGTAGTACCATTTGATTGACTGCTAATGCTCACACTAAGTAAGCAAGCATGTAAACAGTTTTGCAAATATACTGAATACTGCTCCTGGAATATTCTTCTGGAATTTCTACTTTTAAAATCTCTGTCTTTTTTTTGTATATGCACATACCTGTGTTTACTAGATGTACATTTTTATGTACATACATGTTCTCTATGTTCTGTATGTATGTACAGAATACTTCTGTAACTGAAGAATTCCCTTTGTTTTTGAAGCACATGGACTCTCCACAGGCAAATGCAATCTGATTAGGTCCATATTCAAAATCACTATAACCTCCAAGGGGTTTCAATATTATTTATTGATTGTTTCTATTGCTGACTGGATGTGGAGAAAAACTAAGCTGCTCAGACAACCAATTTATCCTTCTTTTGAAACAATCTCAGCAATGAAGGAAGTGATGATGTATTTTGAGGGCAAGAATTCTGCCATACCCAGCAGCAGCTGAACAATTAACATTACGATGTCTGTGAGTAACAGTAACTTTTTTCCTTTTATTTTTATTTATTTTTTCTCCCCTTTCAGTCACCTGAAAGTCATCCAGATGCAGTGATAACTGCTACAAATGCTGCAGCTGTGGGTGACAAAAGCAGCACACCTGAATCGAATTCAGCATATTGCTCAAAACAGACAGTTTCTTTAGGACCTATGGCAGTGTCTTTTTCCAGTTTGCAACTAAATATTGTGCTGCTTAAATCTATATATTTTGTGGGATTAAGTTCCATAAATCTAAATATTTTGTGGGATTAAGTTCCATACATTTTAAGTAAAAAAAATTGACAGCACTTTTTTGTTACACGAGTTAAGAATATGTTCAAGCCACTTAACCTCATTTTAGATTTATCTCTGTTTTTTTTAACATTATCTGAAATTATCCTATATAAAATGACGTTCCCGACTGATAAATTGAATCTCCAAAGATGAAGAATGTTTTAATTTTAAGCACTTTCTAAACTCAAAGACATTAAATGTTTGTTCCATCTTGCCCATTATAGTGTTGCAGAAACAATGCACCATGACTGAAAGCATAAAGGATCGTGATTTAGTCAATTAAAATTTGTATTGTAAAGTTAATTAATATGGAAGCCTGTGTATTACACTTTGTGTAACAACTGATATATATGAAATAACAAAGATATTTGAAACAGGCAATCTGCTGATATTATTGGATAATCTTGCATCTTATTTACAAGTAAATTTTAATTTGGTTTTATTTCTGTATGCAAAATTTACACCAAAAATTTGATTGAATCCTCCAGTTGTATGAAGAAGGAGATATATGTCAGAACTGGAAATCCTTTTGTTGTGTAAGCACCTGAAGTAAATACACATGAAATGTGCATATAGAAAAATTTTGGTGCTATGAGCCTGAAGCAGTGATCAAGCCTTTTTAAAGCCAAACTAGACACATCATTTCAGCAGCTGACACTAAAAGGGCAATGAATTAAAGAAAATCAATGTTATAGATTCCAATTACTTAGCATTAGATGATTTTCTGAAGAGAGAGCAAAGAACTTTAAAAATGAGAATTTTCTACAGATCTTATCTGAATGAACTGTAATAAAAACTAAAATAACCTCTCTGATTTCAGTATCTTGCACTCATGGTAAGATACTTTCTGATATAACTTCTGGCTGCATTTTAACTTTGTTCTGAAAAGAGGAACTTTTGCAGAAGACTTAATTTTAAGTTTAGCACAATTGTTAAAAAAAAAGTTTCCAAAATTATTTACAACTTATTTATTTTTATGGGGATTTTACCCCCAAATCAGGAATCTAGATTTTGTTTTTGCTTTAAGCAAATTATTTTTTTTATCACAAAACAATAGAAAGCTAATATATATTCAAATTCTAAGAAAAAAAAAAAATCAAAAATAAAATTGCAATAGCACCCAAAGTCTTGGGAATTTGGATGAAGTTTTTGAGAAGCATGTTTTTTGGTCTTTATTAGAACAGACATAAGATACAGAAAGAATTATATCTGTTTTATTACTTCCATCTGAATAAGAATATTTTGTTTTCTGCTTCTTTTTGCTTTGGTGCCTGATAAATGCCATTATTGGTTTAACAAGGTAGGATATTTTTACCTATGGATTGATTTTAAAACCATCTGTGCTCTGAAGCATTCAGGTTTATCCAAGAAAGTATTAGGTCGATGTGTAATATGAAAGATTTGGATTCATCTTCCAACAATTGCATAATCTTTTTTTATTAAAAAAAGTTTTCAAAATTTCATGTAATTCAATTTATTCATACTGTCGTATGGGTGCAAAACTGATAAGAGGCCTAGTTCCTGGAGCATAGATTTGAGCTCTCAGCAGTAACCCTTTTCTTATGGATGTGTAAAAAGCTCAGAAGACAAAACAAAACACACAAAAACTAAACCAAAACAAAGAAACATAGAAAAAAACCCAAACCAACCCCCCCAAAAAAAATTTAAAAAAAATCTTCTTCTATTTTACTTTTTTTCCCCCTACAAAATATTGTTCACTTTAACTTCCTTTTTACAAAAGAAGTTTTCAATAAAATTATAGGAAAAAAACCCAAAGACATATATTCTCACATCTTAAATTTCATGTTTTTATGGTCTTGTAACTAATCATACTTTTATAATTTTCCCTACAAATTCTCTTTATGGGACTTGAGCAGCAATGTCCCAGGTAATTAAGTAAATCAATACATAATGAGCCTTAAAAATAAGAACAGTTTGGGAAACTTCTCTTTTTTTATGATATCTGCTTAAGTTTGTGTTTGGAGATTTTATCTAAGCTTTGCTTCACTTGTGTCACTTTTTTATCTACAAATAAATTAATTTTTGAGTATAACTCTAATTGAAATTCAGCATAGAAAAGTATCTTTTACTTTTGGTCAGTAGCACTTAAAAACAAGTAATTTTCAGAAAAAACTGCTCCTCCCCAAAAGCCTGATTTCCATCTTGCCACTCATACATTAAACTAAAAATGTAGCCAAAGGCCATTTCTCACTTTTACTTGCAGATAGACATGAGCAGACCATTGAAGCCACATTCAGCTTCCAGCAAATGTGGTGTTAGATGTCCTGGAGAAGTTACAGAGCAGCTACAGCAACTACATAAATAGTGCTTTTCAGAACAGAAAAAAATTTCATTATTATTTTTCATTCACTTAGTGCTGTTAATAGTCATCTGCCCATGAATTAATATCACCACAGATTGTCATAACCATCTATAATACACTCATTTATCATGGACTCTATCTGAGAAATGTTCTATACTCTTGATAGTCAAGTGCAAAGATCTTCTCCTCCCAGTCTGCTCCATAAAGGACAGAGCTATAACTGAGTGTAAAAGGATGGATGTAAATAAATGGTGTAGTATAGAGCTTCTAATTCCACACTTTCTTAGCTCATAAAATTTTTGAGAAGGTTTGATTTGTGATTCTTCTAGACATATTGGTAAGAAAGCTACTGCATAATTATCAGGATTTGGAGTTCTGTACATTGCATTTTCACTACACTACTATTTAAATTTATGGACTTGATATTTATGGTACAACATACCAACATTATTATAAAATTATTTTCTGATTTTTCTTGGCTTAGTGTACTAATATAAGTATTTTTACCATCATGAATGGATAAATAACTGAATAATGGTTACTTTTATTTTGTAAAGATGGATTACTCTCTCACTTCATTAAAAAAAATTAATTTAGATGCTGATCCATCAGATATTTCACGTATTCATTATGAATAAGTGACCCGGTGGGGCTTCAGATGGCATGTACCAAAGCCCTGAGGGCACTAGCAGAACTTAATGACTCTGACCATCTTAACCTAGGACACACACACTTATAAATGAACCCAGGAACTTTACCTTGTGTGTGTATATGTGCAATTTACTATTTCAGACTGGACCACCCAGCAGGTAGGAGGAGACCTTTATACTGGGTAGAGTGGGCCCAGGATCTGGATGTTGACATTAGATGTGTTGAGGGCCCATGCAGCTGTTCAAATACTTATCTCAGCATGACTGTGCTTGTGGGGAAGTGTGTTTACACTTGTGAACTTCAGTCCTGATCTGCCAGAGATTAGGAGCTGTACTTGGCCATTTTTACTTCTGCTTTATGAGCTCTGGTATCACTACCCGTGCTGCTGCTGAACGCTGTGTCCTGTCAGCAGCAGTCTGTAGCTGTTAGCACTGGTGTGCTGTGTGCTTATGGGACACACACTCAGCCTTGAAACCGGATGAATTTGCAAAGGAGAAAGCATCAGTCTTATCTAACAGCCTGGGATTGAGATCTCTGCATCTCAGGGTGTGCCAGGCTGGGCTCCAGATGGCAGGAAGGAGTCCCCAGGCCACAAAGGCTGCTGGTTTCTGTGGCTTTCCTAACATCTTTAACACTTGTCCTGTATGGAAATAATTTTACCTTATCTTTTTACAGTCGTAAAGACTGTCTAGTAGCAAGTAACTACTCTGTAAATTTATTTAAGCTTTAATTTAACTTTGTGTAATCGTGTGCTGTAATTCCCACTGTTCGTAGATAGTAATTACAGGTAGATATTCATGTGACATTGATGTCTACTATTGCCGTATAAAATAGCCTTGTTTGATTGTAGCAAGCTTAGGTAGAAGAATTTTTTGTAGGAACACTAGAAGAATAGAAGAAATTCATAATCAGAATGGAGAGAAATTTTATGGTTAATATACCTTTCCTACCTTCCAGGAACATTGTGTTTGAAGACAACTCCTGTGACTTCCTGAGCTCCCTCCTAACCTGAATTATCCTATGAATCAATAAGCTTATTCATAGCTAATTAAACAGTATGATCTGCTGCAAAAACAATATGGAATAATTGAGTATGTGTAACTTATTCTCTAAAGTGTTTTCTTAGTTGTCTTAAGCAAGCCATCACAGTAAAATGAGTTAAAGGTAGGTTCTCAAATATCTGAGTAACTCTGTGGTTTTGCTTCACTGAGAGCATTCCTCCTTTCACTCAGGTCTTGGTTATGTATATTATAGAGGTTTTTCAAATTCTTTTTTTCTTTCACCTTCTGCATTTACAGACTCTTCTTGATGTAAAGAAGATTTGGGCATACATGACTTCTCCAGTGCTGAAGTGGGGTGATCTGAATTCTACACACACAAATCAGGAAGAGTCTGTAGACAGCATTACTGAAAGAGCTCTCATAGGCTTTCCATTAAATGAATATGACTGAGATTTTCTCTGAAGTACCTGTATGCTAACACACACACAATGGGGAACAAAAGGAGGGAGGCAGAGATCTGTGTGCAGACCAAGGGTTGCAATTTCATTGAGTTCAAAGAGATGTGGAGAGACAGCTCACGTGGTTGGAGTGGTCCTGCCAACAGGTCACCATTTCTTCAGGAAGAACAGACACGGGGAGGAGGGGAATTGTCTTTTATGTGAACAGAGGGGACAGAGGGAGTACAAGAACCTTTGAACACAAACCTTGCTTTTGTCTTTCTTTATTTCTCCTGCCTCTTCACCTTTCTGTCTGTCTCTCTCTCCTGTGAGGCTGATTAGTTTGCTAAAACAGGCTGTAGAATGTCTGTTTTTGGAGATACAGAAACCTGATTTCACAGTATTCTGGGCAACCTGTTCTGTGTAACCACACTTGGAGCAGGAATGCTGGACAGCCTCCACAAGTTGCCTTTCTCCTCATACATTCTGTGATCACTCCAGTAGAACACCCCCAATCTGAGTCTGTCTGAGGACACAAATATCTTCAGCTAATGAAACATTTAGTAAGTCTTAAATAATTTTCCCTTCCTTTTTGTGTGCTGTGTTTTGTTTACCCCCTTCACACTTAAAACTTGAAACTGATGTGTTCCCTTACAATAAATTCTATGGAGTAGGCCAGGAAAACACATTTCCTTTGAAGGATTTGAAAATTTGTTCTCTCAACTTGTTTGACAGGGATATGAGCTGTTTGCTTTAAAGGAAGGCTTTTGCTACAATGTTAGGAGTGTTTACAAACACACACAGATGTATACACATATATACTCTGGGAATAATAATTTAAATTAAAGCTACTGGATTGTTTCAGATTCTGAGAAAGGCTGTAAGAGATTCAAATCCTTCAACAAAAAAATATGTGACAGAAGAAAAGGTGAAAAGGATGGTTAGGGTTATAGCATAATTTCCGTACTGGAGGAACAACTAGACTATGATCAAAATTTCAGTGTTGGAGATATATGAAGTCTATCCAATTGTGAGTGTCATGGAAAGAATGAACATGCAATGACAGTTCTTGCATTTTAGAGCTAGCTGAAGCTGAACCTAACAGTTGTTGGTTTAAAACTTCATCAGAATAACATTGTGCATCAGGCAAAGTCTTCCAGAATGAAGAAGCTTGTCCACCTAAATGCCTCAGCTGAGGTCCATGGTGTGATAAGCAAACAAGTTTCCTCATGGCCAAAGGTGAATGCCATGTGTGATGGTTAATGGGCAGAGAGGCCTGTGGATGGAAGGGAGAATGACTGAAATAACAGCTTCAAAATACAGCTTCAGAAATAAAAATGTTTCTAAAAAGCAGCAAAGACAAAGGAGGCATCCCAAGCTGTGCTTACAGCAATAAACAGGCTTGTGCTCCGAGTGTTGATGTGAAGAGCGTGCTAGATTTTTGCTGTGCATAGACCTGTACAGCCAGTGTGATGAGTATGCATAACACATCACCTTCCAGCATACAATAGTCATGGCCAGATGCTAGACACCTCTTAAGAACATACTTTTATATAGGATTTAAAGTAAGTATGCTTATGTTTGTGTACACAAGAATTTAAAAATGTATAAAAGGAAAGTGTAAGTCTTTTCACCATTTAAACGTCATGCATTTGCAGTCATACTTGTTTAGAAATTATTTTTTTCCTTCTCCTGTAACCATTTGGATGACACAGCAGTCTTTCAGTAAAAGTCAATAGTAAGGTTTAAATGAGGATCAGTTTTCAGACATCTTGCTTTTCTTTTTCCCTGCAACAGACATACTTGTTATGATGGGTAGCCCTTTTAATATCACTGTGTTATGTATTTAAAACAATAAAATAAACCAAATGTGAGAGACAGTTTCTTAACCTGTAAAAAGTTAGCATTGGGGTATATTGTCACTGCTTTGAGAAACAGAAATCAGTAGAGCAAGTTTTATGGGATAGCTTAAATAACTGATCTTTAAGGAGTTTGCTTCAAGCACACACGTTCAAACTTCACAGGTGCTTGAATTTCCATCATTCTCTCTGTTTTTTTCCAGTTTCTCTTTCAGTGAATTACAGAAATTGTCTCCAGGGCAGAGTGTTCTCAAGGAAGGAAGCAATAAAGAAGGAACATTTCCTAGTGTTATGGTAAAACTGTTTATTTCTTAAGAAAAATAAGTTGTATAAATTAGTTTGACCTTTCAAAATTTCAGGTTTTGGGGAAAAAAAATGCCTTTTTAAATTATATGGTTACACACTGAATTGCTCTTTATTTCTGACCCTCAAGTCTTCTTTCTTTTTCACTTCTCCACAGTGATTTTTCAACTAATGCTGTGGTCCTCAGTGCCTCACTTTACTGTTTGGAGGGCAAAAGAAATAAAAGACTTTCTATGACAGCGCTTTCTAAACACTTCCGTGACTTCTGTGAAACTCACTTTAAAAAATAAGCTACACAGATACCTTTTCTACAACCTTATTTTAGAACTATTCACAGAAATGACTGACAGCTAATAGCTCTAATGTTTCCATAATTTTCTGGTACAGTAAATGTCAGTGTTATCCAGCCAATCATAGCAGCTTTTTACTAACCTATTTCCATTCTTTTGCTGACATTTTCCTCACCTGAAATATTCACATACACACACATGCACACATACCAGGCTCAGGCATTAGTGTACAAATTCTTATGCTAGCAGTAGGGTCTGACTAAGTTTTTAAAGAACTCCCTCGCTTTCCTTTCTATCCCAAGTATTTTCTACAGTCAAAAATTCAAAAGATTAATTTAAAATCTTTGCATGAAAATACAACTTTTGAGAATTTCATTCAGGAAACTTAAATTATAGTATTCAATTTGACCAACAGTGAAGGACAAAAATAATAATTTTTGTGCAAGTACAGAATGTATTCTATTCCAGTAGGTTTTACTAAGTAGCAGTTTAAGACGGGAACTTTCAAAATGAGCAACCATAATAAGGAATGGCTTAGGTACCCTGCTCCTGGTGCAAAATTGATTTATTATCATTGATAATAAATATATGACAAATATTATCTTTTTCTTACAATTAACTCTGATTATTCATTGTGTGCTATGGGTGAAAGTAAAGCATCCTGTAAAAATGTATTGAAAGTCATTTTAAGACTGAGTTCTGTAATCTTTTACCAACTTCTTCAGTTTGTATATACCACCTAGGTATCTTCTTCAGGTAAGTTTCCTAGCATTGGAAATGCAGTAGCTAGAAAAGTATCATTATCTTCTGAGTAGCTGCTGCACTGAGATGATACTTATTAAAATATCATATAAATATAGGATCAAGATTCCTTGTAAAACTTACAGTAAATAAACTATACCTTGCAGGACAATGTATTTCAAAAATTGAATCACCACATTTTGGTACTTTTATGATGGTAGCAACACAAAAAACTTTTCCACTTCGGTGTTTGTTGAATTCTGGTTTGCAGTGTCAGCAAAGAGAAGGAAAGAGTGCAACACGGATTTATCTTTCGGTCAGCATAGGAAAAGATGTAGAGTACAGGGAAAGAGAATCATAAGGAATAAAAAGAAAACAAGAATGTTTGTGTTTATGGATTGCAGCGAGAGGTGCCTCAAAAATACATAAAATTGGGAGAAAGGGATCTTAGGTTATTTATTTCCGGAGGGAAAACACTTCCTATACACTACTTACAAGAAAGGACTTTTCCCTTTTAGTTTATGTCCACAGAAATTGTTTGCCTTGTGATTCTGCAGTAAATGCCAGATTTCCTCACAACAGCCAGTACTCACACTAGATGTCTGTTCTTTCCAAATCCAGTTATCTAGTTAAATAGTCCTATGGTGGTTAATAGAGCTAGAGAAGAGAAATTAATGCCTTCTACATCCTTGATTTTCCTAGTTTTATAACTAATTTTTGTTTTTTGCTGAAATTAAGTTTTCCATTAGCAGAAGCCAAATTTATCTTTGCTTTGGAGGTAGAATTTTACCCCTAAAGCAAAGAGACGGTTCAGAGTTAATAACTCTTTCATGTGTTTTACACATAAAACTGACTCATGTCCAAATTTTAGCTGAAGTAGTTTGTCAGCAGCTGATTATGAAGCTGATTAATGCCTCCAGAAAAGCTCACTGTTCCCTAGGAAGTGGTCACCAAAATAAGGATGATAACAAGCAGATACAGGCACAAGACCTCTTGACTGTGTGCTCCCCCAACACTGAAGAAGCATGTTCATAGTTAACTGTAAAGAGCAGAGGTAATACCACACTCCAGCCTCCGTTATTAAGGGCCTACCTAACTCATTTAAATGACTTACACAGGAGAAACTGTTCACCTACCTTTTTTCCTTTTGGAGAAATGACAGTCACCAACTTAGTATGCTTCTAAACAGGCTGAGTCTATGCTGGATCCACACGTGTTTTCTGAGATATTTAGTATGCTTGACAAAAATGTATTTCTAGAACCGCTCAGTTAAAATCATTCAAGGAAGAAAAACTATTATATTCATTGGTAAAGCCTGAGCATGATGCCTTTAGGAAAAACAAGTTGTTTAGTTCTGCTTGGGTTTTTTTTTCCAATTTTGTGGAGCTTACACAATTAAAGCTTGATTAAACATTCTGCCTTGTTTTGTTCTTTTTGGTTAAAGGCAACCTTGATAAAAATGTGGTTTTCATCATATAATTTGATCTAAATTCAGAATATTGCTGGTTAGGGAGAAAAAATAAAGGGCTACATTTTCACAAAAGTACTTATGGTTGCATACATCCTTTTCCTCTAATTGCTCATTGCTTAAAGTGACAAAGTACTATTTTACTTTTTAATTAAAAAAAAAAAAGAGAAAAAGAACCATTATCCTTTCTCCCCATTTGCCTTCTAAATTGCAAAATAATCTATACACACAATTCTAGCTGAGACACTTTTGAGAGGCTTGCTTTGCAGTAGCTTGTGTATATTACTTTCTAAAAAGTCATAAGTCAAGAAGCCTAAAGAAGCAGAGGTGCAGTTGCCTGCTTGCATATTCATACACATGCACATATTTCATACACAAAAAACACAGTAGCTACAAAAAGAGAAATCGTCATTAAATCCTTGTATTGTTCAATATAGTTAGAATCCCAAGGTTACTTGATTCTTACTGTACAACTCCTAGTCTGGAAAAACATATTCTGCTCTTTCAAGTAAACTTACAGCTCACTGAAGGAATAGACAAGAAATATTACACCCCAAACACGTCAAAAGATATAACAATTTTTGCATATCCTCTTTTGACTTTTAGTCCAATCACATGCCCTTATTACAGATTAAGGTTGTTTATGTTTGCTGCTTCTGTCATTTTAGCTAATGTATCCACTTGACTGTTCTTCACTATTATGAATGTTACTGCAATATTTTAGAGCAATTCTAGATTCTGACAGATGTAGCGTGTTGGAATGTTTTAAAATGATTGTCAGACTTATTTGTAAAAGCCTTTTCTTTCTACTATCTTCCTCAAACACAATTTAGTCTTTTTATTTGAAGTGAAAGAAATAGATGTAGGGAAAAGCTGTGTGTATTAGAAATGTCAGGTACCAATACACCGTACACGATTGGGGTTTTTTCATGTTTAAAGATGATATTTTTACAAAACCAAAATAGGTTTTTTTTAATATTCTCTACTTTTTAGAATTGCATTTATAATACATGTGCCTCAAAATATTGTTATCAATTCTTTGATACTTTTAATCATGATGATAAATTATATCAGCTATATTGAAAATTTCAAATCTCAGAATCATATGAAAATGAAGGGTCACTTATTCCAACTTTTCTCACAGTACACCAAATTATGTATTCTGCTGGTTAAGGTTTCTCATGAGGAAGAAAAACCCTTCATGATTCCAATGATAACATTTCTTTTTCTGTCCTGAGAAGTCTTTTTACTTTGAGTCTGTAGAATATGACTTGTCATCAACAGAGTAAGACAAAGAAATCCAAGTGTGCCTTAGCTCAGAATAGAGAATCTGTGTAAATTTCAAAAGAATTTTTTGTCCTTGGCCTAAAACTTGTCTAAATCTCCTTTCTCCTATAGAATACTTTTGCAGGTTTCCTGCCTATGATGAGGCATTAAATCCATGTAAAAATATCTGTAAAGTTTGCATTATGTTTATTTACTGTACATGTGCAAACAGATACATGCTTACATGTGTATAAAATTGAGGAAAGTATTATTTCCACTTATTATGCATTTTCAATATGTCCCATGTATAGTAATTAGAGAAGAGTTATAAAATTTCAAGGAGGTCTCACATTAATCTATTAACAATTTATGTAGTTTCTAATAAATTTTAAAACTTAATATAATATTAATTCAATGAGAAGAATATTTACTAAGGACAGAAAAAAGACATTATTCTTGTAAACAAATACAACTAGGTAAAACAGGAAAGAAGCTACAAATTCAAATAAGTAGAATTAACTAAAACAGATGGATTAAACAGTCCATTTGCAAATAATTCTTTTAAATTAAAAAAAAATTGATATTTTATTTATTGATCTTAATATTGTCTAGATGCAAGGCCTATGTGCTTTGGATAAGTTTACATACATTTCTGGATGATCATCTTAAAACAAACAAACAAAGAAGCAAACAAACAAAACCCACCAAACCAGTACAGTAACAATAAAATAAACACCACCAGCAACAAAGATATAACTGACAATTTTTCACAATCTCACTGTAAATGTGTTTTGCTTCATGCTTCATTGAAGCATTATGTGAGTCACCACTCTGTTGCTGCTAGATCAAAATCAGGGTTTATCACACCTCTTTAGGTGTGTAATATGAAAATTTTTCGATGGTCTAGGGATTGTTTAACATTGAAATATCCATGACTCCGATTTTTCTTTTTTGTAGCCTGTGGAGTTTGGTAATGAGAACTTGTAAAGACATCAAAGCACATCAACATGCAGGCAGCCATTGTCTGTAGAATGAATTATATTTCAGCAATTGCCTTCAAATGGACAGGTAAATAGTAAGTCATATTCAAACCTATCTGTATTCGTGACTGTTGAGTTCTACAAATCAAAAAGCAGATTTGATTCTCCTTCCCTGTGCTATTGCAAGGAAAGAAAGTTTTCAATTAGATATAGCATAAGAATATATACGAGAAAAATCGTATTTTTATATATTTATATACACTGTTTCAGATTACTGTTTCTGAGAAAATTGCATAAATATAGACAAGCTGGTAAAATGAAGCTGAAAGTTTGACGAGGAGACAACTTGTCTCCTGTGTTCTCCTCTAGAATTACAATAATATAAGCAACAAAAGAGTATTGAATTTCAAAATACATTTTATAATCTATCACACTATTTGTTGTAAGAGGATTGTGTTTCAGATGAAATGCAGTTGAAGAAAATTCATCCATTTCATTGCATTTCTCAGAAAGTGGACTTTCCCTTTAATATATATTTCAATCTGAAGAGCGACGTGCTGGTGAAATGAAAACAAATGACAGTGCTATCTCCAAAGAGACAATGTATTATTTCAAAATGTATGAAAAGGCCCTTGCTTTGCCCTTATGACAGTTAAATGCTCGAAGTGAGACAGGCAAAAAACATAGTTAACTCATTCAAGGAGACATGAAAAGTGACCCTCCTTTTTTTCTTCAGTGTGAAGAGAGAGAGAGGATGAAGGGGACTGAGGAAATGTGTGTGTGTGTGTGTGTGTGTGTTTTACTGAAGACTCTCTCTGGTGTACGAAAAATGAAACCATCAAGTCTGAATCAGAAAAAGACACTTTTGATTTACATGATGTCTAAATGCCAATTAAAAGAAAATAAGATTGACTTGCAACACCACTCACATCATAAGAGGATGAGAATATAGCTAAAATTAATAAGGGTGAAAGATAAAATGATCAGCTTAGATGGTGTTCACAGTGATGATGAAGTCTGAAGAAATGCCTTGTTGTCCAACACAATTTCTTATTTCAGGATTTAAATCTTATTTGAAGGTATATATAATCAGTAGACGTAAGAAGAAATTTGTTTCATTTTCAGTTTTGGATCATGAAATCTTTTTCTCTCTTGGTAATTATTTCATTATTTAAATCTCTCCTCTGTTCTGAATAGTCATGATTAACATTTGAATATGTTTTGAGGTATTTCATTGGAAAATTATCTGGAAACATAAACACACACTCTTCTACAAAATGTGAAAAACAGAACTGATTTAATAACTTGAATACAAGATACAATCTGTTCTGTTTCTGACAGAGGTCTGGTATTAGAGATTTCAATGGAAGTAAAAAACTGACAGAAGACATTTGTGTTTTAAAATCATAGAATCATAGTATCATTTATGTTGGAAAAATCCCCTGAGATCATCAAGTCCAGCTGTAAACCCAGCACTGCCATGTGCACCAGAAAACCATATCCCTGAGCACCACATCTACAGTTCTTTTAAATACCTCCAGGGATGGGGATTCATCATTATAAATGCCTGACCATCCTTTCAGTGAAGAACTTTTTCCTAATATCCAATCTAAACCTCCCTTGGTGCAACTTGAGGCCATTTCCTCTTACCCTATCTCTTGTTGTTTGGGAGAAGATACCGACCCCTACATTGCAACAGCTTCCTTTCAGGCAGTTGTAGAGAGCAATAAGGTCTCTCCTGAGGGTCCTTTTCTTCAGGCTAAACAAGCCCAGCTCCTTCAGCTGCTCATCAAAAGAACTGTGCTCCAGACTCTTCACCAGCTTCTGAGGAAGAAGCTTTTTCCTTTCTCTGGACATCCTCCAGCACCTCGATGTCTTTCTTGTAGTGAGGGGCCCAGAACTGGACACAGGACTCAAGGTGTGGCCTCACCTGTGTTGAGTACAGTGGGACAATCACTGCCCTGGTCCTGCTAGGAACATTATCTGATACAAGACAGGATGATATTTGGTTCCACTCAGAATCAAAAAGGTACAAGATTAATTTAACGGTAAAAGCAAAAATCCTATTGGAGAAGTTTTATCTTTCAACATCATAAAAAGACTTTCCTGTTAATTATTCAAACATCCATATTCCTTAATATTCACATTTAAAGTACCTTCTCTCAATTTCACTTTTTAAGATATAAATAACAATTTTTTTTCTTGATATTGTTAGTAGAAATCATAAATTTAATCATTTTCTTTGCACTACAAATACAAATATAAATCATTCACTATTTTTCAAAAGATTGAAGAAAGATGAAAACACAGATTTTAATACCACAAACAGTATGAATGACAGCAAGTTTAGTGATCAGTATAGACAAGAGAAAAATAAGAATCTGAGTGTGGGCAAAAAAAATTGAACATTAAGACAGCCTTGAACTCTACTCTCAATTTTGCTTATTGAATAACTTCTATTAGGGTAACTATAATTACTACAAATTGGTGGCAGAATATTTCAACCATCTCCTATGTTTTGTAGTCCTAATTGACCTAGAGTTTTTTTGCAGTTTCTGATGAATTTACTTTAGGTTGAACAAAAGGAGACAGCTGGCACTGTGCAAAAACATGCTGTGTATTTTTGAACATTCGGGAAATGTACCTTTGCATCTGCTGGGGTTGGACTTAACAACAGAACATGGTGTGTAAAAAATGAGAAGTGAAAGCTAAGGTGTGGAGTAGCATATCTGTTCCCTTATCTAATTTGAAAAAAATGAAAATATTGGGAAGTAAGAAAGAAATGGGTAGAAAATAGAAGTGAAAAAGAGTAGTTGTGAAAACATTTAGGTTCAGTTGTAAAATAAATTCTTTATAACAAATATTGTAGCTTCACCCCAGCTTCACAGGGAGAACTATACTGGTTTGTGTCCTATAGTCTTGGAAAGAAAGAAAAAAAGATGGAAATCTGTTTTCCTAATAAAAGTAAAATCATAGAATGCAGCCATCTGATTCCAAGATGTTGAAGATATTGTATTTAGAAGTAAGTAAATGAAAAAGATGTTATAATGTATCTCTTTTGAATAGATTTGTAGGCAGATAAATTAATCTCTATGAGGAGTCAATGCAAAATTGGTCTGCATTTTTGAATGATCATAATAAAACTTCCATTGTTTTCCCCAGTATGAATGGAGTATTTGAAACACTATGCTTGAGCAGAGTAACCTTTGATGTCCATTTCCCATAAGGAATTCTGATGGTTTTCTTTCTTTTTTTAAAAACTAATCTCACGAGACACAAACATCTTGCAGCTGTAGAAGTCTGTATGCAAATAATTGCTTTGTCAAATAAAACATCAATAAATCAAATCTATTAACATACGAATACATTCAGCTTATTAGGCAAATTACACAAAGCCCCTGTATTCAGCAAAAAACCATGGAAATCCTTGGACAGTGGTATTGTTTATTTAAAACTGTTATAAATGTTCTTGTCAGCACAAAGCCTCAATAAAATAAAAGTACAGCATAAGGGAACTTAGTTTATGAGATTTTGTAATAAATGGATTGCACGGATAAATTTCAGTGTTACACAGAATGCATTTAAACTAGTTGCAAGACCTAAGCACTTTCTAGGTTGTCTGGACATTATTTTAATTTAAATCCCAATATGAAGCTCTCCAAATAGTAATCTTTTTCTGTGCAGATCGAAAATGTGAGGTGATTGTTTACGGTGTGTGGAATGTATGTGACATACAATATGTGGATGTGTATCCTTTCAAGAGCTGAGTGACAAGCATGAGAAATGGTTCTCTGTAGTGATGGCTGCACTCCTAGCCCAAATGACAAGTGTGGGGGTATTTCCCTGGAGGGCAGTATCAAATTGAGAATCAGAGTAGTGACTAGAGCTAAGCTAAAGAAGAGCACTGCTATTACCTATTTTATGAAAACCATACTTTCTGTGAAATCTGGAAAGAGATAAAGTTTGGATTGATCGCATTTATTTTTTACAAAGATTGGAGACAGTACTGCTACTTCAGAAAAGAAATTTTTTTTTACCAACAATTCTTTTTTTCTTTGTTACTACAGTTCTGTTTATAAAAAGATTTGCATTGTGCTGATACAGCCTCCTGTGAAATAGATGCACTAAAATTGTGATAATTCATCAAACAGTTGCTGATAACTTTAAGGATAATGTCTTTATGTCTATACATACTTTTTCTGCATCAAATTCATCATGAAACATAGAACCCTATATATTTACCTATTCAATGCATTCATCAGCCCTGCAAATCATCCCTTCAAGTTAATGAAATCTTGTTTGCAAGTTATCAAACACTGCTATCTGAAAATATTAAAATATTGCAATTCTGACTATTCCAAAATATGTGTTTTGTTTTCAACGATATTATTTGCATAGTTTGCACAGTCATAGATACACAAATGATCTCCTGTAGTTTCACCATGATAAGGCTTACTGTGGTATTCATATATACACTGAAAAAAGGTTGAGGAGCAGCTGTTCCTTTTTATTCTCCCTCCTCCTTGTCCATGTTCCCATACATCCACCTGTACCATAAAGTTGTTACTGCTGTGTGTGTAAGTCTCTTTATTTCATCTTTCCATTTATCTGCCGCTAGCACTGGATCACAAAATCAGAGAGCAATTAAAGTTGGAAGGGACCAGCTCCAAAATTTATCCACTGTAGGACACAATGAGAATGGAAGGAGTGAAATGAGACTTTGAAACCAAGGATGAGAGTGCAGAGGAAGGTGTTTTAATTTTTAATCTTTTTTTTCTCGCTACTCAAATCTATCTTAATTAGCAATAAATTAATTTTCCCAAGTTTGTTTTGCACATAGTGGTAATTGCTAGGCGATCTTCCCATCTTTATTTGGACCCATAACTGTTTTTGTCACATTTTTTCCCCTGAGTAGGCATCTCACTGCTGCACAAAGTTGAACCACCACAAATCCACTGCTTAAAGCTAGGTCAGTTCTATCAAGCTGTTGAGGCCCCTGCCCTGCCAAAGTTTGTGTATCACCAGTGATGGAAATTTCACACGTACCTCAGAAACCCTCCCACGTATTCCACTGTCTTTGATAGCTCTTGCTTTCTGCATGAATTGAGAATATCCTCTGTTGTAACTATTGTCTGTTGCTTCCTACCCTGTTGTTGCACGAAGATGATTCTGGGTCCACCTCCACAAGCTCTGCTTTTAAGTATTAACAGTAATATCTCACTTTTCTTTTCTCATTTTTAAGTTTGAACAGAATCCAATTCACTTAGCCTTTCCTTGTACTTTAGGGTTTCCAGTCTCCTGAACATTGGTTGGCTCCTTGCTGGATGCACTCCAATACATCAATGTAATTTTATGTTGTGCAAGGGAGTTCAAAATTAGATGTGACACTCCAGATGTGACCTCGCAAGTAGTAAATAGAGGGAGAAAGCAATTTCTGCCATCTTACAGGTAGCTGTCTCAGTAATGCAGCCCAGGATGCTGGTAACCATCTTTGTTACCAGGATTCATTGCTGGCTCAAATTTCTGCCCATCTGCTAGGGCCCCAAAGTCCACTTCTACAAAAATGTTTATAGACAGTCAGCCTCTACCCTGTGCTGGTGTATGGGATTATTCCTGCCCAGATGCATAGCTCATCATTTGCCATTTCTGAATTTCATGAGATTTATGTCAGTCCTTTTCCCAGCCTGTTTTAGTCCATCTGAATGGCAGCCCTACCCTCCAGCACACTGACGGCTCCCCTGTACTTGTTATTGTCTGCTAAGCTGCTCAGAGTGCTGTCCATGTCATCATTCCAGATTTTAGTATACACACTGGTCAGTGGTGGCTCAAGTACTGATTCTTGAGAGGAAGCACCAGTTATGAGAGAGCTTTCTATTAGTTTCACAATACAGTAATTATCAACTTTAATCAGGATGGTCTAGCCAGTTTTCTGCTCATTTTCCACTTATCCAGTCCATGCTTCATCATTTTTGCTATGAGGATAATATGGGATATTGTGCAAATTCCTTGCTGAAGTCAAGTTATACGACACTATACATGACATAATTTCTCTTCCAGAATCTTGCCTCATCCTGTTATGCAGGTTTTTTCCTATTCCTTGTCTCATAAGCATTTTTTCCCCTACTTATTCTTTATTACATTTGTTTTCCTATTTCTCCTAGTTTTCAGTCATCTTTTGTAATGTTACTCCTTACCTCTTCCACATATTTGGTGTTTGAAAAGTCCATATTTTCAGTCCTTTGTTCTTCCTTCTGGTTAATAACAGGGCCAGAAAAGGTTCAAACACATAGCAAAATCAAAATAATATTACTTTTACTTACAGAAAATACAGGAACATGTGTTCACATTTCCCAAAGCATGCTGCACCTTTGAACCCAAATGTATGTGCAGAAGACAGCAATTTCTGATGCGATCTTGTAATCACTTCTAAAGACCAAACAGGCTTCTCAATCGGTCTGTTGAGTGCAACCTGCCATTTTAAGTCCATTGGTGCTACATTTTTGAGCCTAGGTATTCTGTAGCAAATTAGTATTGCAAAAAAACATTGCAAAGATTGAGATGTACAGTCAAAGGGCAAGACCTGCAGCAAGTGGATTCAGCAGTCTCAAAGCCTTCAATGGGTTTAAAATGTTATTGTTTCCCTGTTTCTTGGTAGCCATGATAAATAAAAATTAATTACCTGTGAATGAGAGCATAGATTTGTGTCTAAAGAGATTTTGATTTAAATGGAACTGTGACAACTTCACTAAAAGGAATGAATAAACATGTACGGCCTGAAAAATAGTGAATGTGTAAAATGTAATGCCATAGAATGAGGTTTAATGTACCTTTACTCTAATTTTCAGGTGAAATAGGCTGTCATAATTCAAAGTCAGTTCACTCTGAAAATGTGTTAGACATGGAAGAGCAAGGTAATTGCAAGAGTAATGGTAAGCAAAATGAATGAGATAATTGTCACTGAGATTAAGCTGATGGGAGAAGGATTTATTGGGTTTTTTTTGTTTATTGTCATTGTTGCTGTAAATACAGAGAGACATTGATGAAGAGTTATACATGTATATTAGATTTCCCTACCAGAGAAAAAAATGAATTATTTTACTCTTGCTTTCTCTTCTTGCATTTGTGGCATCACCAAATCAAAACAAAGAAGCATAGTTTTTCTTATATTTACAGGATGTGGTGATTTTTTCAATCACAAGTAAAGAATGAATTTTAGAAAATAACTATCACCCCTGAAATAATTTCTGAATTTATATTATTGATAAAATAAAAAATACTTTTCCTCTTCTTCATCTTCTAGCCATGATTCTGACATCTGAATACCGAATCAATATAAGGAAACTACCAAAGCTCAGTTAAGCACCTAAACCCTGGAAGGAGAGGCTTTCAGGCAGGAATTTTCTTCAGTGTTTCTAACTGATGCATTATTTTTTATGCTGATAGTTGTGCAATCCTTTCTGAGGTGCCAAGGTCTCTTTCGCCCATGCATAGTTATTTTATTTACAAAACTACCAGGTCTGCAGACATTTACAAGACTGCAGAGAAACACATGAAAATGCAGGGGGAAAGATTTTAACCAAGATCCCTTAAATTCAGATGCATTAGATCTTTCTTCCTCTTTGTATCCAGCTCACAGGGCAATAGATTCATGGTCAGTAGAAGCCTTTTTGTGCCAGGTAAAACCTCATAAGGCCCAGGTTTGGGTAAAAGGTCTTTTTTTTACACTCCACCATGAGGGCTCTTTGGGGCTTAGAAAGTGGTCAGCAAGAGCTTAACTGACATATATTAAAACATTATGTTCTGCTTCAGTGGGCATTGTTCACATTTCACTTTCATCTTTTTCAGACACTGAACTGTGCATTACATTCAAAACATAAAAC
The DNA here is from genome assembly GCA_013397915.1 of Daphoenositta chrysoptera. Taxonomy (NCBI): domain Eukaryota; kingdom Metazoa; phylum Chordata; class Aves; order Passeriformes; genus Daphoenositta; species Daphoenositta chrysoptera. The sequence goes on along the minus strand of VZRO01000205.1, from coordinate 464,919 downwards.
CTAACTTTCATATACTTCTATATTAATGAGTTTAATACAAGTTGTTTGTTATTGCCTTTAATTTCAGCCATCACATCTGAGCCAACAGACGTCATGCTAACCAATTATTTTTGACAAACTGCAATTCAACCCTGTCAATGAAAAAAGCATGACAGAAGACTTCAGGAAAAAAGATCCTTTAATCAGAGAAAGTATATATTCCTGTTCTTCAGCAAGGGTACCCTACATTTAAAATATCTTACTTTAAAAAACCAACAAAGAACAAACTATCTGAAGAAAAATAATAAAGTCTTCAAGCTGAGCAGAATTCTCTGAGGGTTCTTCACTATACATGGTACATTTTATAGTTTGCGTATGCTTTACTTTGGATAAATTAAAATATCCTAAAAATGCCTTCTTGATGATTATTTCTACAAATGGAATTCTCTATGGATTAAGACGTATTTTTTTCCTTAAATACACCTCATGCACCCAAAAAATGTTAAAATTGTTATTTGCATACTTCTAGAGATGGGAATACAGTTTCTTTAATCATTTTCCAACAGCCTATTCAGCTTTTCTTTTGAACTGAAGCAACTCTGCACCCTGTTATACCAGGTGTTGTTGAAAAAGTTTAATGTAAATACCCCTACTAAACCAAATTCCCCTAATTTTCAAGGATTTGGGCTTGATATTCCTTATTCTGTGCTCACTGTCAAGTTATGAGGTTTTAGAACAATACTTCAATAGTCTTCAGTAGCACTACACTGTCAAGTAGCCAGATGACCTGTCCTTTTTCTTGCCTTCTGTTTCCTGGATTCAACTACATCAAGAGATCTGCCTGTCCAAAAGAGGGAGCCTGCAAGACAATAACAGCTGTTTGAACGGACTGGTATTCTCCAACTGCCTGCCACGAAAAACAGAACACCATTTTATTTTAAAAACTAACAGAAATGGTATGAACTAGCCTTCCCCAAACCTAACATTCAGTTCTGCAATAGCAATTTATTTACATGGTTTTGTAATTTTTTTTTAATTCATGTGTAGTTGAGAAAATACTGACTTTTGTCTCAGCCAGAGAGCCTTGCTTGCAGAAAAGGTCCCACTGCAACTACTTTGATGTTCTTTGAAAGGATTTTTTTGTCTTGTTTATGTGGTTGCAGTTCTGATAACAATTAGAACAATATGAACAACTTAGGTAGGTATTTTTTAGAGCAAGTCTAAACTTCTATTTTTCTTTCGAAACTAGGAGTGTGATAACTATTAACAAACAAAAAAAAATTTCTGAATTAAACATTAAGTTGTAGTCAAGAATAAATTAGATCAATTTATGTTTCTAATTATTTAACTTAACACACAACATTGCTTTTCTGAAGTTTCTTCAGCTTCCATATGTGAGAAGATCTGTACTGAAAACAGTGGGAATAAATTCTAAATGGCTGCAGGTTTCAGCAGAAAGAAGAGTTGAATCGGAGGCCAAATAGCTAAAAGGGAATTATCTGGTTCTGGAAACAAACCTTTCCCAGTACTGACATAGATTTTGACAAGAAATGCAGAGTATATTACGAAGATGGAATAACAAGTTGGAGATCTATTACACACTGCTTATTGTTTGCTGAGATATCTACATTAGCCAAATGCCAACAGAGAGATAAAAAGGACATATATTCTTAAAAATCCAAGATCCAGAAAGTAATTGAGTTTATGTGATTTATAAATCTGCCTACCACTGTCCATGATACCCCATTTAGCTTGAGGATAAGATTCCTACAGTTCTTAGAAATGTCTTTCCATTAAGGCAGGTATTAGTCTTTCACTTAACACCAGGGTGCTAGCTGGCAAGGTTGACACCTGCCTTTTTAATGGCAGCATAGAAGGAAGACCAGCCTTGACAAAGTGCATGCACTTTTCCTGTAATTTTTTTGAACTGTTGGAGAAAAATCCAGCAACAGTTCTGAGAACAAATTGGTTTTTGCCTGTTTCTAGCCTGTATCCACCATTCCAGAGGAGCAAGCACATCTGACAGTCAAGGGGTATAGCTCCCAAAAGAATTGTGAGGACAAGTTTTATGCAGAGCAGACTGAAGACTGAGCCCTAGATTACTTTTGCAAAACCTTAAATCTCCTCACTTCCTTAACAAGTGGTTTGGTTACCATCTGGTTACTGTCTTACGACCATGGCCAGTAGCCTGAGTGAGGGGACGTGGTCTAAGTTTGGCTAGATATTTGGACTTTTCCAGCAAGTTATATGAAGGGAAGATTATTTTATGCCTTTTCACAGGAGGCAGCTGCTGTTCTAATCTGTGTTCCAGACAGATAGGTGTGGACATTTATGCCAGGACAGTGTCATAGGCCAGAAAAGGGTCTGCTTGAGACTTGATGCATGGTGGGGGTCGGAGCCACCTCAGTGGGCTAGAGGAGACTGCTATATGGCACTCTTGAACTTCTACATCCATGGAATATTTTAAAACTCTAAATGATTTTCTGGATTACACTGTCATTCTTGAAATATCTACCAATTTATCCATATGCCCTTCATTGTTTTGCAGAGTGTCATAACTGTAATTTTGCCCAAATTTCATTTATTTGTATAAAGCAAGCTGGAACCAAAACTGTTTGCAGTTTTAGACATATCCTCCAGTCAAGATTGATTTGATATAGAAGTTCTAAAGGGTGGCTTAAATAACCTAGATCAGCACTGACACCTCTAACTTCCTTTTAAGTAGATACAATCTGATCTCTGCTCACAGCTTGGTGAAAAAGAATGAAAAAGGGTGAAATCTGTATTTTCACTGCTGTTCTGTATTCTTCCTCTATGTACTTAGCACTGTCACAGAACCTGCTTATATCACACACATAGTAGTCACTGCAAAAGTAAAGCCTTTTTTCCCATGTTTATTGTATAATTAAATATTAATAACTTCATGTTCCTGGATTGCCTAGACTTCTCCAAATCTTTGAAGATACTTTAGGCTGACTTTCTGTCTGGTCTGACTTTTCACAGCTGTGAACCTGAAGGAGTTTTTCAACTCAGTGACATGCATTTTTAAGAAATTCTAAATAAGTAATGCACATTTTAAAGAGATGGTCTGAGGGAGACAAAATAAAAAAGCTCACACGAGCTGACAACCTCAGAGAATACAAAACAAATGAGAAAGCCCCAAATCTGTTTCACACTGCAGTGCAGAGCTATTTCAGAGACAGCTGGTCAGTCTTCCAGTCAGTAGTACTTGTAAACAAAGTTCTGAGAAACAATAGAAAACCTCAAGTCTTCTGGTTAATACTTCAGGGAATTTTTTATAATATTGGCATTATTTTCAATCTTTAGATACAAAATGACTATGTACAATTTTTAGCTATTTGCTGTTGTTCATTCATGTATGGCTTTATGAAGCATTTAAGCTTTTCATCTGACTGTATTATGCAACATATTTTAGGAAAACTCTTTGTCTTAAACATTTGTTTTCCTGAATATTTAATTTCAAATTAGAGAATTACCAACAAAGAAAGCATTTGAATTCTCCTGCCTGTAGGATATTTTAATTTCTTGTGCAAAACTCAATAACTTGATAAGCAAAATGTTCTTTACAAAAGAATTGTGCTGTGAATGTGAAGTGTGTAATGAGAGAAAACTGGAATTCTGTGTCCTGGGTAGATAGACTATTCTGAACATGCAAGTTAAATAAATTTGATTGTTCCTTTCTTTTCATATGATTTTGTATAAGGTCTGTTTTTCAATATGTGATCGAAGTCAAGATGACCAGATCAAGCTTCAGGGCCACACAGATGAAGAAACACTTTGTTTCTTCATCTCCCTGTAGATATTGTAGGTATTAGCAAAAACTGAATTGCTTTGTGTAATTATGAACAACAGACCTCTGAGAATGACGATAAATACATTGATCCCTAAAGTCCTCCAGTGCTGAAAACGTGAATTAACAGGTTTTAGCTGCCTTCAAAAAGTAAAGTGAAATTCCTAGAATAAAAATTTTCACTGTAGATACTGATAGTGAGAACTGATCAGCTCTTGAATGCCCAATAGTTTTGCTGAACTAAGTTATAGGGACTGATATATTTTAACATCTCAGGCCAGCTTCTCTTTCCGTATCCTATTAAAAATTCAGCATAACTATAATGTTACTTGCCCTACTCTAAGCATGATACAATTTTATCAACAGCTATGCAATTACTTACCTTATTTGCATAGTCCTTTAATAGAAACCTATTACTAAATAAGATAGATGTCCATTTTCACAAACTAAAAATACTTGGGGCTCATAACTGTGCTAATTAAATCATTCTCACAAAAATGTTTATATGACTTATGAAAGTTCTGCTTAGTTTTGTTTTTCTTAGTCATGGGAGTGGTTTTCAAGTACACAATACATCTTAAGGAAAGGTTGCTAATATTTTAAGGATTGTTTCCTGTATCTTGAAAAATCCTGACTAAGTCAGGCGGTCACATCTGCTGTGTCCAAAGAGGTCAGGTACTATAACCCCAGGGCAGGAGGTAACTATTTCAATAATGAAGGGTTTTAAAACTAGACTTCTATTTATATTCTACGACCTCTGTAGGAATGTCTGCATGCTCAATATTGATTACTCTGTGGTTGGATTGTGAAGACTTTGCCCTGTCATGTGTCCTTGAGACTGTAACACTGAAATCCATTTGCCTTACGCTTAACCTTTCACACAGCTGCTGAATTTAGTTACTGTGTGTATGGGACTTTGGAAACAGCTATATTCCCATGGCAATAATGGAAATGGAGGAAAACAAGTACTGCACCAAGCTTACAAAGCAATGCCACTTCCCACATGTTGTATAATGTTCAGAATTACACTTCTGTTAAAACTCCTAACTTTTCTGATATACTTCAGCTTTTACTAGCATGTTCAAATGAAATTATCTTCTTTGCTTTTCAAAATAACAACTGCATTGGCTGGATTCCTATGATACCATGGGATATGCATACTGATGTATCAGTGTGGTGGTCCAGTAGCAACATGTTATGTGTGGTTTAATTCTTGAATTTGGAGTTAGAAAAGGCTTCCAACAGACTCAGAAGCACAACATCAGCACAGCTGAGATAAGCCTTACCACTGGAAAAAGGGTGCAACCCCAACAGACTTGCAAAAGAAAAAGCCGTATACTGGATGATGACAAGAGACTGCTGGGAAATATACGAGAGCGTGAGAAAAGAGCAAATAAATAAGTGACAAGGCCAAAATTCAACAAAATAAATATTCAGCTTTTGATATAGATATTCATTTTTCATCACCTTCTGGGAAAAAAATTGTTTTGATACCTGGATCTAGCACACATGCCTTTGACTAAAGTTGAGCTCATATATTTACAAGTTTTCTAAATCCTCACTCTTCTCATAATTGCACAATGCAATGCCATTTATGTTTATTACCACTATTTGATGCTGACAGCACAATATTAGGAGTAGCTGAGTAGATTAATAGAAGAAGATGTGCAATATTATAGTACATATATATGTATGTATATATATTTGTGCAGGTTTCACCATTTATCAATCTAGATGTAGTACAAGAATGGGAGATTTATGTTTTAAAATGTACATTTTGATATAAACAAAATACTTGAAAGGTATTTTGATTCTCTTTATGAAAGGGAATTGTCCATAAAATCCCTTGGGCATCCTTCAAGATTTATTTATGTTGTTCTATGACCTTTTTAGACAAATAGTGGATCAAAGAAAACAAAACTTGAGGAAGGCTAACTGCATGAAAAAAGGGGAACAAAGTAAAATTTTAGACTTTCATCCTATGAACTTCAGAAACCATAGTATTTGTATCTACAAAACACTTCATTTTTTTCTCATTTGCAGTTTGAATCATTTGCTGGTGATTCTTCCACATGTTACTATCATGAGCCAGTATCATTGTAAGAAATATACGTCAACTTCTCTGTCACGATGAGATTTTCACCATCATCATGAATCTCACAGCAGATGTGACTTTTTCTCATCTGTTGGTAAACCTTTTGAGTGTATGTCCTTTGTCCATTTTCTGGGAGACAAATACCCTCAGATCCGTTTCTCTGCAAGAATAGCATGAAGCCATGCAAAAGGTTTCAATGTATCTCTGCCAATTCAGTCAGAGAAGAATTTTGTTAGTGCTAAGAAGTCTTGATCCCCAAAAGTTAGCTTTGTGCATTATGATACCTTGCAATATGCTCACAAACACAAAAGAAAAAACCTCAAAACATAATGCTCAAGAGGAAATGGAAATGGAATCTGTTCAGGCACAACAGATGGTGGACATAGCAAAAAATCTGGAGTCAGAGAAGGGGATAAATTTCACCTAACTTTGCATGCTGTACTATTTTCTTATCTACACTGATATGACTACTATAAACTCCTTTTAAATTTAGTGGGGAAAAATCACACCCTTGGAGTAACAATTATCTGACCTATTTACATTTCCACTTTAAGATAACAAAAAGTACATATCGAAATTTCATTGTTTTTCCTTTTTATTGATTCTAAAGGTGACCAGTTCTGATATATACCTCTCCATTGCAAATACTCTGAGACATATTCTGAGTTATTAGAAAGTTTGTTTTTATTTGTAAGAGTATAAATTGAGCCATGTTTAGTTATTTAGTTGTAAAGTATCTTCCTTCACCTTGTGAAAGACCAGAAAAGAGAACGTTCTTCCATTTCAGTTCCCAAGAAGGACAACATAAATATTTCTCAGTCTTCATAACAATGGGAAGAGTTTTTGGTGCCATGGAGGTCCGCAAGAAAATTCTTAGAGTTTAGCCCTTCAACAAAGTCCTAATAAAATTTGTCAGAAGCTTTTCTTCATCTCTCATCTTTTATATTCTATAAGGGCAGAATTGACTAAAATATTATTCCAGTAAAAATTCCACCATTTTTAGCTTTAACTATAGTGGGTGAAACTACTTATATGGATCTCTCCTGTTAATAAATATTGCAACTGTACAGAAAACTTCCTATTAAGTTCTTAATCTTTTAAAATTGATTGTATATTTAAACTTTTAATTTCTCTGTACAAGTGATGATATTAAAACGTCCCTGATTTTGTTGTAGGAACTTCATGGAAGTAGAAACAAATCTAGTAGAACATGCTTGGGAATAATTTTATCATATTTGTTTTGGAAATCTTGCTGGCGATTTCAAATACAAGAAGTTAATGGTGCTGAACATGTTCAGTATCTACAGATTTCAGATTCGAATAAACCCTAGTGCCATGACATTGGCTGGGGCAAGGCCAGGTAAGTGCAGAGTCCAGTGTGGTAAAAGAGAGTTATCAGCTGTAAGTAGTAAAGCAGCACCCATGCCTGCCATGGTTGCAAGGAACAAGAACTAAGCATTCCCTTAACAGTAACTGAAAGGCAGTGTCAATATCTTGCCTTGCCAGTAAAAGTCACTATCTTAAAAATCTATTTGAGAAGACCATCAGGAAAACTTTATTCTGTTAGGACTTAGTATAGTTAATCCAAGGGGAGTTAAACTGCTGGGGACATAATAATTTCTGAATAATAAATTATTCAAAATAACCTTGCTTTTAGATAAGGATTATATACTTAAAAGGTGTATATGACTTTAAGTCATGCTTTTTTAAAAATTGATGAATGTCTGGTAAGATGGGATACTTAAAATCTGATTCCATATACCTGAAATGTTAAAACACAACTCTTGTCTTCTTTTTCAAATCTACGTACAAGCATCTCAGCTGAAAGTACTGAGTTATTTACTTTGCTACATAGTTCAGAGGAGAAATATTCCTCTCAGAGGAGAAATCTTTATCCATATTGTTGTAGGAAGACTGAACTTTTCAACTGAACATTATCACATAGTGGAATGACACAAATAGTTAAAAATGCAGAAATCCGAAAACAGCAAAAAACAACAAGCAAATTAACATCGCCACCCACCACCCCCCAGAAAAACCCCAAAAAACAACCAAAACCAAACCCAACCCTGGTGGGATTAATCTCAAATAAATAATTTTAACCAATTTAAGGTTAAATACTTAATATTGTTAACTCTGCCTTTCAGACATCTACATTTATATATGTTGTCCACAATTCCCTTTTAATTACAGAACTGAATGTGCACAAGTGCAAAATTGATAATTTTCAACTGGAAAACACCATGTGACTATGGCCTTGTATTTTTTCTTTCTTTCTGCTTCTTTGTATGTGTTTATTTGGAAGTAAGAACAAAAATGCAGTCATTGTTAGACATTTTAGGAAGCTCATATCCCAAGAGCAGTAGATGAGTGAAACGTTACAGTAAGAGAAAGAAGCAATAGAATAAAAAAGGAAATTCAAAATAGAACATATTTTTTCTTTTCTAGGTCTTTTGAGAAGGAAGAGAATGGTACTTCGAACAGCCTGATACATTACCTGTAACTGACATGTTTCCTTCAATATTCAAAGTTATTTCTGTCTAAGGGTATTTTTTTTTTTATTTTTTATTTCTTTCTGAATTTAAAACAGAAAATGAAACCAATATATTTTAGAAGGAAGTTTTCTTTCCTGTATGAAAGAAAACAAGTTCTACATTTTTTTTCCAATTTGAATATTAATGATTAATGAAGAGAGAAAATTGTTTGTATGAGATCTGGTTTATCTTGAAAAAAAAAAAGGTATTTAGTAATATTTGTGTTCTTTTATGTTCTGAAAAGCAGAATTCTTCCCATCATCTATATTTCTCTGTGTATATCTCAATGTGTAAAGTTGGTCATCACTGATTTTAATTTTCTTTTAAAGTATATCTGTCAAAATCAATTTTGTTTACATAAAATATATCTACCTGAACCAAGTTAAGAGAAATATAAAGCTCTTAAAAACTTTCAAATTCCCATAACTGATTTGTCAAGCAAATACTATACATATATTTAATGGCTCTAACTGTAGCCAAATGGATCTAGAAATACATACATACTGCAGCCTTGAGGAGCAAAGGTCACACATATGCACAGATCCACATACTTGTGTCTATATATCTATATTTATTGTACATGGAATGAAGAAAAAGGTGCCAACAAAGATATTCCTTTTGCCTAAAAGGAAAGTTTGTGTGATTGACAGAACAAGATGCACATTATGCTGTTCAATTTAGCTGGATAAAAATCTGAATTTGTAGGATAAAGGTTTGGTTATTTCAGTCTCTAACATATCTTAAAACATATTTCTATTGCTAACTTTTTTGTTCTGTATATCATGATTCAATTCTGAAGTTCATAAAAGAAGCATAAAGACCCAGTTTTGATCTCAGTCTGGATTTTCACATAAGTCTATTTCTATTGTATTTAGTTTGATTTAAATCTCATAGATCCTCTGCTTTCCTAAGTGATTTGACTTTGACAAATGCTGTAAAAATATTTTGACGCTGAACAAATATTGCAATATTGTCTTTAAAAATGTAAAAATCTCCATGAGGAAAAAAAATAATGGAGAAAAATCCAGTGACATTTTTCTTTATCGATGAAAATCATAAAATAGTCATACAAGAACAAGAACTGAACATACACTTCAAGGATTATTCAGCATAAGAGTTTTATCCACCACCAGAAATGTTGGTTTCGAAACGGACTCATTTCTGTGGTATAATGTCTTTCCATAGCTGCCCTTAAATACTTGAGAAATTGTGCTCAGTATGTGTTCTGGTTTTGACTGGGACACAGTTAATATTCTTCACAATGGCTGGTACACAGGGTTGTGTTTCAGATTATTGCTGGAAACATTAATTCAGGGGTGATTTAGCTGTTGCTGGGCAGCGTTTGCACAGAGCCAAGTCCTTTTCCTCCTCTCAACCTACCCACCAGTGAGAAGGCTGGGGGTGCACAAGAAGTTGTGAGGGGACACAGCTGGGAAAGCTGACCCCAACTGATCAGAGGGATGTTTCCAGGCCATGTGGTGTCATGTTCATGTTGTAAACATGGGAGAAGAAGGAGGAAGGGTGGTCATTCGGATTGATGATGTTTGTCTTCCCAAGACACTTGTACAGATGAAAGAGCCCTGTTTTCCCGGAGATGACTGAACATCTACCTGCTTATCGGAAGTGGAGGATGAATTTCTTGATTCTTTGCCCTTTCATGCACAGCTTCTGCCATTAAAATTGTCTTTATCACTCAATATATGAATATTTAACTTTTGTCTTTCCATTTCCCCCCTCCATCCAACAGAGCCAGTGAGTGACTGGCTGTGTTGGGCTGAGCTGCTTCTGGGGTTAAAATTAACAAAAAGAAACAGCTTTAAAGATGAAAATGGTAGATGGGATCATTTGGAAGACAGTGTGTACAGAAGAAAAAGAAATTTTATAGATTATCATAATCTCTAAATCAGAAAATAATAACCAGGCAGCAGAATGAGTCTAATCTGTGTAACTGAAAGAGAATAATTGGTTCTAGACTTTAGCTTCACCTCATTTCAGGTTTATGTTCCAATACTGGATGCAACAAAGAGAAAAGTAATGTTTGTTAATCTCATAGAATGGAAAAAGTTCCTCAAAGATGGACATGACCTGGAAAGTAAAGTGATGCATCAGGGATACTGAGGGCACGAAAAAAAAAAAAAAAAAACAGTAAACACTCTGCTATACATAAAATGGATGAAGAAACAGGAAAGTTGCAAACAGGTATTGCATTAGTAGGACCCCTTCATTGCCATGAATAAAACACAAAAATCTGATCAAGTGCAATGCAAATATGTGGTATATATAGGTGTATGTGCTGGAGAAAGAAAAAAACACACAAAAATGTGTGGTTTTTTGTAGAAAATGGAGAAGAGTTTTGTGTGTGTGTGAATTTGGAAGTGATTCTATCAGTTGCAGAACTATCTCAGCAATCATCAGAAGAAAAAGTACTTGTTCATGACTAATCTAGAAAGATCATGTTCTTGAGAAAATAGGAAGATAAAACATAATACCTAGAAACAGAGGTTGATTAAATAACTTGAAAGAGATCAACAGGAAGATCTTAAGATTCTTCTCTGATACATTGCAGACAGCTATTTTGGAGCCAAGACAGATAAGAAGCTGATAGATCTTCTGGAAACTAGAAAAAGACAAAACCTAAAGTTATGGTTAATAGTTTAAGGCAACAGTAGGTGCTAGAGGATAATCTATCATACAGCTCTGAGCAAGAGCACAATACTGACACAAATGGTGTCAAAATGCCAATATATGTCTGTGTATCAAACACATATTCCAGATGAAAACAAATTAAGGTCTTGGTAACATTTTTGGACATGGAATATAAAGGCTGGCATGATCATCAGAAAGTCTGGATAAAATTTAGGCTTCCTGGGCATATGAAAAGACTCAAAGTGTTTTGTCCTGCAGGAGAATGGCAGGAGAGCAGAAGGAAGACAAGGTAAAAGGAAGAGCAGTGAGAAGAAGCAAAGAGAGGATGAGGGCAGACTGTGCAGTTGTCCCTGGGGGCAATAGACCAATATGTGAAGTTGCCTAGAGAGTTTCATCACCTGAAATAATAAAATCCATCGAGGATGTAAAAATTGCACACATCAAGTTGCAAAAGGAAGTTTTAGGACTGAGATTCAGTTCCCTAAATGCAGACACTATGGGAGTACCTGACAGCTATGACTTCAGAAGGGTACATATTTCCAGTAATCTGGTGTCATCTCACATGCTGTTAGACACCAGTGTTTACGCAACTAAATCCCCCATTAGATTATTTCATGTAGCTGTTCACTATGATACCTTTTTCATTAGGCTATTAAGAAGAAAGGGGAAAAATATTTTACCTGCCTTCTGAGAAATTTGCAAAATGAGTTAGGTGAAAAAGCAGTTCTGTTGATGGGAACTGGACTAAGCTTTTAAAGGCAGTATTAGCTTTAATACTGCCTTCAAACAATAAAGAACTGACATCTGAGCCATTAGTCTTTCATCTTGTCCTCTATGAAATACATGTCCTAAAATCCTTTACATTAAATTATCCATGTCTAAGCCATTTCCATGACAGAAATAGACTAAAAGAGGACATGCTACCTACCTCGAGTTTCTGTCACAATCAGTTCATAATTCATGGCCTCTGGGTGAAGATAGATATAATGTCTAAAAATTCCTCCTTTAACCGTCCATATCACACAGCCACGACAGACTAGAGGGAAGGTTGCTACTATTATATAAGTTTTGTTCTATTTATTATATTGACAAATTTAAGTGACTCTGCTTTTTCTTCATGTTATTGTTCTGGTTTCAGGCAAGGACAGGGCAAATATTTTTGCAATAGCTGAGAGGAAGCGTGGCCAGACCCTAACATGTCTCAGTACCACCTCATGTCATTGCCAGGGACAGGGAAAGGGACTCTGGCTTCTGAGAGGAAGGATGTGGTTTCTGTTCAGGAGAAAGCCTGGCCCTGATGAGGTGGCCAGTATTTGTTGCAGGTTTTCCATGTAAATAGTTTCTTTGTCTTACACCTTTTGTTATTAATATTGTTGTTGTTACTGTTTGTTTTCTTATCTCGTTGCTATTTCCAGTAAATTGTTCTTATCTCAATATGGGGATAATAATTTCCAATTATAATAGTTCAACACTACCAACCTGGTTGCATTCAATAAAAACTTTCACAAGAACAAACGCACCAATATTGGGGTTTATTGAAGCAAAGAAAATACAAAATTGGAAATTGCCATTGATAAATGCGCTTACTGCATTAGTGCTAAACATACATACTTAAAAAAAAAAAAAATCAATTGGTAATTCATTAATCTTAACTTTGCAATCAATTAAGCTTCATTTCACCTGGATGTCATCTGACATAGTCAGAAACTCAAATCTTATCGAAGAGGTATCCCTGCTTTGGGGAAAAGAGAGGAGCCAGCCTGTTGCCTTGTGTGCAAAACTGTGTTGTATTCTCATCCTCTGCCATGGAGGATTTCAAATGCCAGATTTCTGTCATAATGGTGAGGGGGGCAGAGACTTTACCTGTGAATGAGAGATATAGAGAGTTTTGTTTACAAAAGCTATGGGTCTTGTGTAAGGGTGGAACAAAACTGTGACATGTTGGTATCACTCCCTCTTCCAACCCCCTGAGGCTGAGATAAGAGTTATCTGTCCTCTGCCTGATAACCTGTCACTTCTGTCAGCAGGCTAGCACACCCACATTAATTCCTTTCTCATGGAAATCCCCTCAACACATACCTCATGGCTTTAGACCTCATTCCTACGAAAATGTAAAACAAAATATACTGCCTCAAGGGTAACTCACTTCAAATTAATCCTATGGCATACAGTGAAAAGGATCCACGAATACAAGACTGTGAAGAGAGAATGCTTGTTTTTTGTTTTCTCAGCAAAAACATCGTAGCTGGCAAATGACGCTAGTGGGTGGCCGGATCAAAGCAAACAGAAGGTGGCGGTGTTGTCATAAAGCGCAGTACAGCGGAGTGCATTGCCCAGCCCCACACGGATGACAGAATGCTACAGTGATTTAGAAAGCAACTGTTGTATCAAACCAAGTACAAAACCTGAGACAAAGACACCCCTTAAAAATTGTATACTAAAGACCCCCTTGTATTACTCATCTGTAATTGACACATAAAAATTTTTCCTGCAGTTAGTCTGTTTTCATCTCTTGAGCTCTGTTACTATTGTCTTTACAGTTGTATGCCTATTCATTATTTTCATCATTGCCACGTTTTCTTCACCAACTTCAAATTCTTACTCATTTCTAAAATTTTCACTGCTCTCAACTCCTCTAATCAAACCAACTTCAGTTATATCCGCAGGATGCAATTACAAATTTTCTAATGCTTAAAACAGTGGTAGATGAGGATTGTTTGTTTTCCTTTTGTGGGCTGGAGCCATGGTATTTTATCAAAAGCCATTATAAGTTTTTAAGTCATCTAACAATAGAGGTTTTTCACTATTATTTTGAATGCCTGCACTTGTGTCAGCTTTCCTTCAAGTAAGAACTCCAGATCAGTATTAATTTTTAATGGTTTTCTTTGCCTATATTAAACGTCCTTTAGTTGCATCTAGAGCAAACATAATTTGTTCTTAACAAAACAACGGATCTCCTATACAAAGCAAAGTTCAGACAATTCTTTGTTAAGCAGGTAAACTTTCATTCTTGGTTTTGAGATCTAATAGTTTTCAGAGTAGACAGCTTTTCCTTTAGCTCTATATTACTTTAGAAGACCTCATATGACTAGAATTTTATAGTTACTGTGTTCAGTGCCAACCTTCCTGTAGAATGCTTTTTTTCATTACCTGAAGTTTTTACCATGGTGAGTTTGCAGCTATTTTTTCAACAGTGTAACAGGAAGGCACCGTCAACCAAAACTGGTGTCTCATTTGCATCACTCATTTAGCTTAGCAGATAACTGTGATCTTTATGTAATCCAAATGCTACAGAAATGCAGGCGGTGTGCAAATGGAACCAGAAGGCTGATGCCAGCAAAGCAAATTCTTCACTGGGAACAGAAAACATTATGAGGTATTATATATGTATGAGTTGACCAATAACAGCTTTGAATTCTTGCTGAAGAACATTTTATGCTCATCTTGGACTTTCAGTTTAAAGATTTCCTTAGTAACTGTTTTTCCAACTCTTCTTTCAGCACACATAGAATTTCTAACTTGTTCTAACTCTTGAAAATCTCCCTCTTTGATGCCCTTTTTGTTTATGCGTTATAATTATCTAATAGCTTTTTTCATCACACATTTGCCCCCATCTCCTAGCATGGTTTTTTTTTAAATTCCCCCCAAATCCCAGCATAAAGCATGACTGAATAGCTGAAATATGCAGTATACCTTTTCCTTACATTTGCTGGTAGTACTTATTTCACTCTAATTCACTTTTACATTCCTACCTAGAACTCACAGAAGTGCAAAAATCAAAACAAGTGTCCCTGATATTAGACCATTCCATAATTTTGCAGGTTTCCCCTATTCTCCCTAGAGGACCTTCCACATCACATTAAGTAAGGCAATCCCAAGTTTAATCCCCCCAACTATGCAGTTCAACTACCCTGAGGAAAAAAACCCCTTATCTTCCTTTCTTGTAAAGTAAGTAAATTCTTGTGAAAACTCCATTTTATTTCATTTGGTTTTGTGTTCATCCATTTGCATGCAAATGGCAGTGCAAAAAATATGGGGGAAAATAATATTTTACTGAACAAAAAGAACACTGTTTTTTAGTCAACTCTACTATGCATATTTATTTTACATTATTATTTTGTTAACTGTTGGGAAGTGCAAAGCCATGAACAGAAGTGAAACCACAATTACTAATTGCATATGTTTTAGAAGCAGCCTTTCATTATCTGTCATAATTTTATAGCATATTAGAGATATTTTTTTCTGGGTACTGTAGTCATTTTCATCATTAGAGAGCATAAGAAGCTCATTAATTACCTTGAACTGCCAAGTTACTTTCCTCCTAAATTACATGTCTATTTCCTATTTTATGTTTAAGACTTTTCAAGATAAAATTTCAGCTTTTTAAAAACTTTTTTCTTCTTAGAAGATGTCCTAAAGCAAAATGATCAGCTTTATAATTAAATGTTTTGACATGAATAAGCTTATCTGCTTTCCTTAAGACAGTGGGTCTAGATCATTCGGTTATACAAGAAGACTTTATCGTCAAGTACAGGCATATGAATGCAGGAAAAGTTACAAATACTGAAATAGCTTTTTAGCATAATTAACAATTTAAGTGCTTTTGTAGAGATTTGAAATAATGATGGACAAGATAATTTAATATTTCATTTTTGCTAATCACAAAACTGAGCTATTGCCCACCGGATAACAATGAACACCACTACCATTAGTACTTGATCTCTTTGTGCAGGTGAATAGAAAATAACATCAGAGTAAGAAAAGGGCCATCAACAAAAGAATTTCTAGCTTTGAATCAAGCCTTTTACCTGTTCTAAATTTATGTGTAGTGTCTGCCTTTTGACTGAATGATAGTAATCCTGTAAGCTGAGTAAAATGAACAGTGTTCTCACAGCTGGACTAGGTAGAACTTTAACTCCAGACATCCATCTACTCTTGCAGTTCAATTGTGAGTTATCAGGTCATATTTCAGAGCTGACTGGTTTGCAGCCTCATACAATTGGGTCTTTCTGGTTCACACTTCAGCATTTCCCAGTCAGGTCACTATACAAGACAGCAGTGCATTTCTGTTGCTCTATTTTCTGCTTGTTGAAACAGACTTTTCTGCTCCAGTTTTGTCCCAGTGATTTTCAGACCATAAAATGTTACTGAAATCCTCTTTAGCATTAGTCCTATATGAGGGGTCTGGAATGAGTTGACTGTTTATGCCAAAGAAGCTTTCAGCTATGAGTGTTTGAAACAGTTCTGTTCTCTGCCATTCTTTCTAAAGGGTAGGTGTGGGAGAAACTAAATCTTTTTTGTTTCCTTCAGCAAGATATTTTGCTTTTATAAAACTTGTATGCAACTGTTCATGATCTGGGTATTCATCAGTTTTCAAGAACTCTCTGTATTTTTCTAATTTCATCTTCAAGTGTTATTTTTTGTAGCCATAGTATTCAATACTTCCTAATGAGTGTTCAAATGCCATTCTGAAATAAGTCAGTGGGCCATAAATTGCATTCTTCAACAAGGAAAGAGCATTCAGGTAGACAGGTAAAGCAATGTTTCCCAGAACAATAAAAATAGTAGTTTGTATTTGAGGCTTTTTCAACGTATTAAGAAGGTCTTGATTATAACGTTGAAGCTCTGCAGTGGTCCTTTGTGTGCCTTTATTCTTATGAACCTAGGAGGATCAGTCAAATTTTCAAGAAATGAGCACCATATCCTTTTCCACTACTCAAACAATAGTGGTAAATTTCAGCAATAATATAAAAAGTTATGATTTTACACATTTCGTACTATTTTCACATATATTTAGTATGAGTTCTGGCTATGGTTTCTATTTCACTATGGGGAGGATCTTTCAGTTCTCTAGCCATAACATCATATAGCTTAAACAGTGCATGATTTGGCACAAGAAAGTACATCTACAGTTATGGAAGAAAAAATCTTTTACAAAAAGTTCAGCTGTATTAGTCTGACTATTAATTGTAAGTACTAAAGCATATTTTATATATAATGTTTGAATAAGTTTTCAGTGATAGGGTAGTAAAAGCTATTTTGACACAGCAGAGTGATTTGGACTTAAGTGATTAGGACTTGAAGGTGGATTGAAAAGTGAAATAAGCCCCTTGGCTTGGGGGCTCATTATCAGCATCACAAAATCCATCTGAATCCCAGACACCAGAAATGTACTGCGAGGGCTGCTGCTGGGCCCTGTGTTTTTTAATATCTTTATTAATGACCAGATGATGGGACAGAGTGCACTCTCAGGAATTTTGCAGATGATGCAAAACTGGAAGGAGTGGTACCACCAGATGGCTGTGTTGCCTTTCAGAGTGACCTTGACAAGCTGTAGAAATGGGCTGACAGGAATCTTACAAAGCACAACAAAGGGAAATTCTAAGTCCCACGACTGGGCAAGAATAATCCAAGGCTCAAAGACAGACTGTGAGGCCCACTGACTGGAAAGTAGCTTGACAGAAAATGGCCTGGGAGTCTTGCTGGACAAAAAGTTGCCCATAATGCATGAGATAAAATAAAAAAAAATGGGTAAGATCAAGATAACTCGACATCTAGTTACCTGAATTACACATTTTGACTCCCCATGTGCTGTACTGACACTGGTCACTCTGATTATAAGCTGCAAAACCAATATTAACATTTATTAAGGAAAAATACATTTGTGCAACAGCTTTGACAAAGAACAACATTCAAAGTTACCATTTTTAATAGTGATACAATTCTAAAATACATTTGAAGACCAGAAATTCTTTGTAATTATGTAAAGTCTGCAAAATACAAAGAACACAATGTAAAAAAGTTTTGAGTTAATCAGATACAGACTAGAAGAATCTAGTTTATTTTTAAGAAGAAAAGAATAGAAAAAATAAAACAGATTTATAGAGCTCTCCTCTGTGAGAAGGAAAAATTCTTTGCAGGAATTTTCTTTTATACTCGTCTTTCTTTAAAAGTACTAAATAGGAAATCTGTAAGTAGGCTGTGCATAACTTCAGTCACTGCACTACACAGTTTATCAGCTACATTACAAACACATGAATTCTAGCTATACTGGTTAGCCCAGCATGATAGTTTCTTGTGCTTGATGCCAAGCCAATTTTATCAGTACTGCTCCTCAGAAATTTGGTCTTGTAAAAGAAAATGTATCTTTATCTTTGTAATAGAAATAAGATGTCATATGGCTGAGCAAATGCAGTGTGCTCTGTGAGTAACCACTGAAATTAAAAGTCAAGCTATCAAATGCAAACTGTCACACAGCTTAGGGTAATTAAAATTCTCTTTTCCCATACTTCCAGAAGGGATTTCTATTTCTTTTTTTGACAAGAAAAATGTCTCAAGAGATATTTCTTATTTACAAGGAAATGCACCTCCTATGCTACATTGTGGTGAAATTTACATATAAGGGGTTTTTTTCAGATTTTTTTAAGAAGAAAAATATGTTGCTTCAGAATGCACCTCCAAAAATATTTCCTTACATTTTCAAGTTAGTACTAACGAATCTTCTTTTTGAGTTATGGTAATTAGATTAACTTTTGGGGGGCTTTTGGGGATGGGGGTTTTGATTTCTTTGTTTGTTTTCTTGGTTGTTTTTTGGGGGGGTTCTTTGTGGCAGATGTTTAGGAATAATTCATGTCTCCTAACTTTGGTCATACAAAACATATATTTTTCTAGGCTACTTCAGGCTAGTTCTTGACATACCATCTGCAGTAGTGGGGGTAAAAAGTATCGCCAGAGGGAAGTAATTTCATATTTAAAAAAAGGCATACAAGAAGAATCTCATCCAGAGCACTTAAGACTGGAGCAAAAATTAAAGCATAACAATAACTATAATGATTACAATATTATTACTGGTCTAATCAATAAATTACTTAAGCTTTAATAGTCAAGACCATTGCCAGTGAAAATACTAAAATTTATGTAACTTAACAATCGTCTTTAATACTAAGTCTATTTATCTATCTATTTATGCACATATCATGGAATTGACTAGCACCCTTCATTAGGGATCAGAGAACTCTGCTAGAAACTATCACAGAATTACAGAATGGCTGAGGTTGGCAGGAACTCTGGAGACCATTGTGAGACCCAATCTGGGTGGGTTGGTCAGAATAGTGTATGGTGAGGTTTTGAATATCTCCAAGGATGGAGATTCCTCAACCTGTCTGGGCAACCTGCTTCAATGCTTGACCTCCTTCACAGTAAGAAAAAGTTTTTCTTATGTTTAAGTGGAGTTTCTTGTGTGGCAATCTGTATTTCTCTGGGTACTACTGAGAGTACTCTGCCTCTATTTTTCTGAATCCCCTTCCCATCAGGTATTTATACACAGTGATAAAATGCACCTGAGCCTTCTCTTTTTGAGGTTAGAATGTCCCAGCTATCTCAACATCTCCTCACTTGTCAGATATTTCAATCCTTTAATCATTTTACTGGCTCTAATTGTAGTGCAAGATACAGACACAGTAAAAGCCAGTTTCTGCTCAAAGCTTGCAGGAGGAATATCTACCAGAAAGATACATTAATATGTGTTCAACTGAGCTGAGAACAGTGTTGTGGGTCTTGCCTGCTCAGTAACCTATCAACCTGCAATGTCATAGTTCAGGCCATAAGCAGACAGACAAAGGCTCTGTTAAGCAGTGAAAAAGGAAAAATGTATTTAAGCTTAATTAAACCTAGAGATCTAGAAGCAAGCTACTTCTTGCTCTGAAATAATGCTAGATATCATGTGAGGTAATTAAAGATTTTCCATTTCTAATTTCATTTTATTACATGAGTTGATTCTTTACCTGCTTGTTTCCTGAAAATGTTTAGTTATCAGTTCATATGGATGAATTCTGTTAGAGAGTCTTTAGTAAATCTAAGTTAACAGTAAAACAATTAAAATGGGATGAACAATTAAAACTATTCCCCAAAATAGTTTGTTTATGGATTGTACTATTTTGGGGATTGTAAAATGTATTTTCATTGTGTCACATTTAGAAGTGTCATGAGAAAATATGTTTTACTGGCATTATATAAAGTGTATTAATTTAGTTTTTTTCTTTCTTGTAGTAATTGGAAATAGTTTTGAAATTTACCTGATGGTCTTCCAATAAATTTTAGAAGAAATGCAAAAATATATTAAAGACATAACTTAAAGAGAAGAACAAAAAGAAACAAATCATTATCTAGAAAAAGCTTTTTTTCCAAAATAGTAAAGTAAAATTAAGGATTTCACTTGCAAGTCTTTATAAACTTTGGTTAATCTGACTAATACATCATTGGAGGGTTTCAGTCTTACAAGGCTTCAGTTCCTCTCCTTCCGATCAGAAGGAAGAATTGTGTCTTTTTCCCTCTTGGATTATCAAGTATATATCAGGTGCTGTTTTTTGCAGTTGAGCTCTCTTCTGTTACAATACCTGTATCTCTTGAACCTTACGAAAAGCAAAGGGGTTTTTTACATTACAAACCATAACATATATTGTTTATATTGACTGAATTCGGTAGGGTGTTCAGCACTTGTTCCATTTATTTCTGAACTAAATATTTAGATTAAGATAGTTGTCTAAATTCTATTTATCCATGACAGACATGTTCTTCTATGGGGCAGATGTCATGCTGAGTGACAATAAGTGAGAGGATTTGTAGATTCCGTCCTTGCAACTTGGATCAACTTTTACTTCACTAAGGTCAGGCTGAGAGAGACCTAGTCGCTATAGCTATGTTGGTGACACTTTTTAGAGAGAATTAACTTTTACACCATTTTAAACACTGGACACTTCTTTCCTATATTCCATTAATTCTTTACTTTCTCATCAGCTGTTTTAAACTCATGCCAATTTACTTTGATGCAGGAGTTACACAACTCTTTTAAGTTATTTTTTTAGTCATCACTTTATTAGTTTCTATAATAAGGCGTCCTTTTAAAATAATTTATTGTATTGTTTTGCTATGGTTTCTCAGCTAAGAATCTTTAAATATTTTAGTTTGAAAGGGACTTCTGGAGTTAACCTGCTTCACAGATTTATATACAAAGATACAGAGATACTTTTGAGTACACTGGAGAATCTTTTCTCTGAAATCAAATCACAGGAGGACCAAACAAAATTTGAGTGGCATTTTGCTCTAGCTGTCCAGATGGTGCAAAAAAGGGAAACAAATAGAATGTTATATCTTTGATTTGCTGATCTTGCCTCTCATGAAAGCTATTACTCATAAGAGAGTTAGACATAAGAATCTCAGGTTCCAGTTCTCCAGGGTTCCTAAATGGGTGGTATATTGCATTGACCAGTATAATGATCTATACCCTCAATGCCTTAAAATGTTAATTTAATAATTTATTCTTAAACAAAGAGAATAATTTCTAAATCATAGCAGGAAAGTGTATTTATTTCAATGAACAGAGTTTTTGCTTTTCAACTTATATAATGTATAAATATTATACACTAAACAAACTTTGTATGTTTTAGAAACAGACTTTGTCTGCATATCTATAACACATTTTCTTGTAACTAGGAGTTTAACTAAGGAATTTAAACTTTAGAATATATTTTCTGTGGTTTGTTTTTTTTTTAAAGTTAGTTGAAAACAGTCAGAGTCAAACCGAATAATTTGGTATTACATTCAGCCTAAGCTTCTGCTTTTTTGGCAGATGCCCCACAGCCATCAGTGCAGCAACTGGCTGAAGGTGATTTAATGACATGTATTTCAATAAGAATCCCAAAAGAGATCCCAGTGTATGAAGCAATAAATGTCTTCTATAACCCCAATAAACATGACATCTTGCTGTACACCACACAAACTGCCCTGAGATCTCAGCCACTGTAATTATCAGATGAAGCTCTAAAAAAAAAAATATTTTGTGGCTCAAGAAATGTTAGTTTTAAGAGATCACCACTTACAAAGGCAATAAACCCTGATCATTTGAGACTGAGAAAAGTTTTCACCACCTGTAAATCAAAACCTTCCCTCTGACAAGACTTTTGGCTAATGTCCAAGATGGATTTTTGCTGTTTGAAGTTCTGAAATTCACGGTCTGTATTCTTATTTGAAAAATGGAAGATTTGCCTGACCTTTAAATTATGCAGTTCAGATAAATGATGTAGTTCAAACTAAAAAGATTAGACAACGTTAATGAGGATTCCACTTAGTATTTGCACCTATAAAACAATTTTCTCCCTCTTCAATACTTGAACTGTGAATTATTGCTTGAAATTGATTAATATGTTCACCACTCCCATTATCTATTTGATTCTTCCCGAGAATAAAAATTACTTTTATCATAATGTATGCACACCACTGCAGGATCATTTATATGCCTCAGGAAGAAAGATTATATAATCTTAGCCAATTCAGATTATTATTCAACTATCAATTGATATAATTGGGAATGCTATACATTTCATATGCAATCAAGTGGGCAAAGAATATAGCCAGCAGTTCCATTCATTCCACTGAAATGATCAAATGATAGTTGAAAAGAAAAAAACAAAAACAAAACAAAACAAAATCCCAACACAAACAAAAAACCAAATTACCTCTGTCCAACAAATTTACCTGTTACTCCAAAAAACATGAGCTCACAGAACTAATATTTTTGAAAAATAAAGATACATATTGAGGTGAATGTCAGATTAGGTAGAGAGACACATTTTTTCCTTTTTTCTTCCATCTGCTGTTCCTGCAATGGGTAATGGAACTTACCTACAAGTACATCAACTACCTAACAGTATGAGTGAAAAATACAGGACAGTGGATGGATCCACTGGCACAATTTGCCAGAACTGAGACTGTGCTGAGACAGGCAAAGTGATTAAGAAGTCAGCTATATCTTCTTTTAGAGGGAATGAGCCTTTTCCCTATGTGAGCAAGGAGATAGATAAAGGTACATATGTATATTAATATCACATAGCTTTCAAGCCAGTTCTGTGCTGCACAGCTTTTGTCAAGAGAGTGTAGAGATCTTCTTGACGTGGGGACTGGCAGGAAATACATCTTATATGAATGAAGTCTGGTTATTTAATCATGATTAAGAGTGTTAGTACTGCATGATAAAGCAGAATGTAACAAAATGGCAATCCTCCAGAGCTGTTCAGCATTCAAAGAGATGACACAATACAGAGAGAGACTGAAAAAGTGCATGCCTACAAACTGCCATAACATCCAGGGAAAATAAACAAAAAAAAAAAAAAAATTTGTGGTCTAGGAACCTGGGATTTCCTATGGTTCAGGACTTGTGGGTTTGCCACAAGACAGGTTACTCTGACTTAAGAATCTTCTTTTGTAATTAACCATTTTAGTTGTTTTAGCTTTTTTTCTCTTTACAGGTATTAAACCTCATCCATACCCTTCCCCTCCTATGCTATGAAAGAGTTTCTTTTTCCTTTTGTGATCTTTTCCTTATATAGCTTTGGAGATATGGTGATTAGATGTAATATATATATGTTAGTTGGCAATGGATGTTAATGTTCTCAATAGCAGCAAGGGTGACTATGGCTTCATGATTGACATATTAGATAGTAATTATAGTAACTCTAAGAACTCTTAGCAATGGCATAAATTTACCATTTACTACACATTTACTGTTCCTTTTCTTATATTCCACTACATACACAGTTCTCTGTGCCACAATTTCCAGCTCATTTTTTCTTTCTAAACAGGTCATGAATTTTTTAGAAGCTACAACATCATAAAGAAGCTGTAGCTTTCTGTCTGATACCTTTTGTGGAAGCTGCTTATCAGAAAGCTGTACATTTCCTATATTAAATACCTTGAATTTTGCTCTAAATGGCATTCTACTTACACGGTCTCTCTAAAACTTCCAATTCCACTTCCCAACTTTAATATTTCACACTTCCAGTCAGTTACTCTAAGTCACTTGTGAATTCAGGCTAGTTGCTATGTAAATCTAAGTAATTCTAATTTTGTGCTCCTAGCTTTCAAGGTCTTATATATTCACCTACAGAGGAATAGAAATTCCAGATGAGGTAGAGGGAGAGGAATTCAGGCACCTTTTTATATTAGTGGATAACCCACTGGATAAGCCCACCTAATCCTTCTCCCTGTGCTGTATGTTCCTGACTCCTGGCTTCTTTCCTATTATCAATGTTCATACTCCTTGAACATCTCCTTTCTTAATGCTTTCAATTTTATCAGTTGGTACTCATTTATTCCTTTTAAATAATTTTTGAGAGTCTGTTGAATATCCTGGGATGCTTAGTAGAATGCGAGTCAGTTGCATCTAGGACTTAATCTGCAAAATTTTGTTGCAAGACCAATGTGAATTCTACTTCTCAGTCATTAAAGTCCCTGCTGTCATTTCTTCTGTACTAATTTTATTTAATCTAGCAAAAACAAAGCCAAGTCTCAATTTTGCCTCTAGTTCCAATATTCCAAGTTTAGGACATATTATTACAAAATTAATTTTAAGATTAAATTGTAGCTTAATTCCCACTGTAATTTTCCATTGTTTTGGCTCCTCTTTATACCTTCTTTAGATGCTGGGTAATGTGATGACTTTTACAGAATTTCAGTAAATAACTTTTTGAGACAGTCATCCTCATTAGCAGGGGGCAGCACCAAGGTATACTTTTCAATGTTCCTTTGTAAGAAATGGCCATAGTAGACTCTTTTCACAAGAGTTTACCAGATACTAACAGGTTTTCATACTCTCTTGATTACCCTGGTAAACTAAAGATTTCAAGGCAATTATATTCTTAGAGTGAGTAAAAATGACAAGGAAGTCTTAATAATTTAAAAAATTATATTCAATCTTAGTAAATTATGCAGAAAAATATTCTATATGGAACAAATACCTTACTCATTCAAGCTCTAGAAAGGCTTAAGGAAATTATTATGTCTCATTTTGTTCAAAGCACGACAGCTTTTCTTTTATATCACCTTATCTCAATGGATACTAACAGTTATTTCCCAGTTTTACCCCAAAGCATGAGAAGTTAATTTTAACCCAGCCAATTCAAAACTAAACCATTACTATGCTTAAAAAAAAAATTAGTCTGAAATAGACACTGGAACATAGCACTGCATGAGTTGCCATGAAAATTAATAGTTATTCTTTAATACCCATGAAAGTGCCAAATGGATGGGTATAGGTAGAGAATTACCTTTTCCCTTTTGCTTGAAATAGATTGTGGCACAGAAAGATGAATGAGGAGAAAAAAAGCCAAAACAATCCCAACCTATAACAAGGCTTGATGTTTTTTTGTTATTAGAATTTAATGCATAAAATTTATTTTAAATTATTTTATAAGAAAAAAAGAAACAACAATTGTGTATAAGATGTTTCAGGATAAAAAAAACATAACTAAATAGAAGGTTGAATAATTGGGGAATAAAAATTTTCTCTGAATTAGTTTAGTTTTTTATGTTAAGAAGTGCTGTTGTTATTTTTTAAAATTTCCTTATCAACTGAGCAACATCTTTAGAGTAGACATTCTAAAACATCAAACATTTTCACAAGCTGGGTAGCGCACATAATTTTGAGTTGATCAGCTGAATTAGAGATGAGAATGTGCCTGTGAGGGATAAATCTCATTGCTTCTACTTGGACTTCTGGTGCAGGTGAATGAAAATCAATCCTTCAGACAAAATAACTGGCTAATATTCTCCAATATGTTTATGCATATAAAAATGGACTAGGTGTAGAGCAAAAGTTTCTAAACAAAATCAAGGAATCTTAAATCAAGTTACCAGCTTCCTTAAGCGAGGTTCTTTCTCCAAAAGAGGGAAAGGGCTTCAAAGCTGAGCAATATTTCAATCTCTTAATCTCTAAAGAAAAGAATGTCTTGGATACAAGAAAGATGTATCTTATGTCTTAATATCTGTATAAATTCAAAAATAGGCCTGGGTTTTCTTTTCATCTAGCTCTGGTAACAGGTGAGCAACTAATCAGAGAAGGTATGGACTAAGCTGCTGTCTCTTGTGTAGATCATGCACACCATGTACAAAATTAGGCTTGTAGAAGGGGAAAGATACTAAATACATTACACAAAAATAACTAAAATGAAAAGTAACATGTTGACATATTTTTTTTTAATGCACTTTTCAGTCTTCCACCTAAACAACCAAATTTTCTGACGTGGTGAAAATTTCAGTTCTGAAGGCACCAGTCAGCTTTAATATCTGGTGTCATATGGTAAGGAACACCCCTTTGGTTAATTTAGGTCAGCTGGCCTACTTGTGTCCCCTCCCAGTATCTTGCACACTCCCAGCCCCCTGATGTGGGGAGAATGTTGGAGAGAGGGTGCTGATGCTGTTCCAGCACTGCTCAGCAGCAGCCAAAACCCTGGGGTGTTATCAACACCTTTCCAGCTGCCAATGAAAAGCACAGCACTGTGAGGGCTGCTGTGGGGAAATGAACTCCTCAGCCAGACCCAATTCACTTTTCTAAACCAGAAACACAGTACTGCACGTACAGTTACTACGTTACTACGAAGTTACTACGAAGAAAATTACCTCTATCCTAGCCAAATCCAGGACAAAGGACTTTGTGAAGCTGAAAGGATGAGGCAGACATCACAAGAAACAATGGAGACAATTACAAGAAACCAACCTTTCAGGTCACACTACTGGGCTACCAAGAAATTGCAGGCACCACTTCAAAGAGGGCCAACCTGGTCTTTGCAGAGGATAAGGATGCAAATGTGAGGATCCTAGACATTTGGGGAGTTCGGAGGTATGTCAGTGGAACTACAAGCAGATAGAGAAATGTGCACACAAAAGGAACCTGGGAGGAAGGAAAAGGGGAATAGACAGAAAGGGGCATAAAAACCAGGCAGTCCGTATGCTTCTCTGACTGAGCCCTGTGCCCGACCATCACAATCTGTATTGTTTTCTTATAGGGCATTAAATCTTGTTTTAGTGATCTCTCTGCATAAGAATACTGTCTATCCCATGAGTGAGGGTGTTGCAAGGACTCAATGACAGCTGCTGAGGGGAGGGCTGGGAGGAGTAAGGCAAATGGAAAGGCCTCACTGCCTGTGGCTGGAGCAGGACCGTGGGACACAGCTCCAGTGTACCCAGTGCTGACTGCTGGGTGTGTCTGTACCTTCCTGAGGGAGATTGAAAGGGTCAATGGCTTAAACATTGCTAAAATCATCAGAGGACTTTTGTCCACTGTAGAAAACTGCAAAGAAGTTGCTCACCTGCAAGGACTGAAGCCTACCCCTCCCCAAATATGACTACTGACTGGGATTTGGACTGTGATGGGAACTTGAGATAAGATACAGGGGGCACTCTTGTCCAATCATCCCAGGTTCAGGGAGAAGAATGCATCCACAAGTGACACTGGAAGAGAGACCAGAATGCGGAGGGCACAAACATTCAGGGACAAGCTGTCCAGATGCAAAGTAATCACTCAGAGAAAGATGCAAACCCTGGAGGCAGGTAGGGTACTGTCTCTTTGTCCTTCCTCAAGTGAACTCAGCTGTGATGACTTCTCTGGGAAGTACCAGGACATTCCCAGGTAGCCTGAAGGTATCCCTCTCTGCTGATGGGCCGTGATGGGCCATGATGGACTGAACTGCACTGACTTGACAGGCAGCTGGAACACTTGGACTCCTGACTCACAGGATGACATCATCCAGGTAAAACTCCTTGCCCCAGGGGAGACAGGGTAGTCCCACCTGAGTGAATATAACTCATGAAATCTTTGAATTTCATGGACTTTCCCCACCCCCCATGGATGAAGATCATTGTCTTGGAGTGACNGATCATTATTTTGACAGGACTCTGATATTCACTTTGACCACCAGACATCAAAATTGCAGCAACCAAACCTTTTTTCTGGATCCAAGGGGTGGGGGGACTTCCTCTTTTTATCATTTCTTTCATTTATTTGCTTAAGGGTTATTTTTGTACTATTATGTTATTATACTACTATAGATAATAACAACCAAAACGGCTACATACCTGCTTTTTATTGCAACCAAATTGTCCTAAAATAAACCTTACATGTATAAATTAACAAATACCAATTATTCAGTGTTGTTTTTTCTCATTTGCCTCTCAGGATTTATTAACAAGAACCTGGGTTACCTTCATCTTCTGCGATGGGTTATAACACATCCCCAGCCAGGTGTGTGTGGGGTCTGTGTATGGATTCACTGGCAAACTCTGAGGAGGCCCAGATGGGAAGTAGAAAGTTCTGGGTTTGGGCAGGGTTACCAGGTGGGTGGAGAGTTTATCCTGGTATTTCAGAGGACACCCACACGAGGGTGGTGTGCCTGTTGGATGAGTGCTATATTTTTTCTTAGGAAAAGAATCTCCCAAATACAGTGCAAAACTATTTCACATGTTTCTTATAATGTCATCCCAACACATGAGGAAAACAAAGGAATGTAACCCACCTTCCTCTCTGACACAAGATTCAAAGTACTAAAACAGTCTAGAATACATGTTTCTGATAATTCCTTTAATAGTGTTTCTTGATGTATGCCTATTCCTTATATCTGATGCTTATTTTTTGTTTCTCATAGTTACAAATTAAACAGTACCATCCTTATTCTACATGATGAAAAAATCATCAGTCTATTTTAAAATATTTTTAATTAATTTAGCTTACTTTTTAGAGTGTATAGAAATCTTTACAATTTTGCTGAATTCACCTTTAAACATATCTGTGTGTTACCAGTATATATTCTGAACATAATTATGAACATGTATTTCTTTAATATTATTTACTTGGATCACAACTGAGTAGTCCACCAAGGCTAGCAATTAGAAAGCGATATACACCCTTTGAGAAAAGGTTTTCAGCCCCGTAAGTGCCAGAGTTATATTTGTTTACTCTACACCATTTCTCTCTTATTTGCTTATGAGATTTCATGGGGCTATACGCCTTACCAAAGTGAAAAAAAAAAAAAAAAAAAAAATTCTTCTTCAGCCTCTCTTCTGCTTCCTTGGTCAGTTATCTAGAGCAAAGAGGAAATTAGATTTGTTTGACATTATGTGATCTTGATAAATCTTTACGTTGTTTCTTACAATCTTATTATCCTTCTGGTGTTTACAAATGGATTGTTTAATAATCTGACCTAGCATCTTTTCAGATACCAAAAATGGCTGTAATTCCCAGCAGTAAATCCCCCATATGCACTTAATCTTTTTAAAACACAGATACTGTATTTGCTGTTTTACTGTCTCTTGAGATTTCATTCTTCCTTTGTAAATTTTCCATAATACTTGTCAATGACTCAGAAATGGTTTTGAGTGCCGTCTTTAAATATAGCAAATTTCATCAGAACATGCTATCTCAAATACCTTTATCTACATAATCTTTAATCTTTCTTCATTCGGGCCCATTTTTTACTTGTTAAACATTTCATCACAGTCAAACGTTTTTTTCAAGAATGTTGTTAAAAAGAAATTGACCTTTTCAGTCTTTTCTTTTTCATCTTCTGTTTGTTTTTCCCATTAGTCACAATATCCTTTCTTGAAAACTATTAAGAAATCAATTTATTTTTTTATCTGATACTTGCTAGGCTAAAGTTTTGGGGTTTTTTCTCCTTTTTATATCTGACATCTTTCTCCTCTAAATTCCTATTCTCCTTTTAATCTTTTACAGATTTATAAATTTTAGTTTCCATTTTAAATGGTATGATTTCTTTTTAATGTCAGGTCTAATAATATTTTTCATGCTGCTATGAGTACATATATGTACTTGTTCATATGTAGTTACCTTTCTTCCACGTTCATTCTTGCTCTTCTGCACCCTGGAAATCACCAGTTGCCCTGCAATTCCATTTCCTATTTTTATTTTTGCTTGGAAATCCTTCTCTTGCTACTATATCAATCTGTCCAGAGTGTGATGAACTGTTTCCTTTTTGAAATCCATTGTCATGGTTTTGCTACTGTCACTCCTTTTTTACCTCACAGTCATGGACTCTATCACTTCATTTTCACCCTAATTGTCTTCCACCTTCAGATTCTGGACCAGTACCTTCAGTTAGTCAGAGTCAAATATATTGCCAGGACCAAAAGGCTAAAAATGCATGACTCAGGGCCCAAAAACTTTTAATATTTTTACAGGAAAGACAATTTTGACTTCTGTCTTTTCAGCCCCTTGGGTATCTTTGTGTTAATTTTTCATGCATTTCTCTGCAGTCATAAGGGCTAGCAACCTGTTTTCTTAGAAAGCGAAACAAGATTTTAATTCTTATTATTATTTTAATCTCTTATTCTTAAACTTCAGGGCTTTAACACTGATCAGCACAAGACTTTTCACAAAATAAGGATTTTCTACATTAGGTCTGTTGATGACTTGTGAACAGGTAGTATTTTATGAGTATTTGCAATCTTCTGCTGCTGTGTTTTCAATATTTGGTTATTGAAAAACTCCCCTTCTTTATGTGTTTTTCATTTCTCACATTGAAAAAAAGTTGAATCTACTCTTCCCTCACAAGTAGTTTTTACTACATTATGTGCCCTAAGGCTTTCAATAAACTCAGAGAGTGAAGGCAGTAATGCTGGCTTTAACCTTTAACATAGCATAAAACTCAACGTAATGAAATGAAATAAACTACACAGAATAATGGAAGGGTCTAATTTCCTATTGTGTCTAATTTGATAAAAATCTGTTTTGTGGTCTAATGAATCAAAATATTTATTTGACACAGTATGATGATATAAAAGTAATTGTTCCCTAATCAGTCTTAGAAGACATTTTACTTTAAAATTTATATGGTGGTAATACTTTGTGAAATAGGGAATTCAACTTAATCTATAAAAAATTGTAGCCAACAACTTACTATGAATTTACTATTCACATTATGTAACAGATTTTTGCTTTGTTTTAAATTAATAATCAAGCATTTGAAGGCTCTCATCTAATAAAGAATTTAAAACCTTCTCTTTCCTGTCTTCCTATTCATGAAGAACTTTGAGTTACAGATTTCACTTAGAATATATAACTTAAAGAAGGTTTTTGCTTGCACACAGTGTCCTGACTAACAATTCCTTGGGTCTTGCTTATCTCCTGGCAGCTCTTTCTACAAGTGCTGCTTCCCTGCTGAGTCCATCCTCTTCTAGCGAGAATCAAAGCCACATCAAGCTGAGTTATGGAATGCCTCCTGTTTTCAAAAGCCAGGTCAGGCAAATAGAATCAGAAAGGAGCAATGTGATTCACATGATTGCTTTGGAGCCTGAATGATATTTCTAGGTACTTTGTATGCTGTGGAGCATCAAAAGCTCATTTTTCTAAGAAAATGTACTCATAAAATTATTTAATTTATGTAAACTTAGTTTAGTTTATTAGAATCTCTTAAGATTAAAATAAGAAGTGTGGGTTTGAATTCTGTATATTTTTCAGTCATCTCTTAAAGCAATTATTTAAAATTGTTACTTGATACTCAGTATTATTAATTGTGATGTTGTGGAAGAACCTTCACTTACTGAAGGAAAAATTGGGATTTTTTCTCAAGAAGAAAGGTACCTTTTTAAAAAAAAGATGAATTGGAGCAATCATAGTCTTCCACAGTATGTCTGTTACATGAAAATATAGACCCATTCCTTTCATTTATCCCATTAAAACATTGGAAATTGTAAGTCTCTACTACATTCTGAACAGTAGGTAAATACAGCCTAGAAATGTTTTAAAATGGGTGTTGTACTTTATTTCCTCTGACACCCAGAAGTAAGGGGAGAGAAGTCCTATTATACAGTGACCATGCACAAGGAGAATAAGTGGAAAATATAACATGGGTCTGTAACTCTTTAAGCAGCCTTGGAATGAAAATGTATTAAAATCTCTTAGTCATGCAACAGATCACCACTAAGTTGGTCACCAAGTGTTAAGGCTGTTTCAGCTTACATTTTAATGTGCCTAACTACCCAGTGTTGCACTGAATATAGATGTGATTTGCTTGAGATTTTAACAGAAAATCTAAGGCTCTCAGTGATGGTAAAACTCACACACATAAACAAGTGGGCATTAAAGTTTGCGTGTATAGCTGGCAATTACTTCTGAAACCGGAACCCAGTATCATTGCAGATGTGACTGTACAGCTGCAGACTTGTGCACAGCTTTCCACCTCCTGTTCAACAACAGAGACAAAAACGAAATTACTGTCCCATGATCTTGGGTTTGTGCCTTGGGAAATAAAATTGTATGTCTAGTGTTCCAGGCATAGGCTCTATAATGACAGAAGAATACACTTAGAAAGATGTACATGGTTACAGCAAGTGGACCAATGAAGCACAAATGATTGTTTTGTCAGTTTTTACTGGTTTGGGATCACAGATCTGCACTGCAATAATAGTACCTCTACATTATCATTACAGTGTTAGTAACCACAGCCACAAGCAAAGACAGCTTGGTAGCTAGTGGCAACCCAAAGTTGAGTATTTATGGGAACATTTAGATGAGTAGCTTTTCTGGAGCACCTATTTTGTATTAGCATGCATGAACTGAAAACATACTATAACTTTTTAAAATTTGTTTAGTAGAGTAACAAATAACATTTGGTGCAAATACTTGTGGCAATGTGTCTTTCAGTAATTTGAGGGTCTGAGAATCATCATGAAAAAAAAAGATAAAAACCAGACATATATTTAAGCTCTTAGGAACACCATTAGCAAAAAGCCGGCACACTTGCAAATCCTCTCGCAAAAAAAAAAAAAAAAAAATCTTGCAAAATTAGAGTATGAAGAATGAAATAATTTTTTGTACAGTGACTGACACAATGGAGAAACCTCTAGGAAAGGCAAATAGTAGTGTGAAGGGAAGCTAGAGTGAGAGAATATCACAAAACTGAGATAGTCTGAAACTGCACATTCTGTCTGAGGATACCAGTGAAATTTTAGGGGTTTTCTTGGATAGATGCATGGTTAGAAGCATATTTAGAAACCATTATTTTGATTTTTCTGAAATACAGAAAATACAACAAATACAGTCCAACGGCAAATGTAGGAATCGTTTATAATTATACTAATATGATGCAGTGTCATGATATCAACTTGAAGAAGTGTCAGTATCACACTGATATCACACAAACTCTGTGACTCAATAAAATTATATGGGATAATTTTTTTAAATGCAGAAAGATCAACCATCAGATACAATAGACTGTGAGCTTGCAGTGAACAATACACCATAGAAGAAGAAACCTTAAAAATTACTAAAAATTCTAATGAGATATTACAGCCATTCTAATGGCCAGGGACACAAAATATTAGGCACTTCCCCATATCAAGGCAGAGTTATTGCTGCGTGGATTATGTAGCATAAGATATGAACTAAAATTTTGCTTATTTTTTCTTTTTTCAGTTCATGTTCCCACTTACAATCCATGTACTCTTTAACAGAAGATTATGATTTTAGAAATGTATGTGGAGTTAACAATAAAATTCCAGTTTATACAAATCATCCTTGTAGCAGGCCCAGCTATGATGTGAGGACAGAGTCTATTCTAAGTAAAGCACTAAAGTTAGAAGCCTCAATAACTGGATTCATTACATTCTTTCTGTGTGGCTGATCTACTGATAGCATCCTTCTGCTATGCAAGATGTCTCTGCTGACATCCAATCAAAGTGTCAGATATCTTCTTGAGCAGATTTAGTAGTCTGACATTTCTTTTTCTGACTTTGGTCACAGCCATCTGAACCCCAGAACTGCAGATAGAACAGGAGTTAGAAATAAAAAAAACCATCTACATTCCCATAAAAGGTAGAAATAACTGCATAGAGTGTTGCTGTTGAAATTTGATGCTTGTTGTGAGTGACAAGAAGTAAGATAACCAAGTGTCATTTTCACCAGGTGTTTTTGATGTGATGATGTGGACTTGGCAAAAGATAATGTCACATTCTACTGCTTCATGTCAGTTATAGATTTTTATTCTCTGGTTCAACGGATATTTAAATGTTATCCTTCTGTCTTACCCTAACAATACCTGTCACTGAAGGAGACCAGTCACTCTTGAAAATTTTGGCACAAATTAACTCCTTCTGCACTTCATTCTTATAGTTCATGGATCAGGTGTTTCACTCAATATATAGCAGCACACCAACAACAATAGAAGTTATTGATTTGAATAATGAAATTAATATGCCTTTCCATATCAACTTTCATTTTCATCCTTTCTTTTAATTTCTAAGAATTTAGTTTTATTACATTGTATATGATGAGAAAAACTTCAGTACATCTGGGCACATGAACTTATTTATTGACCACGCTATTTAACCTTTATTTTTCCTGTGTGAATTTTTGTGATGAAGAACTCTTAACAGGTCTACAAGCCTTATGTGCATTACAGTTTAGGGTAATGCTAGCTACAGCACGTATATCTTTACTTTAGAAAAATGAACTCACTTTAATCTATACTGATATGTTTTTAAGTCACAAGGACACTACAGCATTTGCTGTGAAAATCCAAGTTATTCTGAATTCTTGAAGGAAGTTTAGGTAGTTCCATATTTATTTTATGGAGCTTCTTGTGAGTTTAGAAACAATATTGAATGGGCAGTCATTTGGGTTCCTAGGAACAATAAAGTCTGAGTTCACTCATAGTTTCTATTGTATTTCTTATTAAAAGCACTGTGAGTTTTAACCCAGCTTTGAGGATAATCAATACCCATGTCCTTCTTCACTGACCCCTTTTTCCCTTCTTTCAGCCAGTAGATGTTACAGACTCTGAACATTTCCTTCAGAAGCTGTTGTCCTAGTTGTTGCATCAACAAGTCGTAGCACTGAGCATATTTGCATCCAGAGTTGCTTTCCCAGCTTTAGAGTGGTCTTAATAATGCTGAGTTTTAGTGATTACTGCAGGAATGGACCAGATCATCATGATGTGTGAATTATTTCCTTGTAAGGTTGAGGCCTCTATATCAGTCCTTTAAGAGACCTGAGATTTTATAAGTACTGTAATGTATTGATAAACTTTTAACTATAATGGAAATTTATAGCTCCTTTCTAGATACCTCTCTATATCCACATGTTTAATTTTTTACAGAGATCAATGCAATTTGAGACCATTGATCCTAAAGTAAATCAAGAGCACATCTTTCAATAATATGAAGTTGAAAACAGTAGTTTAAAACAAATACTCAAACTGAAAGGGAAATTTAAGAGGGTATAGTTTTGTTTCAGTCTTTTTGATGAGACGTGACACATTATCACATTTTGACAATGGATCCTAGACAAATGAAAAGACAATTTAGCATTATTACAGAAAAAAAAATATTAAAGACAAGAAAGCTATGTCTCTTCTATCCGTTTTAAAAGCTCTGAAAATATAAATTAGTGCATATACCTTAAAATTTCGATTTTGGGGTAAGAAATCATCCAGGATATACAGAATGACATAAAACCTTGTGGCCTTGAAGGAGATGTTAAGCTTAATATCTAAAATTCAAAATATTTAGAAAGAAAATTGCAGCAAACCAGGATTTTCCTTATGTGTCCCTTTCTGCTTTACAGTTTGAAGGTAATCCCAGGCAAACATTTTCAATTAAGTAAACCATGTTTTTGATACAAGTCTGCAGTATAATTTATTTCAATATGCCAAGGGATTCGACAGGAAGAAGTCACTCCAAGCTATATTAAATCACTATGGTCAGATGAAGAAGGTCCCTTCTGCCCTGATTATGACCTTAGTGACCACAAGCATGAACATAGGACTTTTCTTTCTGATATTTGGCTACCATGTGTGAAAGTAGTTAGAATTTCAGAAGATGAGATAAGTATCTTGGCTGTTAATATCTGAGTAGTTGACCAGACACAGAGGTGATCCGACAGAATTTGTTTAAAAAAGATCACCATGATTCGCACCTCTTGAGTGCTTTCACTAATATTTAATTAAAGCTGAAAAGTTGAAATTCTGAATGCTATTGAAGTAAAGAGAAGACAATTCTTCTCCTGACCAGGTACTATCTTGTGTCTACTTAAGCAGGGACTTCCAAACTGACTGAGGAGAAGAAGACAGTCAAGGTTCAATTATGATTTTGACTAAATGATATTGAGTACTATTTCAATGCAGCATGAAACTGATAAAATTATTCCAAAAATCAGTATTATTGTACAGATCTCTTTTGCTTTGTTGCAGATCAACATGCCTTGAGACAAGGGCTAACCCTGAGGAGGAACAGCAGTGTTATAGTTATGAATTGTAGTGCTAGAGCTGATTTCAGATCAGTTACAGGAATTCAATAGAAACCTCCTCAGTACTGTAAGCAAAATACACTTAAATAAATAAAGGTGACCTTCGTGGCCCAATTGGGATCTCAAAGAGCACAGACCCCTCCCCTCATAATTTGAATCTGGATTGGCTTCATTATTATGATACTACTATTCTCATCTCTACTATTCTCTGTCCTTCTTGTTCTTTCCCATTCAGTACAAAAAGAAACAACATTGAGCTCTAATAATTATTCCATTATAGTATAAGGAAAGGATACCCCACTGTAGTTATCTGCTCCTGCCTAAATAGGAGCATTTTTTTTTCCTTTTTTTTTTTTTTTTTTTTTTTTTTAGCAAATACACTGCATAAACACAAAACACTACCTTGACTCAAAAAATTCCCGAAGTGTTTTCTTCTTGGAAATTCCCAAGTGATTGCAAATAGTTACAATGATTTATTGTTCTTGTTTTCTTATTTTTCAAACTTGTTTCTAGCTAAATTTTTCTGCCCTTCACTTTCCATCTATTATATCTTTTTGTTTTCCGAGCTTGTCTCTCCAGCTTCTATACCAACAAGGTAGGTGGCCTACAGCCACATAGGCAGTCTAGGCATGGCTACCTGTTTTGGACACCCCTTCCCTATGAACGACCTTCATTGTTCATTCCTGCGCTGCGGCCTGAACAGAAACGGGCTCTGACAAAACACCGTAACGTGAACTGTTACTGACACAGTAAGAAAGATTAGGAACAATGCATCCATAAGGTGACTCACCCAGTCCCTGACAGCAAAAACAGGATCATAAGTGATGCCATGTCTCCAGTGGACTGTCAGTGACACTTGGTGTGTGGGTCACCTCGCAGCACCAGCTGATGGAGGCAGAGCCTCCTGAAGGTGGGTGAGAGCCGTGGCACGCCTTGTCTGCACAGCAGCAGCGTTACGGCACAGAATAATACCTTGTGTGAATAATGTGGGAGGCTTCCTGCCTGCACTGCTGGTTCCAGGCAGGATGTCAGGAAATTGGGTGATCGGCTAGCAGTCTGAACTTAAAAAGGATAATTATAATTTTCCTCAGGCAATCCACTTTTTCAAGATAACAGTGCTCTAATAGGAAACAATGGGATTCTGCTCCACTTGCTGGAGCTTGATTGTGAAGAGCTTCAAGTACACTAAGAGATATTTCTTTACTGAAAATATTTAAAAAAAAAGGTATTTTCTTGAATGAGTTTCATTATATTGATGATGAGGTGAATATTAGTTTCTCACCTTCAGGAGGTATTTCTTTAAAAAACGATAATGTAAGCAATTATCCTCAGGGGTCTTAAGTGTCATTGTTTTATCTTGGTTTGTTTTCTTTTAATACAAACTCAAATTATCCTGTCTCATTCTGAATCTTAATGAATGCAATCACTAAAGTTCAGTGGAGAGTCAAAGAGTGAGCAGATGTAAACCCCTCAAAATACCACAGCCATCAAAACACAAAGAAATTGTTTAATGCAGCAGCTTAGTCTAAATTTAAATTTGATAAAAACTATCAACCAGGCAAAAATAAAGGTATTTTCCTCTTCTCATGTCCCAAGACACCCTGGCTAGTTTGAAGTTAATAAAAATTCAAATTTATTTTAAGTTCTGTTCTCTCCATGCCAAACATAGTTGCTTTTGCTCAAGCTATACCAATCTTAGGTTTACACCTGAAGATTTATCTCTATCCAGGAAAGAGAAGTGTTTACTAGTCAAAGTTTCTTTTTCATAAGAGACACTAAAAAGCAGAAACATCTATACAAAACTGCTATAAATATTTGATTCTGTGTAAATAAATAATGATTCCAGTGGTAAAACTGCTAAGTTTTCCACACAAAGTGGACAAACTTCACAAACTAAAATAGGAAAATCAAAGACACAAGCATTTGTCTACCATTTTCATTGTATAGGTAACATAAAAGAAAAGGTTTGCAAGTACACTGCAAGTGTGTCACCCTTAATCAGTAAGGTCTAAACAGCATTTTAAGGGTGCAATGTGCTAAATGTGATCTCCTGTGTCTTTTTTCACCCTAGGATACTCTCAGTAACAGGATCTCCTTCAAAGCCTTTTTAGCACCATAGGATTTCTTTTTGCCCCAATAGAATTTCTCTCTGATCGTGGAAAGGCTTGAATCACAGTAAGGATGAGAGATCTTGAAAAGGAATGGATTAATGAACAAGCAAATTTTAAAGAATTCAGGCCTTTGTGTCTTAATGACACAAACTACTAGTTTTAAAATTTTCCCCTGATACTAGCAGTTTTTCTGTCATTTCTCTGTGCTACAGCCCAAGGATCTATGCAAACTCAAGGCTTTATGCTGATAAATTACTGCATTCAGTTCTCATAAGAAAACGTATCTCTCTTCAGAACTTCATAATGCCTCATGAAATCTGCCGAGGCTTAACATTTCCATTCTCTCAAGCCCCAAAAGAGTTTGTTGTTATCAGTAACTATTTCTCCCCTTTGCTTTTAATATTTCTGATTTAAAAGTACAGGTTGTATGGCACTTGAACCTCACAGTTTGCAGCTTGACAGTAAAAATACCATTTATTGTTGTCCAGAAATCATAGTCAACAAGGTATCCAATACTCATAAACCCACAGATCCTGTAAAATGACTCTGTAATAGACAGCTTGAGGATTTATGGCTCTCTCATGACTCTTGTTTGAGATCCTATCTTAATATCCACTTATACGTAATCAGATGGAATTTATGCAACCTTATCCAGTAAATGGGCCATGTGAATGTTTCTCTATTATTGCCTCCATAGCTCTCAGACTACAAAATAGTTGATAATAATTCTATGCAAAAACAAATTACTGTTCTAAGAATAGAAATCTCGATGGCCTTGACATAAGTGGTTTCAAAGTACAGTGGAGCCTAGATGTAAAGAAATGCTTGAGGGATAGAAAATTTGTTTATTGAGCTGTTTTCTCACTAAATTAGTCATTCAGCTCTTTGTTCTGGGGAAAAACATAAAAAGGAAATTAGTTTGATAAAATGGTTGGGGCTCCTAAATTTATGATCCTCAAATAAATCCTTTACTATGTTGCTTTCAAAGCTGCCCAGAAAGAATATTTTTAATTTGCATCTCAATATCAAATGAAAAATGTTTTGTCACACTGTTTAGAGGGCAGCCAAATATATCACACTTCTCTGAATTACTCTAGGGAATTAAAAACTGTGTCTTTTACCTATGAGAGTAATATAGATATTTGTAGTCCTAGTGTTGTTTTGTTTAAATTTGCATAATGTAAGGTATTTAGCAATAAT
This sequence comes from Daphoenositta chrysoptera, assembly GCA_013397915.1. Classification (NCBI taxonomy): domain Eukaryota; kingdom Metazoa; phylum Chordata; class Aves; order Passeriformes; genus Daphoenositta; species Daphoenositta chrysoptera. The sequence goes on along the minus strand of VZRO01000205.1, from coordinate 425,459 downwards.
TAAGGTCAATTTTTTTTTCTGCAAATCTTATGTCCATCCTACTTGATGACTGAGACATGAAATAACAAGAGAACGTAAACCAAAAAATATACAGGAATCAACATGTTTTTTTTTTGTCAAAAGATAAAATAAACTGTCTTCCTGTCATACAGTTTTATTTATCTGTGTTAATTGCTGTTAAACAGGTAAGAGTTGAATACAGGCTTTCTGATTCCAAATTGTCTGTAATTTTAGTGCTGCATTCATTGCTTATGATTCTGTGCCCAAAAGCAACTGACTTGTTATAGTCACCTTTTTATCATTCTGTCTTTCCTCAGTTTGACCTGAACTTTATTTTTTGTTGTAATATGATGTTTATCTGTAGAGTTATCGAAGCTTAGAATCTTAATATGTTTTCATATAATGGCTGAAAAAACATGTATCATATCATGTATCCTCAGTAGCATAAGTCAGGATCTTGACAGGAATTATTGTTCAATATTAAACTCTATATAACTTCTTGAGAAAAAGAAAGGTTTTTAGTCTGTTCACTCAGCCTCTAAATAACTGCAGTTACAATCTTAAATATTTCTTCAGCTTGTAAAGAACAGCATGGGACCAAAGCCAGCTAGCCAATATTAAATTTGAGAAAGATTGGTCAGTGAGGTTTTTTCTATTGCATGATTGCTATCTGCTATATGTAATTTTAATTTTGTGTCAGTAGCCAGTTTATTACATTTGTGTGTACATAATTATTTTGAAGAGATATATATTACTACTGACACATATATAAATTTTGACAATCATATTACATGAATTTTCCCAAGTTACACTCTATGACAGAAAAAAAAAACAAACCCTGAAACTAACCCTTAGATGATTTATGATGTTTGGATTTCATAGATTAAATTTCAGCCAGTATCACACTATTTGCATTATGTAAAATTTTATAAAATAAGGTAAATTTTATTATATATGCTTACCAGAAATATCAAGAAGCCAAGACATTTTCATAGGACCCATACTTTACTATTAACCTGGAACTGAACTGAACACTAAAAATAAAAAACTGTAAAGAAACTAAACTCAGCATTTCATAGAGTACAGATACCACCTACACCAGTATATAATGCCCTGTCTACACTAAACATCATGTGGTTGTTTTTCTTTAATATTATTATGTTGTTTTGGAAAAGGTAGAAGTTAAGGTAAGCTGGCTGTACTTGCCAGTGCTAGAATTGTCACCTGCAGTATTGTGATACTTATTATAAATGAGCAGTGCAACATCATTTACGTGCTTAGTTCTTGCTCCATATTTATGTCCCTATGGGTCTTTCTATTTTCTTCGTTAACCTCTGATAAAAGGTTTCAGTTCAGTTTTGAAGGTGGCACTTTGGTTCCAGCTGAATAAAACAGATCCATTCTGATACTGGCCTCTCTGACGTACCTGCAATGAGGCACACGGGCCAGTGTTTAGCCACGAGTCTCATGTTCACGTGTCTGAGCAACTGGCACAACTTCTGTCACAGAGGGAGAGAGAAAAGGAAACTTCTTCCCCTGTTAATGGCACTATCCTAGCTAACAATATTTTGGGAAATCATATTTGCAGTCACGCTTCTCAGGCTTTGAGAGGGAGCACATACTGACAATGCTACTACTCTGATTAAGCAAATACAATTATGGGTTGGGTAGTGTGACATCATTATCTTCTGCTGTGAATGATGAGATAACCAAATGGAACAGCATATATACTATGATGCAAAATGGTGAAATTATTACTTATAAAAGTAGATTTTATTATTCTAATCAATACATAAGAGTCTGCCTCTGGCTCTCCCTCCTGATGCTTTTTCTTTGCTCTATCATGATCTTTTCCATGGGCTGCAGGGGAGCAGCCTGCCTCACCACTGCCTTCTCCACAAACTACAGGGGAATTAATCTCTGCTCCAGTGCCTGGACCACCTCCTCCCCCTCCTTCTGCTCTGATGTTTCTGTCTGCAGGTTTATTTCTCACTAACTTGGCCCTCACTCCCCTCTCTGCTGTGCAGCATTATTCCCTTTCTGAAACATGTTTTCCCCAAGGTGTCACTGCTTTGGCTGTGGGGCTCAGCTGTGCCCTGTGGTGGATCTGTCAGAGCCAGTGGGACTGGTTGTGTCTGCACAGAGGCCCACGAAGACCCTACTGCCACTGACTAGGCACCTGCACCCAATACACTATGGTATAGAACAGAAAGTGTAATTAAAAGATGCAACTTACAATTTTAAGATTTATGACTTAGAAATTCAAAATGCTAGCAAAGAAATTTTAAAATTAGGGTAAAGGAAAACTGTATTTGAATACTATTGCAAACAAAAAAAATGGGGGGTTTCTTCTTTCTTTTTTCTTTTTTTTTTTTTTAAATTTTATTTTCCTGATTTGGTAGTATCTTCATCAAATTACTTTGACTTATCCTATTGTTTTAAATTTAAATAATAAGTTAAAGTAAAATATTTTTCCAACATATAAAAAATATACCAATGAAACATTTGGAAACTCCAGAAGAGTAAAAGAACAAAATATTAAAGTAGAAACATCACCATTCAAAAAAAATCTGTATATCTTTGTGCTATATTTCTCTCTCTGAGTGTTTACAATTATTTAAAGTCACATTCTGAACAAGCAGGTGCTAAGATTTATCGGTGAAAATCACTAGAAGACAATACTCTTAGTGGAAAATAAAAAGAGTTAAAACTAAACTAAAAATCTGGTACCTGAAATATGCAGAGTTCAGGTAAGATTATGAGATGCATAAATAATTAATTAACTCACAGAACATTTAATTGCTTGTTTTGATCTGGCCCACCTATACTAAAGAAATAGCTTAGCCAACAGAGTTAACTTGCACCACACTTTTAGTTCTTGGGGTTCTTTGGGGCAAGCCAGACTCTTGGCAAAATTTAGGCTGCATTCTCAACTTTTACAGTTGTTTACAATTGTAAGAAACCATACCAAAACACTGAAGTTACAGAACATTTCATGGTTCCAGCTGCATGTTCTTTCTCCCAGTAGGATACTAAGTGCCTAAAGTAACAAGAGTTGTCATAACATATCCTAAGTTCCTTGTGAGGCTTTTCTCTAAGTAGTATATTATAAGGAACCAAGGTCTGCAAGACTGGAGAGGTTTTTCGCTGTTATTGGCACAATACAAATCGGCAAGGAAGAGAAACCAGAACGTGTTTGTCTCTTTTCTGAAACTGAAAATCAGGCGTTTATCATAACCTCAGATCTGAGAATCTTTTGTGATAATTTTGTTTTCCATCTTCCTTTCATTTGTTGCGTATTCATCGTTATGTCCAAATGCTGATCATATCTCTTCCTATTTTTCAGTTACTTGGTGGTTTTTTAAACTTTTCTCACATGCAAAATAGAATACAGTGATAAAAAGCTGTTGCGTATTTAAGGGTAAATTGCATATTTAAGGCAAGAGAAAAGTATCATTGGTGTAGACTGATTCAAAGAAATAAACAGTGGAAGTGTGAAATAGAAATTACATTCTGAACTAGTTTTAATTCAGATTAAGGGGGGAAATATAGACCCAACAGTCAGGACTGTGGGATAAAGGCACCTTCCATTACCACTATTAAGACAAGTTCATACAGGTTGTTTTAACAAGGGCCAAATAAGCAAAATAAATCGTTTCTTCCTTTACTTGAGCAAATGCTGGTTCACATCCTATATATGAAATTACTTGAACTATATATTTTTATTTTAGTCAATGCAGCTAATGAGAGATTTAATTAAAATTATTAGATGTTTTTTTTCTTTCCATGAACACATTTAGCATTTATATTGCCGCAACTGGGATTTATATCTCAATTGTAAAAAAGTCCCAGCAGATATGAGCCTTAATTACCTTAAAGTTTGACACAACATTTTGAAATAAACCTTTATTTACAGTGAAATTATGCATTGTCCACATGGAGAAGGTGCATCGATCAGTAATATTTTTTAACATTAGGAATTATATATTTCCTCTCCAGACTTTACAAGCCTGCTAATGACTATCTAATTTGATTTAATACACCATAATCAGGGCATATTGTGCATTTGAATAACCTAGTTTGTTACAAAGGAGATGCAAAAGAACTTTTAATAGATTCACCTGCAATTCTGGAAAATTATAAATAATTAATAACTAGTTTCATAATGCAAAATTTCCAACTGAATAGAACAAGATATTTAAAGGCTTTAAAAGCATATTTACTTTGATACTTCAGTGTTAAAATGTGCACAGATAATGTCAACAGATTGTAAGGATAAAAGAATCCTATTTCTTGTGGGTTAGTAGTAAGGGCTTTTTATCTGAAGGATTATTTATGGGACTCCAACACATAAGGATATAACTTGCAAGGAAGAAATTAGTTTTATGTTTGCATATGCACCCCTGCATGTGTATGTATATTATATATATGCATGTATATAGCCACATGGTTGTGTTTGGGGGTTTTGTTTGTTTGTTTGTTTGTCTTAATAATGCCATCTGGCAATATTAAAGACAATTATTTTAGGCTAAAACCAACTTAGTTTGTGGAAAAATAACAATATAAATATAATATATCTGATTTATTTCTTTATCTGCTTTTCTTCTCCAAAAGAATAATGAACTAAAGATATTTGGAGGTAAAACAGCTGAAGACAGCAATTTGTTAAGTTTGATTTATTAATTTTTATTTTAAACAACACAGATACTGTGTTTGGAGCACATTAAAATTCTGATAAAATTTAAAATAAAGATGATTTATCTTTCTAGATTTTGAAAGCTACAATTCAGAGTTTTATGCCGCTTGATAAATGTTATCTAGAAGATGCTCAATATTTTTCTAAACTTATAGAAAACTATAAATAGTTTTCTAAACTATTGTCCCAATAGTGCTCATTTTTGAAGAAATGTGGTCCAGGATTTGACTTTTTTAGTTTATTTTCCATATGCGTCATTCATTATTGATGCTTGCACCATTTCTTTTTTGAAAGAATGCATACTGTAATTACTTAATAAACCTAGCAAAAACAAATACAGAAAGTCATTAACAGTTAACCTAGTCAAAGTTCAAGTAAATCATATTTGTATAAAACCAAATTGCCCTTTCTATTCTTTTCCTTTCTGTTAATTCACATTTACAGATAAAAAAATCTATAATCTGACTCTTCAGCATACACTCACTAATATACTGTATCTTTTTAAACATCCTTATGCTTACATTCTTTATCTTTCTGAATCTTGATTTTAGTGATAAAGTTTTTCACTATTGCAGGCTCTCAGTCTTCCAGTTCTGCAGTATCTGAACTCCTCTGTCAAATATGTATTGAACAATAAACACCACTTTCACTACCATTCATTATCTCTAGATCTGTGAAGAAATATTAGCTGTGACAGAACCTTTCACTCTGAGAATTCAGTTGAAGAGGAGATTTAGGGTGACTACAGACAAGTGACATGTCTGAAAGACCACAGAAGGTAATAGCAATTGCATGTGGGGAGAACAAAATAAATTAGAATGTTGACACAAAGTAGAGTTGAGAAGCAAATTACTGGGAAAGAGAAGATTGACAATATAGGCGTAGCTTGAAATGAGTATAAGGATTTTTCTAAGGTGGTGTTTTATAAGAACAGCAATGGACAGCCTAGAGAATTGAAAGTGAAAAAAGAATTATTACAACCTGAAAGGGTGACTAGATGAATAGACAGAATTAGAAGGGTAGGATGGAAAGAAATATTGAAATCAGATGATGTTCTAAGTTCAAATGTAAAAAGATCTGAAGGATGCAGGGAGACGATGCTTTGCGGATGGTTGCCAAGAAAAGCATTCTCAGTATTGATAAAAAAGAAATGGGAGAAGTGGTTGTACAATAGCATTATCGTTGTGTCAGGTTGTTAGTAAAATAGTCAGGAAAAAATGGCTTCAACAAAGGCAACCCCTCACAGATAACATTAGTTTTTAAAGCGATTAATGTTACTTTGTCAACGAAAATGTTATGTACTTGGATATTCCTGCTAAAATATAAAGATACAGACTATTAATTAACTCTTTGAATAAATTGAAGTGATGCATATGTGTATATTATTATAGTGTTACAATTCATATCTGTCATGTTTTATTGCAATTCAGTACCTATTGATAGAGGAAAGATTCTGCACAGTATAAAATGAGATATATTACTAGCTTTATTTCTGAGATGGTAATTCTGGTTCCAAACTTGTCCTGGGTGAAAACATACACGTGAGGCAAGAAGAACAGCAAAACTATTATTAAAAATTTGCCTTTTTTAAAAAAGAAAATTATACAGCTTTTTTGTCTTTATCTTTTGAGATTTTATAACACTCATGATGCAGTTTTTCTTCATCACTTCAGTTGTACTTGGTTTGATGCTGAATCAACTGCAGCTCCTAACTACTAAATCCCATAAATCCACTGATAGTTCCTATAACCAGTAGTGCACCCTTTTCTTAAGAGAAACAAAGAGTGGACCAGCTAAGTGATAATTTGTCAGCCTGCCAGGATAACAATATCTTACGTGCTTTGTGCATACCAATAATCTGAATGTATTTCAAATAGTTAGATAAATATATTTTAATTCACAAGGATTTACTACTTTTTCTCAAGTTCATTTCTTATTCAACTCCGGTTTATCAGGCATCTCAGAAATGCTTCTGTGTGATTGCTTTGCAGTTATATTTTCTTGTAACTATCTACTTTCTTTTTTCTCAGCTTTAATGAAAGTGCACATTATACTGAACAGTCTTACTTATAGGCTTGTAATTTTCTCTTCAATTTTTTCATTTCTGTGTCTGTCAAAGTTTGCTTTTTCCTTTGAGATGAATACTTTGAAATACCATTCATGCTGATATTTTTCAGACTGTACTAGTACTAAACAACACCATACTCCTCAAACAGTCTTATTATGCTGAATAGTTTGGTAGGGTATTATTTTTTTCAGCATAAGCAGGAACAGCAGATTCTCAAATTAAATTTAAAATACTAGGCAATGATGGAAAAGACTGACATTTTGAAACATTGAGTTCTAATTTCTCAAAACTGAAGACCAGTTATCAACTCTTCTCATCATCTATGCATATTTAAGTTTTAGATTTTCTTTTTAATACTGTCATATAAGTGAAGTAAATAATGTTTTAATGTATGTGAAACTTGGAGATGCTATAGTGGAAATATGTTTATATATACTTTATATCTTATATGTTATATAGTAAAATATGAATATATTACAATTTGACATATTTGTCATAATACAATAGTATATATAGGCTCATATATTCATACAACATATTTAATATATTATACAGCAAACTTTATAAATATATATATTTAAATTATTCAATATATAAATACTGAGGCCAGACTGGAATATTGCAGCTGACTTAATGACCGTTTTTAAACAGGGTAAATAGGAGGACTCTGGGAACTACTGAGCAGTCAGCCTCACCTCCATGCCCAGAAAGATCATGGAACAGGTTGACCTGGAAGATATGTTAAGATGGAAGACAGGGAGGTGCTTAGATACAGCCAAGATGGCTTCACTGAGGGCAGATTCTTCTTGCCTAACCCAGTGGCATTCTGTGGTGGAGTAACTGCAGGTGTGGAAAAGGGAGGAGCTATGGATGTTGTCTACTTGCACTCATTTAAGGACTTTGATAGAATCCTCCACCGCATTCTTACTTCTACATTGCAGAGATACGGGTCTGATGGATGGACTTGTAGATTGCTAAGGATTTGCATGGATGGCCACACCCAAAGAATTTCAGGCTCAATGTCTAAATGTAAACCACTAAAGGTGCTGGTCCCTGCTGTCTGTTCTGGGATCAGTATTTTTTAATATCTTCATTAATTACACAGACTTCACCATCAGCAAGTCTGCAGATGACACCAAGCTGAGTCGTGCATTTGATTTGCTAGAAGGAAGGGATTCCACCCAGAGGCACCTGGATAACCACTCCTTGAGGAGTGGGCCTGTGTCAGGTTTATGAAACTCAAGAGGTCAAATGCAAGGTCCTGCACATGGGTCAGGGCAATCCCCAGCATGAGCACAGACTAGGGCATAAACTAATTCCAAGCAGCCCTGCAGAGAAGAATCTGGGGGTGGATGAAATATCGGACAAGACCCAGCAATGTGAGCATGGAGCCCCGAAAGCCAGTCATATCCTGAGTTGGACAAAAAGTCGTTCAGCCAGAGGATTGCGAGTGGTGATTCTCCCTGCTCTATTCCAGTCTTAATAGACCTCACCAGGAGTACAGCATTGTGGCAGGACGTCCCCCTGCCCCCCGGCTCTGTGTATCACAGCTGGTGCATAAAGAGATAACCATGGGTGGAAAAGCCCACCAGCAGTTATCTCTGGCGCCAGAAGATGATTTACACCTAGCTAAGAATCAACATCTTAGTCTGGCGAGCCGATGGGGGAGAGATAAGAGATACTTCTGACTTTGAGAGTCACCATTTTACAACTATAAAAAGATACACGAGTTATGACTGAGGCAGAAACCTCTTACATCCTGAAAATGTCGGAGACTTCTCCCCGAAGTCTGGACGCAGCTTTGTGGTTACTTCCCCAGGGGATTGAGTGAAAGGATCTTGATGTGTGTGTGCCACTAACATTCGGATGGTAAGAAACATTGAATCCTAGGTTTATACTATTTCTCTGCTAGCTAAAACTGAAAAGGTACCAGTATCGTGCACTGTATGTCAATCTACTAGTAGTATTTTCTTTTGTTTATCCCTGTGTAGTGATAATTTGTTTTAAGTCTTGTCTGTTAGTTTTCCTGTCTATTAATAAATAATTCATTTCATAATAGACTAAATCAGCTATCATTAAAGAACTTGTGGATAGAGTGGATTTTTGGGGTGCTGGTCACTTCAATACACCTCCTGCCTGCTGCCATAGGCCTGGGCAAAGACAGGAGATGAACTTATATCAAAATCCATTCGTGACAAGCATCCATCTCTGAACACAGGAAAGACATGTACGTGTTAGAGCAGGTCCAGATGAGGGCCATAGAAATTATCAGAGGGCTGGAACACCTTTTCTAAAAAGAAAGACTGAGAGAATTTCAGTATATAAAGGCAGCCTATTGGAAAGATGGAGAAAGGCTTTTTACCAAGGGTATATAGTGATAGTACAAGGGGCAATGTTTTTAAAATTAAAGAAGATAAGTTTACACTAGGCATAAGAAAAATATTTTTATGATGAAGTTGGTGAGTGACTGGTGAGTGCAGACAAAGAAATTGTCTGCAGTCCATCACTGAAAGTGTTCAATGTCAAGTTAGAGGGCGCTTTGAGCAACCTGTTCTATTGGAAGGTATTCCTGCTCCTGGCAGGGGTGTTGCATCTTGATCTTTCAATGTCCTTTCCAACCCAAACCATTCGATAATTCTGTATTTATATCTATATTCTATCTATACCTATTCTATCTATATCTATATTCTAGCATAGTATTTTTTATAAATACATGCAATATGGGCCTATCTATCTATCTATCTATATATGTCTATATATATATATAAAGGCAATTGATAACTAAATTCCAATTTTCACTTTGGATGTTTAGGTACAAGGGTCATAGTCATAAAAATCCACCTCTCAGCAGCTAAAGCCAGAGGTATTCATCTTTCTGGCTATGTCCCTTTTAAAACCTAACCATCCATGAGATATTATACTCTGTTTCTGAATATATCCAGAAACAACATTTTATTGATTACGTTGAACAGTCTTTTACCTTTCTCATGAAAATTTGAAGCTGGTCTATAAACCAACTTTCCTCCTTATGTGAATTCCTGGAAAGGTTTGAAAATGCTGATTTAACTGCCACACAAAAACTAAAGCAACTATTACTCAGGAATGAGGTATAGATCCTCCAACCTATACCAAATACACTAAGTAGTAGGGGATTTCCATAGATTCAACCATTTCCAGAAAAGAAGGCTTCGTGACATGTAACGATTTATTGGGAAGTCAGATGTCATCACTCTGAACATCCACCCTTCCTATTGCCTTCTTTAGCTTTTATTGATGAGAACAACATGGTCTGTTCACTTGGGGTCATCTGTCCTGGCTGTGTCTGCTCCCAGATACTTGTGCACCCTCAGTCTACTCACTGGTGGGGGAGGGTGAGAAACAGAAAAGGCCTTGACACTGCATAAATGCTGCTCAGCAACAGCAAAAGTCTTGGTATGTTACCAACACTTTTTGTGGTCACGGATCCTAACTATAGGCTGACACAATCTTCTACGAAGAAAAGTAACTCTGTTGCACCCCAAACCAGTACACAAACACAACCCACAGAGATCAAGGTCTGGATCTATCCCTTTTCTGAGCTTCCTAACACTTGGAATACAGAAGGATGTTCACTCTTCTACAGAAAAGTTGATTGGAGGTATTGTGTGTATGAGAGACAGTGGCGTCCATTTTGTGCTGTGTTGTGAACCCAGGACATGGGAAACTGGAGTGGAGCTCCTGCAGAGACAAGAGATTGGTGTTATGAGAGGGAAGCATCTTTGCATTTCTCAGCTCCTACTGAGCTTTTATCAGATAATCAACTTTTGTTTTGGGGGAAAGACTAAAAAAACCAAAACCAGAAACCGCAAAAACAAAACATATTAAATAACATATTTATCCTTTAAAAAGTGTTAAAGCCTGTTATGGAAACTTTGGAAAGCCCCAGGAGGTACAAGGAAGTACCTCCTTGTTGTGAAATGTAGGAAAATAGTGCTTAATATTCTCAACCATAGTATTATACTCGTGTCTGGAAACAGGTAGAATATCCTAAATATAAAGAATATCACTTTTAACAGGCTGTGTCTCCACTTCTCCTTTTCTTTCCCTTCACCAAATACTAGTGAACGTCTTTGCTAGAGTATTGAAGTCCTAATGTGTTATTGTAGAAGTCCTTGTAGTAAAAGGCTGCTACACTTCAAATCAAAACTAAATCAAAGAGAGAAGTTTCTTAGGATGTAGAGCAAGGTTCTTCACTCTCAGAGACTGATGAGAAATGGAGTTACTGGAAGAAAGAGAAGCAAAACAAAAGAAGTCCTCAAAGAAACAGCTATAGACTGACCTCTTTCCTCTGTGGAGTACAAACTCATAGCACAGGATGTTCTCTGGTTTTCAACAGCCTAAAGCACTGAAGAAGATCTCAAGTATCACTTAACACCACAGATGAGCGGGTGAGATTTTTTCCCATTTCAATTAGAGCTGGATGGACTACTTTGGTTAAACTCAGTTGCCACCATGTTATTACAGACCTGTGACTCCTTTCTTGTGTATATTTATTCTATGTGCTCAGTCATGTTGATCTTTGACAATTTTCTCTCTGAAGTGGTTTACACACTTAAAGTTACCAAAGCAGGGCATTCACACTCTTTCTCTGGAAAAATGTAGGAACACTTTTTTGCCTTTTCTGTCTCCAGAGATCTAAAATGAAAGCCTAGAGTTCCTCCATTCATCATACTGTACTTTAAACAGAGTGTAAAAGTATTGGACTATAGGTAAAATAGCAACAATCTTTCAACATTTTTGCAGATGTTTCTTTCTCATTTCTTAAAGTGCAAGTGAAGAACGCTGAGGACTAGATTGTGTTTTTAGTTTCCACTGTCAATAAAAGACAGTTTATAACTGTGGATGAAGAATAATGTAAACATTTAATTATAGATGCTTTGGGTTGCCTGGCTATAAACTGACTCCATCTCAAGGCTGAAGAGCAGCACGGCCATGGTTTGATCAGGGACATTTACCACACAGATTGTCAGAGATCATAAGATTCCCCCAGCCATGCAACTTCTTGTCTGCAGAAAATAATAATGAAGCTGCTCTGCTTCAAACAGAGAATAATAATAATAAAAAAATAAAAAAAAAGAGATGAAAAGAAGAAAAGTGCACTGTAGATTTCCCTCTACATTTCTATTGCTCAGTATTTCTATGGATTTTTAAGGACTGTCTTGTGCTTGTCCTCTTTAGGACAATAATTACCCATTCATAGAATCATAGAATCAATCATAGAATCATAGACTAGCTTGGGTTGGAAGGGACCTTAAAGATCATCTAGTTCCAACCCCCCTGCTGTAAGCAGGGACATTTTTCACTAGACCAGGTTTCTCAGAACCCCATCCCCAACCTGGCCTTGAACACTTCCAGGGGTGGAAGCCTCTGGGCAACCTGTTTGTGAGGTCACCATCCTCATCCTACAACAGGATGATGTTATTTTTACATTGCCTATTGTCATTATCCTATTGCCTTCTGCCTCACCTGCTTCACTTCCAACATTTGGGAATTGCTTGCTCCTGTGCCTTTAGCAGGTGATGTTTAAAAAGTGACTGACACTGATGGGCCTCATCACCTGCAAAAACATTTTCCTGGGGGACCTTACTCACTAATTCCCTGAGCAGCCTGAAGTCTTCTCTTCTCATGTCCAGAGTTGAAGTTTTGAAGCTTTGAGGAAACTAGCATAGTGGGGTCCCTGAATCTACTTCATAAGGTTTTAGCTATAGTGTACCACACCTGAAATGTTTCTACACTAATGCAGGAAGCATTAGGAACAACAACAAGGAGAAGCTCAAGGCTTTGGCCTGGTCCCAGAGATTTGACATCATTGATATGAGTGAAATCTGTTGGGATGAGTCCTATAATTCGAGTGCCCAGCTGGATCAAGGGCTTCCAGGTTATGATGAGGCTCAGGGCCTCTGGACCTGTTCTTGAACTTGGGAGCTTCCCCCTGTACAGCTCAATCTCTGCTCTGGTTCTTTAGTCACAGCCACTTGAGCTTTGCCAACTGAGCTGTTAAACTCTATCTTTTAAAGAGGAATCTAAACAAAATCTTTCTGTTCCTCTAGGACAGAAAGAGATTTTTACCACTATTTATACTCATGAGAAAGTGAATGCAGCGCATAGTGGTCAACATTTTTTGTTTGACAGATGCAATGAGCTCAGAAAATGTGCAGGGAAAACACAGAGGTCAAATTGAGAAGCTGTTGTTTTATTAGACCTCTGAAATAGGACTCTGTTGAAACAGAATGATGTAGAAAGGCCTGAACAGCCCTTGCTACCAATTTAGCAACATTTTTGTTCTAAAGCATGCAAAGATTATGATTATGCCTAGTCTGTGTACTATTGTCTCATCATTTGTAGCTGCTTAACAACTTTTTCAGCACTGAGATTGTGCAAAACCAGTATTTTACAGTCATTTTTGGTTTTGACTATTTTCATAAAAATTGTGTCATAATGGTAGTATAATCCTAGCTTAAATACTGGTGGCAAGAAAGCATGATTTCTCTTAGGTATTTAAAATCTATTTAAATCATTTTATTGTATGAGAAAGTGAAACCTCCATGCTTCCAATATTTTAAGCTCAGAAAGCAAACAAATACTACTCTTTTGAATCTAATCCAGTGAAATAAACACTTTTATTTGTTTATGGTAATGTTAAATAAAAAACAAAAATGACAAATGGCAGTCACTTATTGAGTTGGTCTCCCTGAAGAACCCTCATTCTGGGTCGTAGTAGTAAAGAAAGCTCTGAAATACATGAGATGTACACATTCCCAAATTAAAAACAAACAAAAAACCCATCCAAAAATAAAACAAGAGCAATCTCACAATATAAAATATAATATCCTTGAATATTTTTGTTATCTATTAGGAAAAAGCTCATTAATTTTCCAATAAATTTTATTTTATAAAGAAATCTAACAAATCTACTAAAAATAGGGATAAGAATTTTTAAAAAGTGAATTTTTGCATGTATAAAGTTCTGACAGCAGCTAAGACACATGCTCCTTCTCATCACATTTTACATGCTCATATTTTTCACAGAATTCAAGACCTGATTTGTTTGGGGATTTTTGTTTGTTTTGTATTGTTTTCTTTTTTTCCTGACTACTGAATGAGAAAGGAACAGTTGAAATGTCTCTTATGTCTCTTTTTATGCCTGGTTTTGTTTTTCGTGAGGTGTTTTGGTTGGTAGGTTGGTTTTTTGGTTTTTTTTTTTTGTTGTTTTTTTTGGGGTTTTTTTGTGTTTTTCTTTGTTTTTCTTGTTTTTTGGGGGGGTTTTGGTTGTTATTGTTTTGGTTTGGTTGTTTGGTTGGTTTCTTTTAGCTGAAGAAAAGGTTCATTCAGCTTTAACTAGAACATTTCCTGTTTGGTGGTTGATTTGTTCTACATTTTTTTTGCTTGTTTGTATTTGGGTTTTGTTTTTAGCCGTTGTCTATTTATTCCTACTCTTTTCGGACAGATGAAGTAGCAGCTGTATGAGGTAGATTTTTTTTTCCCCCAATTTGACACACAGCTGTAAATACAGTGAGTGGGCATATCTAATAAAACTCTTAAAATATTTCCATCCCTTCTTATCAACAAAAAAAGTGTTAAGGGATACAAGTAAGGATATAATTTAATTCTTCACTGACATTTTTAAAGTTCACACAACTCAGGAGAGATTCCTAAGGATTGAAAAGCATCAAAGAGAACTTCATTATATTCCTTTAAATGGTCATGAGGGAAAACAGTGAGTTTATAATTTGCTGGGAGAAAATACAGGAACTCTCATATGAAATGTCCAAAGTAAAGTAAACCCATGTAGCTTGATTAAGGATAGTCAACATGGATTCAGACAGGAGAGGTCATGCTTAACTAACCTGCTGGAGTTCTTTGAAGATATTGCTGCTGCAACAGAGAAGGAAAATTCAGTAGATGGTAGTATATTTAGATTTTCAAAAGCACTTAACAAGGTTCCGCATCAGAGATTAATGAAAGAGTCATAAAATGAAAGGTAAAATGGAAGAGTAATGTAAACGTTTCCTTTGATACAAACTGGTTTTCAGCTAGCAAGTAGCTTAGATTGGGGCAGGCCAATAGGTCATTTTTCAGTACTTCTGTTCCTAGTTTCTGTTGGTGTGTTTGGTGCTGCAGCTGGGAGCAAAATTTGAGGTGATGGAGGTGATGGTCTCACTGCAAAGAGAAGAAATACATGAGAAAAAGTGAGAGACAGTTAAGCCATATACATAGAAAAATATTTCAAATAATTTAATATAGGGTGCTTCTGGACAGGCAACTATAATACAGTTAGCAGTGGAAAAGGTACATAATTTTTTAATCAAAAAATTTTTTCGTGTCCCAGGAAATCATAATGAATATGAAACATATTTTTTTTCTAGTTGTATGCCTCAGATAAGAATAATTATAGATTCTTCTCAAGTTGTTTGGCTTGCATAGCAAATTGAGGTATAGGCTTGCCACAAAAAATTTGAGGGCCTCAATGAAACATGCTACCTGGTGAGTTAAAGACCAGCTGCTTTCTTATTTTGCATAGCTGTTTAAATCAGTGCAGAGCGGTACTGCTAGCAACAAAGTCTAACAAAATTTTACTTGCAAATTGTCCTAGAAAAGGCTGGGGAGAGTTTAACCAGATTTCAGATATTTAATAGAAGAAAGAAGGAAAAGAAGAAGAGAGGAAGAGAAACAAGGGAAGGGAGGAAAGGAGAGAGGAAAGGAGGGTGG
>VZRO01000205.1:344857-409902 GCA_013397915.1 Daphoenositta chrysoptera | reverse complement strand
AAGGAAGGAAGGAAGGAAGGAGCTCTACATACCGGAGAAAATCCAGAATGAACTAATCCTCATTTATCTTGAAATTTTCCAGTGGATCTCGAAGCACTAAGGCATAAACTGAATGCCATTTAAATGCTGCTGGTTGTCAAATGCAAGATATCAATAAAACTTCTTGAATAAAATGAGTATGGAGTTCCCACATTAACACAGCTAAGAAAGCAAGTCTATATAATTAGAAATGTGAGATAATTTTCTTTACTAGTTTCTAAATTATACCATTATGTACCTTACCAAACTGAATTATGACTTCTTTTTTCTTATTTTTTGCTTTACCTTCTTTCTTTTATAAGTAATTGGGTAGTAACACAGTTCATAAAAAATATACCCTAAGTACTCAAATTAATCTCCTATACCTAACTGCATATTGTTTGCAGTCAAAGATGATATTAGACTTGCAATAATCTGTTTTCTATTGTGGTATTACAGAATATTATAAACAGAAAATATTTTTCATTTTTCCGGTTCTGCCAGTAGGTGGTACTAGTAGTTTCTAAATTTGATAATAAATGTCTTCAACTTGAGTATTACACTTTTCTGTCACAGCAAGCAATGTGTTTCTACTCTACTGAAAATAACTTATTTATATTTGATGCATTTGCACTCAAGGGCAGATTTTAATTCAGTTATTATTTCTTTCAGTGGTGATGCCTGTAAAGTATCCTTTAAAATGCAGTTTAGAATTTTGGTGACAAATTGTTACATTTATTAGTTAGATTTCAATTGAAAGATAATATTAAAATATATTTTATAAAAAGTTTCCCCAGTTTTACAGCATTTGACTCTTCAAGACATAGCTCAGAATTCAGCTTTAAAATATTTTAGCAATATTTGCTGTCAAGATTCAGAGGTGGGTCATTCAAGTAGTCCCACTACTTCTTTTTAATTCAACATACAGGATTCTAAGTCTTGAAAAATTATCTGTTGTTTTGCTGTGTAGGTCTTTTAAGCATATGGTGTAAAGTAAAATTCCTTTTTTTCCCCCTACTTAGCGAACAGTCAGACCCAAATAGCTGCAGAGATACAATAGTAATGCCTACAGAAAATATTCATGCAAGCCAGGGAAGTTTCTACATAAGGCCAGAGCACTTGAAGCGTGGCAATAGTAGCACTTCTGGCTTTGCTAGTGGGTGACAATAGATGCAAGAAAAACGTTACTTTGTTCCAGGCTAGTTGCCCTTAATGAACTGAGATAAATACCTCTGTGAAACAAAATAAATTAAACAGAACGCGAAGTTTCTTCTGAGAAGTTATATGATTTAAAAAAATAATGAGGAGACATCGCTTATTTGGGATTATTATTAATATTAATCCTAATAATAGGATTGAAACCTATTTTCCTTTGGAAATTTCAAAGATTAAAAAAAAAAAGTCTAATGCCAGGCATTACATAATGCAATGACATACTACAGTAACCTTCAAATTTGATTTGACTCATAGAATTGGTGCCACCATGTCAATTGTTCTGTCATTGTCATATTCATATAAACAATAATAATTAAAATGACAGAAAGTGTTGTTATTAGCATGTGCCCATAGTTGTGTGATCAGAATTCACTACAACAGTGTGAAGAGATTATGGATTTCTAAGTGGAAAGACAAAGTCAAGTTTATGTACTTCTTTCACAGTAATGTCTTCATCAGGAGATTTACTTCCAATGTCAGACAGCTTTTCTTAACAGTTGATATCA
Organism: Daphoenositta chrysoptera; assembly: GCA_013397915.1. NCBI lineage: Eukaryota > Metazoa > Chordata > Aves > Passeriformes > Daphoenositta > Daphoenositta chrysoptera. Next base: position 408,163 of record VZRO01000205.1, on the reverse strand, counting down.
GTTCTTGCTTATCTGTTTATGCCTTTCTATTGATAAAATCAAAGAGATTGTGTTCAAGTTGTCTATTTCTACAGGTGTTTGACAATATCTGGAAAGGCTATGTACTAAATTTTGTGTCTTCTTTCGAATTTCTTATAAAATTACTGATCTGTGGTGGGTTACTCACTTGTTTGCAAACCATTACCTGTCTGCAAAGTAAGATATTTTTTGCTATTTTGATTTTAATTTTCATTATTGCTGACTATTGAAGGAAAGGAATGCCTAATTCTCTCAAGGAACATCATGGGACTTCATCTTCTCACCTGTTCACCATTCACCTGTAGGCATTTGACAGAGGTAACTGCTGTGGTTTACATTCACATATGGTAACCATTCTTTACTTCTCATTTTGTTCAATGGTTCACAGCCTGAGTTACACATTTTTGAGGATTCTGAGGTATGAGTGATAAAGTTTCACTGATGAACAAGGTAATGAATGTAAGTGTTGAGATAAGCCTGGCTATTGCAGTCTTTCTTCTTGTCAGACTGAATATGCCGCAGAATTTCACAGCGCATGGGGATTCTTATGCTTATACTAAAAATACATTTGGCTGTCGCAGATAGGAGAATGTTTCATTATAATGTGCACATGTATTTTTTACATTTGGATTTCAAGACCCTTGATTGATTGTCATCAAGTAGTATAATAAGTAATAAGGCTGTTAGAGGCAGAATTCTCTAATATTTAATTTCAGAGAAGTAATTAACTCACTCAGAACCTGAAAGGGCAGTGTTTGTGGTGTGATGCTATAAGGGTTTAAGTATGACAGTCACCTTTAAATAGCGAATTTGGTCCTTTCTATGACAAGATTTGAAATGGGCAATGTGATATGAAAGGAACATGGAGCAAGATCCTCCCCTACATAAGTGCCTCTCAGGAGTATTCTGGGAGCAAGAATTAGTAGTCTGTGTGCTGCACAGTCAGAAAAAAGAACAAGAATCTTGAATACTGTCAGGGCATTGAGGGCACCACCAGTCCTGACTGGCCCTGCCCAACCCCTTCAGGGCTTCCCATACCCTGTCCATGGCCCACGTCTCCATGTCAGCCTCCCACAGCCCAGCTCACCCTTGGCTTGTTTCCATCCCACATTCCCAGGATCTGCCTGATGTCTGGGGCTGTCCTGGTGTCCCCAGCTGCCCTGCTCCTGGATGGTGAGTGGGACAGGCCCTGGCTGCCAGACAGCACCCCAACAGACCCTAAGGAACCCTCCCCAGCTCCTGAACCCTTGGGAGACCCTGGCCCCTGCAGAACTCCAGAAGGCACTGAGAGACTACAACAGACTCCAGCCTGGGACTTGAGCAGAACCATTCTGAAGTGAAACTTGATTTTTCAGCATATGATTTCACTCCAAGTTTTTAATATCCAGTAAAATGTAATTTGTTTAAACTGTAATTTTTCATGGAAAGATAAACTTATTCTTTTCTTCAATGGCTAAATTACCGAAGATCTCCACAATGTTTAGGGATTTTTGAGGCATTGAGGTTGATGTGATGTCTGGATCCTATTTCCAAGTCTCATGATATTCCAAAGTTGTGCCAAAGTTGACTAAATGAATCACTGTTTAAAGATAGCTGGCAGCAACAGAAATTCAGGCAGCAAGATTAATTTAACACATTGATCCATAATAGCAATGCAGACTGAGTCATGCTGACTATTATATTACAGCAGAAAATTCAATTATCTGTTTGCTTCCTTGCTGTTTTCCCACCATAAACGGATATATCTGTGTCTATACCCACATATGTAAAAATGTATATAATATCTGTATGTCTACGTATATACGTGTATTTTCATTTACACACATCTATGCACTGATATACAGTAGCCTAATATATGTATTGATATATAATAGTGTATACCTCTAGATTATAACTATAACCCAAAATGGTTTTGCTCCAAATATGCAGGAGATTGTCTCTATGTTTATACCTAGATACATACATCTGCAAGCAGAAGAGTCACTAAAAATATTGTGCATGGGCTGCTACTAATTTAGGAGGATACTCAGTGCACCTGAATCTGCTGCAAAAGGGCTGTTATTCCAAGCAGCCTTTAGGGGAGCTTCTAGCATCACTAAAATGTTGCCTGTTTTAGAAGGGAGCATAGTGTTGGTGCTATTTTTTTAAGATATGTTCTTTGGTTGAAAGGTAAAGATTTAATTTCTAAATTGATTGGAATATTTATTTCTTTTTTAAGTTTAGACAGTATACTAGAAAATCAGAACACTAGCAAATTTATGATAAACATGAATGCCTTGAAAATCCAAAATTATCATTTTCCAGAGACTGGTCACAAGTACATAAAAATAAACCTTCTATCTTGTAGAAAACACTTGTTGGAATACATGCAAATAAATTTAAGGTATCAAGAATGTCATTGAGAATAAGGTCCCACCCTGAACAGTAAGATTCATGTACAATTCTTTGCTTAATCTTTTAGGAATACTTCCACTGACTCAAAAGCCTAGATTTACTTAAAATTTTTGCAGAAATCCAGCCTTAGTATCTAAAAAGCCTTTTACATTAAGAAAGTAGAAGGCATTTATACTTAAAACATTTTTTGTAGAGTTTTTTTTTTTGTTATTTATACTTCCTATAGTTCTGGTCTATGAATTTGTTCTCTATGGATTGTTACTCTAAATTTTTATATTCACTTATTTTCTTTTATCACTCTTTTTTCTCTTTCTCGCCCTCTCTAAAATACTAGCATCATTCTCTTACCTTGTTTTCTGTTAATGTATTTCTTGTTTTTCCTTTTCACCCCATCACTAATATTGTTTCAATTGTTTCAAGTTACATTTTAGAAAGATATATTATATATTTATTGAGAAAAAACATAGGAAAGATCAAATCACACTGGTTCTCAGAAGGAAAGGAGTGATGCTCCTCGGGGGCTGGTACTGGGACTGTTGCTGTTTAACATCTGTGTTGGTGACACGGAGAGCGGCATTGAGTGCACCCTCACCAGTTTGCCAGTGACACCAAGCCGTGTGGTGGGCCTGTTGGAGGACGGGATGCCATCCAGAGGGACCTGCCCAGACTCGAGAGGTGGGGTGATGCACACCTCATCAAGATCAACAAGACCAAGCGCAAGGGCACCTGGGCAATCCCAAACATAAATACAGGCTGGGCAGCCCTGAGAAAGGTCTTGGGAGTGGACCAGAAGCTCGACACAAGCCAGCAAGTTGTGCTTGCAGCCCTGAAAGCCAGCTGTGTCCGGGGCTGCATGAAAAGATGCATGATCATCAGGGAGAGGGAGAGGGTTGTCTCCCTATAATCCATTCTGGTTGAGACCCCCCTTAAGACTACTGCATTCAGCTCTAGAGCTTACAACATAAGAAGGACATGGACCTCTTGAAGAGAGTCCAGAGGAGAACCATGAAGAAGATCAGAGGGCTGGAGCACCTCCTCTCTGAAGACAGGGTGAGAAAGTCGGGTTTTATCAGCCTGGAGAAGGCTCTAGCGAGCCCTTAAAGCACCTTCCAGTACCTAAAGGAGGGCTACAAGAAAGCTGGAGAGGGAGTTTTTATAGGGACATGTAGTGACAAGACAGGGGGGAATAACCTTAAAATGAAAGAGAGTCAGTTCAGGTTAAAAATAAGGAAGAAATTCATTGTTGTGAGCATGGTGAAGCACTGGAACAGGTTGCATAGAAAAGTTGTGGATGCCCCAATCCTTGAAGTGTTCAAAGCCAGGTTGGATGGGGCTTTGAGCAGTGTGGTCAAGTTGAAGGTGTCCCTGTCCATGGTAGGGTGGTTGGAACTTGGTGATCTTTAAGGTCCCTTCTAATCCTAATGATTATATTATTATATGATTCTGTGATAAGACTATTAAGTTGAAATCTGCATAACTAATTTTTATTCCTCAAAAAGAAAACAGAGTAGTGCAGTCCAGCTTTACAGTAGTTGTCTACGTGTAAGATTTACTTATGTAAGTAATATCCTTAGTTAAAAGATATCTGATTATGAAAAACTGCAGCCAGGATTTCACTGATAAATAAAAAAAAAAAAAGCTTTAAATTACATTTGGTTTGGTTTGCTGTTTTTTTTCAGTGTCAACTACAATATTTTTTAATGTTTCTCAAAATATTATCTAGCTTCATGTACTTCCACTATCCTATAAATGGTTTTCCTATGCTGTAATATCATATTATAGAGTACAGCAAAGTGTGCAAGCATCTATTCAAGTTTTAAGAATATAAGAGATCTATATAGTTTGGATCAGTGAACTGAAGAGGTCTGGTAACATGTTTAAATTCTGAACATGAGCTTAACTGTTGTTAAGCTTAACTTATAACTTAAGCATATGGAATCTTTTCTGTAGTACATCTATTGTGAATAGACCAAAATCTGTTTAGATAATTTCTCCATAGCATTTCTATATTATGTTTTAGTACATGCAAGTTTTTTTTTTGTCTTTGTTTATAGAATGTTTTGTTGCTAGTTATTTTAATTAAGAGGACAATCATTATAAGAAAATCTTAGTATATTCAATAATTTCTTAATGGCACAGTTTTTAATTTTCTTATATAAATAAACTCTTGAAAATCTTGGACATAAAACTAAGCTATCAAAAATGGTTTTTCTACCTAACTATAAGCAGGCCATTAATATGTTATTGTGAATACCTGAGAGTAAATATTGTACATTCACTGCTGGTTACAATTAGAAATATTTCCCTTTTGTATTGAATTTTGGTCAATGACTAAAAAATCCTCGCTAAAAAACAAAAGATTTTGTGTTCTGTCTTTGAAAATACTTGGAGAGAGCATGGCAAGCAGATGTGACAAACAGCACTGGCAGAGCTTAGGAATGCAGTTGTATTTAAATCATCAATATAAATATTTAAACAACACTAGAATCCCCTTACCATTCCTAAAAAGTCACCCAAGATCAATGGACTGAAAGTACAAAAAACAGTCTGCAAAATAAGAGCATGCTTTATTTTTGACCTGTACTATAGAAATTGTATGAGGTAAACATGTTTCATAATCTTGGCTCTGGCAGCAGAGAGTCTATTGCTGTCAATGATTACTAACTTGAAGAAGACAGAATGAAAATCTAATTACATAACATAAAGGATTTTTTGACTTTTGTTCTTTTTAAGGACAGAACTGCCAATTTGGGTGTTTTCATCTTAACTCTACTTAGATCCCAAAGCCAAAATCCACTTTTAAGTCAATACTTCTGCAAACATCATGCATAATGCCTCTTTGCTTGGCCAAGGCAAAATAGGGTATTTAGGGGGGTTGTTTTGGATTTCTGTTTGTTTTTTTTTGTTTTTTTTCCTGAGAAGAATCATGTCCAAATTCAGATATTTTGACATTTGTAATAATTGTTACATGTTTTTACTGAAATAATTAATTGTCATAGGCTTTACTAGAATACATATATGTAAGTGCAGTTGTGATCTTAGTTATTTCAGCAAGTAAGATTACAACTGTGGACTTCAGGAGAGCTAATTTCAGCCTCTTCCGGGAATCTTCTTGGAAGAATCCATGGGAACAGGCCCTGAAGGGAAGAGAGGTCCAAGAAAGCTAATCCCTTCCAACCTGACCCATTCTGTGATTATTTAAGGACAATTTATCTCTCTTTGCAGGATCAACAAACAGTGTCTTTCCATAGCTACCATAAACACTTGGATGTTATTTAAAAGTCTGCTAGTGTAGTAATCCATGTGTAGTCAAAGTTACTGTTAAATTTAGGCAGTCACAGAGACAATTTTCTCAAAAACATGAGTGACAAATTTTGATGGTTTTTGTTGGGAAAGAATTAATTTTCTTCATAGCAGCTGGTGTAGGCCTTATGGTTTAGATTTGTGCTGAAAATGGTGTTGACAGTTCAGGGGTGTTTTAGCTATTGCTGAACATGGCTGACACAGAATCAAAGTCTTTTCTGCCTCTCATGCCACCCCACCAGTGAGAAGGTCTGGAGGCACAAGGAGTTGGGAGGGGACACATCCAGGACAGCTGACCACAGCTGACCCAGGGGATACTCCAGACTGTGTGGGGTCATGTCAGCATATAAAAGATGGGGGAAAAGGGAAGCAGGGGACATTTGGAGTGACGCTGTTTGTCTCCCATCACCATGACACGTGATGGAACCCTGCTTTCCTGGAGATGGCTACACAGCTGCCTGACCATGGGAAGCAGTGAATGAATTCCTTGTTTTGCTTTGCTTGCATGCACAGATTTTGCTTTACCTCTTATACTGCCTTAATTCCACTTTTACTCTTCTGATTCTTTTTCCCATCCAATCAGGGCAGTGTGTGAGTGAGTGAGTGAGTGCCTGTGTGGGGCTTTTTTTTTTCCAACTGGAATTAAACCATGACAGAAATTAAGGATAAATCACATATAAATAAGAAATTAATGAGAACAGGTAGCCCAATTATTATACATAAAATGTTAAAATTTTTATAGTATGCATACTTGTGCTGCCTATGGTAAGGGGGGAAGAAGAAAAAGTAATGAAACCTGCATTTTTCTTCCTGGGAGGTATTACAGAAGAGCAAGTGAAGCATAAAGTATTCATGCTGTAGGAGCCACATACTGTGGCAAGGTACAGAGAATTCTTAATTGATTCAAGTGAGATGCAGGCTAAAACAGTTAAAAAGCACAGCTTTTTCCATTTAGCTGATTTTTTTTTCCCTTTTTCAATGCACCTGAATTTTATTTAAGTACCTAAAAAAAACTGCCAACACCTTATTTCACGCTGCATTTGAAAATGACTTCTTTAAGGCCAGAAATAAGTAGCTACTTGTTAACAGAAATCTCATTTAGCTGTCAGTAAAAAGGTATCCTAAGAGCATCTAATAAAGTAATAATATTGAATACAGTTGTTCGAGCTTCTGCATGTAAAATAAGATTGAATCAGGCACAGTGTTTAGCAATCATTCAGTACTTATTCAGAAGTTTACAAGTGGGTTGAGAAGAAAAGTATCTAAGTACTCTACGAGCTAAAGAAAAAAGACTATTATGCAATTCATAGACTATTATGAAATTCATAGACTATTATGAAGTAATGGAGAGTAAAGATTTTCTCATCAGTTATTTGTGTTTTGGCAGACTTCTTCATACTATTTATTAAAGACATGTCCTTAAACAGTTAAAATATCTAATGTTGTTAGTATTGTATGAAAACAGTTTCATTTGCATTATTTTAGTTATCACATATATCTCATTACTTATTTATTTTTCTTATTGTTTTAATGCATCAAAATATTTTTTTCCAACTCCAAAAAATTGGAATGATTTGATGTTAAAACAGACAGAACAGTAATAGAGGTGAAACTTTAGGTTTTCATGGCACAAGAACATGATTTTACATCGAGTTCTATCATATACCTATGGAGCTAAAGTGACGTCCAACTTCTGATCTTGTGAAATAAAAGTTTTCTTATTTAGTCCTGTTTTCAGTACACATGGACACTTTTCCTATTTTTTTCTAATTTTTTTCTTGAGTATGTTATATCTTCTCTCTACCTTTTCCTCTTACCTCTTTTATGATGTGTAACAAAAGCATGGTTTCAGTTTTATAGTTTGTCCAAACTATTCTTATATCACATGCTGCCTATTATTGAGATTTCACTTCCTGCTCCCAACTGACTCATGAGGGCCAGTCTCCATCATCTGCCAATCAAATTATAAAATATGATTCTATTAAATTTCTCTTGTTATTTATTTATATTTTTTTTCTCTTCTTAAACTTACGAGGAACTATATCAGTATCCTTCTTCAGATTTCAACCTAAAACCTTCTTTGTCTTGATGCTTATAATAAACTTGTCAGCATTCAGATTTCTAATAAAAGAATAGCATTGATTTTCATAATACCTTCTTTTATTATTTACTCCCTTCCTTCTGTTTCTATCTCTGACGCAGTCCCAGGTCAGAGTGCTTTCAGTTTTTGGTTTATACTTATGAAGGATTTTACATAAGATTTTGTGGGGGGGTTTGTTTGTTTGTTGTTGGTTATTTTTTGGATTTTTGTAGACTGATATTTATTTCAAAGAATGTGAGTGTCGTGGTTAAACCCCAGCCATCAACATAGCCCCACACAGCTACTCACTCACTCCTTCTCCAGTGGGTTTGGGGAAAGAATCAGAAAGGCAAAAGTGAGAAAACTCGTGGTTTGAGATAAAGGCAGTTTAATAGGAAAAGCAAAAACTGCTCACACAATCAAAGGAAAGCAAGAACCTCCCATGCACCCCCAACTTCCTCACCAGGGTGGCAGTACAAAAAGCAGGTTCTTTGTGACCCCTACTCAGCAATAGTAGAAACATCTCTACATCATCAACTCTGTGTTTGGCACAAATCTGAAACACAGCCCTGTGGCAGCCACTGTGAAGAATCTCTACCCCAGCCAAAACCAGCACAGCAAGTCTAGTCCATAATACGTTTTCATACTTTCTATTTCTTCACTACCCTGATAAATTGTTATCATTTGAAGATAACTCATTAGGTATAAAAGTTTATCCGCATAGCAAGTCTGCATTGCTAAGAAAAAACCCTTTGAAAAATATGATTTTTCATCTAGAAAAGTATTGCTTTATGTGCAATATGTTTGTCAATAACTCATTTTACATGAGAAAAAAGAAAATTAAAAAAGAAATATATACTGTAGTCAAAATGCCACTTCTTTGGTTTTCATTATCATGTGACCCTCTCAACTGAAAGCTGGGCTGAAATATTTAACATATTAATAAGCTGATTGGAAAAATGTGGATATGGGTGTTTTCACAATATTCTGAGGCCCTTATCTTTCATCATCGTAGGAATATCTTCGACCTTCTGTACCATTTTATCATCTCTTTTCCTAGAAACTTTTGAAGCTGCAAAAGCTCCAAACAAACCTTTTGTGTAGTTACAGTATGTAAGTATGGGTCTATACTTCTTTAAAGTTCAGATATGAGATGCCTCATGTTCTTTTTGAACCTTCTCATTTTTGTTCTTCTTTGACAGTATTATGCAGCAAAAGTCCAGGGGACATGGGAGGAGACAGTGGATCTCATCTGATTCTGTTACCAGACATAAATCCTTGTACAGAGAAAAACCTAAGAAATCCTGAGAAATAGGAAAGGAGGAAGATGCCTAGATTTTTTATAAGTAGCATAACTTTAGGTTGTTTGGCAGACCACATTACCTCTTGAAACATTACCTGAACTTCCTTGTTCAATGTAATGTGCGAATTAAAAACAGAACCTTAGAATCAGAGAACAGGTTGGGTTGGAATGGACCTTGAAAGATCATCTGGTCCTAACTTTTGTAAGAAGGGTATCTTAGTTGAGATTATCTATCACCCTGTCCAATGACATCTTGAAAACTTACACTTGATGGGGACTCAACCATGTCCCTAGGGAGTTTTATTCCAGTGAATGGTTGTTCTCACTGAAAAAAAATCTGTCTTATTTAAAGATAAAACCTCTCCTAGTGCAATTTGTATCAGTTGCCCCTTGTAGTCTCTGCGGCTCTTTGTGAAGATGAGACCCTCCACTGTCTTTGTAGCCACCTTTTAAGTACTGGAATAACGTGATTATGAGGTCCTCCCTCAACATTCTCTTCGCCACAAGAAAAGACCTAACTCCTTCAGCCTTTACCCATAGGGCAACGTCTCTAGCCCTTTGATTATCTTGGTGGAAACATATCAAACTATTCACCCTACTAAACTATTCACACCTGTATACTTTCTGATCTCCATAGGATTTTTATTTAATCACCAAAATAAAAGAGATAAATATTGCCCCAGGATCAATTCAAAGGCTACAATTCTCACATCCTAAACTGACTTTTGAAGTTTCTGCTTTCTTGCTATATTCATGTACAAGGGAGATTCAGTCCAAATTAACATGATCCCCTAGATCCTCTCTAGCTCCTTTCCGTGTTATTCTATTAAATACCTGTTAATGTTTTAGTACCTCATTGTTACACCGAAGACCCATCATAAAGCTAATCTATGATGCAGATGTCCCAGAAATTTTTACCTGAGAAGAGAGGAAGGAACTGGAAATTCATTAACAAGCAGAATAAGTAAAGAAAAAAGTAAAAACTGTGATAAATGGTGCTGCCAAAGCAGTCATTGTAGCTGGAGCTTTCTAGCAATGAAAGAGATATGACAAGAGATTTAAGCGAAGATAATCCCTTTTTTTTGTAAAGGTAGCAGAAGTTGCTGAACAGAAAGTTGCTTTATAAATATTTCTAGACATATATACATAAATACTTATATATCTGTGCCAGAATATACATGCATACATATATGTATATATATACAGAGCAAGGAGCTATGAGATTATATTAAAGAGAATTTGAAAAGATTAGACTTGAAGAGGTAAATCAATTTCATATATGCATTTTTTTATAAGAAAGAGAAAAATGACTGGAACATTAGAACAAATAAGGCTCTTAATCTGAGCAGACAATTTTGGAGAGCTTGTGGAATTCATGGCCCAATTTACCTCAGCACAACTATCCTGACTGTCAAAATATTGATTGTCCAGTCTAAATGAGCTGCCTTGGATATTTTTCTAGTGAATGGAGACAGGTACTTTAAGACAGATGGGACAACTCACATTTTAGAAATATATATGAATGCTATCCCCACTTCAAAATTTTTTTTTGCAAGACGTTGGGATTTTAAAAGCATTGCTTCAAGTCCAAGCTATTATCTATGTCACATAATAGCAAATGCTAAACCTGTTAATTGAAGACCCCAATTCAGAACGCAATTCAAATATTTAATACTACAAAATAGTAGAAAATTTAAAAAAACTATAGGATATTGCACTAAATTCCATTTAAGTTGCTACCAGTTGAAAGCCTGATCAACACCAAGTCTAGAACCAGAAAAAATAAACTACGATAACAATCAAAGTGGAACGATTTGTGAATTCTGAAGAACAAAATTAAATAAAAATATGAGCAGATACCCTGGAGCACTTAAAATACTTTGCAGATGATTAAAACAGTTAAATTTTTTTGAGTACAATACCATTATTTATGCATAATGATGAAATGTTGTTGCAAAAGGCAGGAATCTTTCATAAAGTTATTACTACATATGCACTGTTTATGGCTCTGAACAGATGCAGAAATTAAGGGAGAGATACACCTTCCAGACATAAAAGGATAAAGAAAGATGGCAGGGAAAATAATCCCCTAAATATTTTAACGGAAAAGGCAATGAAAGTTCCAAAGGACAAGACAGTAGTCAGGAAAAGACTAAAACTGAGTTATTTGAAAGATGTGGAATAGAAAAACTTAGTTGAGCTACTTCTAATTGCAAGGTAAGAAAGCCGTACTGGTGTTGTCAGCAGTTCTGCTGTCATGATTATGAGGCTCTGGGACCTATTGAATATATCATAATTTTCTTAATTTTCTGAGTCTTTTGCATCCTTTCCTGCCAGAGTACCGAGGCAAGAATGGACTGTAGACAACTAAGCTTTCCCTTGACAAGTAAAAGGACATATGTGTTGTACGGGGGACCTGAAAGGTACTCACATCTTAAAATTTTGATTTTCCAGAAGTTGATTGGTCTCTATGGACAATAAAACTTGTCACTGATACTTTTCATCTCTTCTTTTCTTAGGGCTTTCTTTCACAGACAAATAATTTATGAAACCTTGAATAGTTTTTCTAACATTCAATCAAAACTTCAGATCAATTTCCTAACTAAAATTAAGCTATTGCTCCAAAGATACCTAAGCCTGATTCTTAAGCACCTTTCCCTCATGTGAGTTACCTAACTTCATTCTGATAACAAACCGTGGATACCACAAATACTGAGGTATTCAGTGAGTCAGTTGTACATAACCTCAACAAAATGCAGAAATGGATAAAGGTTTATTCCAGTTATGTTACAGGGAAATTCTGCTTAATTCCATATGAGAAAAAAAAAGTCTATTTTTTAATTAAAATCTTTAAGAGTACCCCATAAGAAAATACTCACATGGGTTGAATGATTAGTTTTATATTAACACTAACTATATTAAAAAAAAAAAAAAGAGATAGAAATGAGGCCATAAAACATATCCTGGTGAGTACAGTAGCAAAAAATGTCCTGCAAATAAATTGGGACACAGCAGGAAGGACTCTGTGCATAAGCAGCAGGCTCCTAAAATTGATCATCTGTCTTGCTGAAAGTTAATGGAGCTCTCTCAATATAGAAACAATATAGTCAATCATGCTTCGTAGTATAATTAACTACTGACTAAAGTTGGAATGAGTTGAATATATTTCATGGGTATGGCGGAAAGACTAGCAGAGTTGATGATCTTCCTGGTTCTGTAATACCAATGGGAGATGTTGAATGTCTGTAGTGAGATACTGTGTACCTATGCCGGGTACAGTGTTAAATTATTTTTACAGTGTTATGGAATATGAAAATGTAACCCTGCCTCTTCCTATACTGTTACTACTGGAGTTTCAAATCATATATTATGACATGGATGTTTATAAAATCCATGTCTGAATGTTAGTTGTGTTACTTAGTCATGATGAGGAAATACAATCTGTCAGGAGTGCCATTGAAATTATTGATAGTCTGCCTCCTGATAATTTAGAAACACAGGTGTCAGCATGTCTACATAAAATCAAACAACAGGTAATAATATTGAACTGTATTTGAATCAGAGAATATTCTGAGTTGGAAGGGTCCCACAAGGCTCATCTTCAATGAATGTCCCATACGGGGATCAAACCCACAACCTTGGCATTATTAGCACCATGGTCTAACAAAGTGAGCTAATCTCAGTGTCATAATAAAGTTAGAGGCAAATTTAAAAATTATCTAAGAAAGAGAATGTTAAACTACTATGATGACATATGCAAAAAAAATGGGAGTTCATCCTGGAGGTATCAAGTGCCTCTGGGAGAAGCATTGAGTCCATTAGGAGTGTAAAGTCACTACTTTCCCTAGGGGTAGGCCCATGAAAAAGAAAATGTCTTAGTGTTTTTCAGTGGAGGAAAGCCAGGATGAAGCTGATTACATAAATTATACCTGTTTTTTCTAACTAAGCTATAGTTGAGTGTTAACTAATTTTGAGTCACCTTTGCTAATAACTGTAGTTTTGGAAATTACATAGCAAGTTTCCAGGATCATCTCTTACTTCCTTTGGATTAGGTGAACCACGCTTCCCAAGGATCAGAATTTAAGTTTTATCATTTTATTTTATTTTAATTTTTAGTTACATGGAACAATGTTGTGAAGAATCAGACTCTTGAAGTAGTGATAATTTATTATGAATATTTTCAGTATACTAAAATAGCACAGGACAAGGACAGCCAATTGACCCAAAAGCAAAAGCCTGGATCAGTTTTCTCAGATTCAGTGATTAACAGCAGAGATAATAAGACAAATATCAGTTAAAAATATTGGGCTTTAGGAAGAGTTAGAAAGGCCAGCTCAGAGGCAGCGCTGGTAATACACCAGCAGAATATTAAGCTTTAATCAGGAACCAGTACTGTGAGGACTGTGAATGCTTTGGATTTCAAGGCATTAAGGTCACACTTGCGTTCTCCTGGTAAGAAGATAAGAAAGACAGATTTAGAAAATTCTACTGTAACATGATGTACATACCTTCCTCATAGTGGCATATAAACAGAAGTTATGTGTGAAGTCTCAGCATTGTGCAGGGTATTGATTGATTAACCATGAAAATGTGAGAGTGAAATTTACTGAAGTAGATAAATATCTTTCCTAATATATTTCTTGATATAGAAAAAGTGAATGATCTGATCTTCTTACTGCATATTCCCTTGACTGAAGCAGGAAAATATATTTATTTTGTATTATCAACTAATTACAGATATGCATCATAGCTTTACAATAAGAAGAAAACAATGATGGGAGAAAAACCTTATCAGCTAGCAAACTGCACTGCAGAACACTTGAAGAGCTCAAAGGCAAATATAAGCTAAAGCTGAGTAAGATATGATACAGAAGTCTGGTTTTGACATATAAAGATTATATAGGATGCAGTCATCTTCATTTTCAGAACCAAATACCTGAGACTGAATATCTAAGAAAGCAGGTATCTGAAGACATAACAATATCTACAAAGCTGAACACAGCATTACAGGTTATGTTATCTATACTTTTTTTCATAGAATAGTATTATTTCAGCTGTTTTGGTTATTGTGTCCTACAATGCTCCCCAGGGAAAGGGAAATATAAGTCACTTGGAAATAAAAATTGTATGTATAGATATATTAGTTATAGACATGTAAAAATCCATAAAAGACTGTACAGACCCTGAAAAGGTCATACTTCATACATTACCACCTCATAAAATATTCTATTTTGTATTACTTCAAAAAAAGAGAGCATTACACACGAAAAACCTAAAAATGTCTAATCCAATTTTGGGAATCCTAGAGAAATCTTCTAGTATTCATCATTCAGGGATGATACTTTATTATTGGACTAAGGTTTATTTTAAAGACATTTTATAGGCAATGGAAATTTTATTATTGACAAGGAAAAATTGTTTGATAATGTATGAAAACTATTTATTTTTGAGACAGTATAGGTTTTATTACATAGAGTTAAGAAGGAAGAAATAAATATATTACAGTTTTTGTCAGTTTCCTTGTTCATTCATTCCTCCTGGTGACCTTGAAACACATATTCTGCCAGGGACTTCTTGGATTTCTAATTCCTCTACCAACATGAAACTGTAAATCAAAGCCCTCAAAAGTTACCAAAGCACATAAGGAAGGCATAGCTCTCTGAGAAGACATGTGGGAGAGAATTCCTAACTTTTAAAGTCCCTTTTCTTGACTTCAAGAAGAAAAGGACAGGAAAACTCGACAACTTTATGTATTGTTGGCATTAATAAATGACGTTTGACTGTTAAGACTTTCACTAAAGAAATTTAAGTTTCCAATAAGAAAAATTGGTCTGAAAATGACAGAAACATTTTCTGTAGTTTTTCACTAATTTTCTTCATTTTAAAGTAAATATTGTAGGTCATGAACCTAAAGGTCAAAACCCACAAACTGAAACGGTGGTGCTTTTTTTTCTCCATAATAACTTGTGTTGTTCAAATGGCCTTGTGTAGTACTTGCTGAAATCACAGAGGGCTTTTTCATTGACTTCACTGAAGAATGTTTGGGCCTTGAATTAGAATGAGAAGTACATGTGACAGTATATTACAGGAAGAACCATTGTATGAAAAAAAAAAAAGAAAAGCTTTTTCTGTCAAGGTAGAGCACAGAAAATTGTAAAACTTCTTTTAGGAAAAAGAAAGTGCCTTATTTGCTTTTCTCTTTAATTTTCTTCTGTTCATACAAGCATATTTCATACATTCTCTAAGTCTGCATAGGTGTACTACAAGACCAATTATGTCCTTGTGTTAAATACCCTAAAAAAATATATGATGACCTTAAACACATAATTACCAATACATATCTTATTATGAACCCTGTTTATGTCATATTTTGCCCTGAAGCGTGGACCTTCAGTCACACGGATTTCTAGGTCATTTAAATATGCCATTCCGTCAATAATTTTAAGTTCAGTTTCACTACCCTTGAGGCAGTGATTCCTTTCAATTCAACAGCAGCTCTTTTTTCCTGTTTTAAGGTACTGAATTTGAATTAGAATTGTTAAAAGGGTTTAGAAAATTATTCAGAATCATATAAGGGACAGCATAATGTTTTTAAAACCCTCTATACAGAAGCCAACTAAAGCATGCAAAGCTTTAAAGTTTGACTGACAGTGCAGTAATGGATGTGGAATAGGTAACAGAAGGTCTGTATCACAGGGAAAGGAGTGTTATGGTTTAACCCCAGCCAGAAATGAAGCACCACACAGCTATACCCTAAGTCTTCTCTGGTGGGTTGGAGGAGAGAATCAGAAGGATAAAAGTTAGAATACTTGTGGGTTGAGATAAAAACAATGTAATAAATAATGCAAAAGTCACCCACACAAGCAAAGCAAGACAAGGAATTCATTCACCACTTCCCACAGGCAGACAGGTGCTTAGAGATCTCCAGGAAAGCCAGGCTCCATCAAAAGTAACAGTGACTCGGGAAGACAGACACCCTCACTTCTTCCTCCTTCTTCACCCAGCTTTTTATGCTGAGCATGATGCCATATGCTATGGGATATCCCTTGGGTCAGTTAGGGTCAGCTGTTCCTGCCGTGTCCTCTCCCAAATAATTGTGCTCCCCCTGCTTCTTCACTGGTGGTGTGGGATGAAAGGCAGAAAAGGGCTCGAGTCTGTGTAAGCACTTCTCAGCATTAGCTAAAGCATTCCTGAATTATCAACACTGTTTACAACACAAATTGAAAACATAGCCTCGTACCAGCTACTGTGAAGAAAATCAACTCTATACCAGTCAAAACTAGGACAGGGTTTTCCTAGGGAACTACTTTTCTCATCTTACAGTAAAATGCCATTAGAGCATAAATGAGCTGCAGAAGCAGCTATGGATTCTTGAATCTACTTAAATGCAAAACAAGGTCTACATGCTAAGAGTGGATTTATATGATTCATTTGAGGTGTTCAGGTAGTATCTTTTAAAGATTAATATCAAAAATAAATTAGGCCTACTATAAACAGCTGTCATTGCATAACAAATCTAGACGCAATACACTTTATGAAGTCAAATTAATTCATTAATTACTGTTATTTCTAAGTGCATGAATACAGCATACAGAGTGCATGGTTACAGCATAGAAATTCTATCAAATGTAATTTTAAATACAACTGTGTTTTTAATCATAAGCACCTATTTAGGAAATTATCATAAGCTTCCTCCAAAATGTAGGACTGGCTGTGCAATCTAGTCACACATCTTGGCAGGAAGAATGAAGATGGTCTTTGGCCTTCCAAAGACCATCTTTATTCCTCAAAGTACACCTATGACACCATAATGGATATATCCCTCACCATGCCCTGACTCCAAATGCAAAAATAATTAATTTGAAAAAAAAAAGCCAATTAACACAAATGAAATTCAGACAAAACAGACTGTAGCCTATAGGTGGCAAATCACTGCAACTGTGAAGGAAATGAGAAAAGGAAAGTGATATACAGCTGTTCAAGACAGGTCATTTTGTAAGCAGATAAGGCCAGAACTCAGCATCTTCTCTCTATTGCAGCAGATGTTCTACTGTTAGAAAAAGGCATTTAAGTGTAACGAGCTGTACGCACTCACAGTTGACTAGGGTTTGGGTTAGTTTTCAGACATAAGCCTCTCATGACAGCTGAGAGACCATACAGTGTACAAGATTTCTGTATGACTAACTGTAATGACACAGGACTTAAGGAAATCTGAGACTTTGCAAATTGCCAGCTAGGGGACACCCTGCAGCATCTACAGTTCCTTAGATGCCTCAGCTGAGGTGAGTGAATCACACTGTGGTATCCAATAATCCCTGTGACAAGAGATGCTGTTTCTTCTAGCAGAGGATGATACAAGAGAAGGTCTCTCCATGTGGGGTGGAACAGGTTGCCTGACAGGAGAAGAAGAAACTGAACACAGTGTGTGATTATTCACTCTGTGAAACTCTCCCTGCCTTACCTTACGCTAAGAATTTGGAAAGCAAGAGGTTTGTTTCCCCAGGGTGTGACCAGGGCTTCTGTGGTGGTGTATACTGGGCAGAGGAAGAGAGAGGAGCAGGTACATAGGAACTTCACACAGAGAGACACCAAAACACTGGCATACTCTTTGTTATATGGCATACTCTTTGTTATACTATATTATGTACTTCATCTCTCTTAATATTAGTTAAAAGCTCTTTCATGGTACATAATGGTTCTTTGCAACAATATTCATATTCCTGTGTGGTCAAGAAATTAGTTAAGTCAGCCTTGACAACTAGTCATTCCAATTGAACACAAACTGAGCATTCTAACATTGAAGAAAAGACCGTGATTGTTTTTTCATTTATGTATATATATCAGAATTTTCTTACTTTAAAAGCTTTTTTTCCTTTTCCAGTTCTAACATGTAAAATGTCAATAATTCTAAAATATTTTCCATTGAAGTAAGAGTCTGATGAAGAACACCTGGCAGCAAAATGTTATTACCATCCATAGAAAAATGAAACACCCAAACCTACTCTATTTAAGACCATCAATATATTAATTTGCTTCATCCAATCCTACTTCAAAATTATTTTGTTACTTTTTTCATATTATTCTCTCTGTATTTGAAATGTTTTCATTCCTATTCTGTGCATTTACCTCATTCTCCTTTTGTCATCTGTATACGGCTCTTCAATAGAAAACCAGGGTAATATCATGCCTGTGCCATGGTGCTGCCAGCTGGCTCAATAGGTTCAAAGGCCAGCTTCAAAGGACTAGTGAGGGTTTTTTATTTTGAAGCACTTCCAGATCCTTTCATTGGAACAGAAACACAGTAGGGTATCTCTACTTGCAGAACAGCCAGATACTGAATATACAGAATTGTGTCTGCAGACACAGTGGGCAATACATATACAATTTTCCTATGCATGTAACTGTTGACTCCAGCAGAAATTTTCCTGAATTTGCTAAGCGTATGTGAAAACATATTCCAGTCCAGTGAGCTTATAAAGCACTAAGGAAAGAAATGCAGGTGTCTAATATTCTTGCACCTTATTATTTCTTTCTTTTTCTTCATTTTTTTCTCCTTTCTCTCTTTGTTATCTTCTCTCCACTCTCCATAAACACTTTGGTTAAGCAAAATTTTATTTAGGTTTTTTGTAATTGCAGCTCACGGAGAGCTTCTCCTTCCAATAAGAAGTTTTGTCTGGATTCAGCCTTTACTCTCATGCTACTGTGACAATTAGGATTATTAATGACATTTCCTCAGCAAGTCTTGATCTAAGACTGCCCACTTGACCAATCAATCATGGAAGAAATATTTTAAGGGGAAATAAGTTCTGAATATACATTGATTTATAAATCCTACTTTGATCAATACTTAATTCAGACATTTCACACTGAAATTATATAATGGAAAAACAGATTCTAATATATTCCTCCCAGAGAACTTGCATAGATCTGATACTTTAATATAACTGGTTGTACAAAACCAAATGACTTGAACTGCTCTCTGATCTCTGCTAATCGCTAGAATAGCTAGATGCTGAGAAGAGTTTTAGTAATAGCATAGATGAAGCCATTATTTCCAGCATCCATCAGTTAGAGATGGTTTTCTAACTCTCCAGCTTCATTTAGACCATTGTACTTAACTACAGTTCAATTTGTAATTTTTGTATGAATTTCCTAATCACTTCCTAAACTATCTTATACTTCTCAGGAACCAAAAACCTCCTGTGACCATGAGTTACGCAAAATAATTATGCATTGTGAGAAAGAAATTTTTGTGTTCTTTCTCTTGTTTTAATATTTCCTGATTATTCTATTTGAATTCATGTTCTTCTTGCACCATCAAAAATAACACATACCTATGGTTTATTCACCTCTTCCATATGCCCATATCTGAGAAATATGTCTGTAGTACCTATGACTACTGGCATGTTTTTTCAGGTAAATATGTTCTAAAGTAACAAAAATTTGAGTAATGATTCATTATCTTGAGAAGAAACACAAAAGCCTTTGCCTCTATGATGGAAAAATTGTAGAACCACTTCTGTGTCCAGGAGGAGATTCTGGACATAAATATACCTCAGCAATCTTATATGATAATACTTAGGAACCATTCACAACGTTGGGTGGAAGGGATTAATCAGGTACCCAATCAAGCTTAAAACATCATTAAATGTAAGAATGGTGTAAGACAGGGGACAGACATAATCACTTAGAGAAAGATGAGAAAGACGTTTTTATTTCACTGTAAAGCTGAAAGGTAATATTAATACTATTTTTCACATATCAGATATTTTTCTTACCTCTAATTTATGAAAATACGCTTTGTGGGTATTTCATTAATTTTTGTTTTGGGGACTAAGATTGTCCAGTAAATTTCCTTAGTTCTGAATTTTTACTGGTCTTGTGGATAGTCTGATTATGACACTACCATTATAGAGGCTCTATAACTTCATTTTTGCAGTAAAGTATCAGTGCTTTACTCCAGCACCATATTTAATATGTCTGGCTTTCTGTAAAGTGTTGTTATTGGGGTTTGAATAGGAAAATTTTTTGTTAGCTTTAAAGATTTGTCGTTTTTTTTCCTTTAAAAACACAATTATTATGAAATGGGTAACATATAGCTCAGCATGCCATTTCTCAGCAAAAATACATTTTGAAAAACAAAACTAAGCAGAAACAGTGCTTTTTGAAGGTATTTTATTCACTCTATTTCTGTAGTAGTCACAGTGAAAAATAAAGTACTAAGGTTTGACAGGAAATACAGAGAACTGGTGAGTTGATTTTTCATATATCATATTTATTCCTATGTATTCTTATTCCTTCTGAAATGAAGTCTGGTTTCAATCTTTCAAACTATATAGCAACTCCCCAGATTTGGACACTGCTTCAGAACTGCTCTACTCTGAGTTAATTGATTACAGCAATCAAAGCCATATTATCAGCAATAAGCAAGGTATGGCTAATCATGGCTCCACAAGCACCTTTCTGGATACAAATAGGGTTGGATGAGTCACCCTACTGTATGTAACTGAGGTCACAACATGCTTTCTTATAGACCCCTCTCCTGTGGAGCTTTACCAGCCATGGGATCTCTTTTAAATACAATACAACAAAGCACTTCAGGAATCACGACTGTGTCTTGAAGTGTTATTAAAGATTTACTGCTCCTCATCATTGACTTATAAAAGGAAAAATACATCTTCTAGGTATATAACACTCCTCCTCGTGTGCATAATTTGACATTCAGACTATATTGGCAGATTCACATAAACATGTCCATATTAAAAGCTCGTGACAGTCAGCTTTGGTGGAAGCAAAAATATTGTGACATCAGCTACAAAAATCATAATTCACAGCTCAGCTGCATTCCAGGAACTATAGACAGGTGATTTTTTTATTTCACTTCACCTAAACCAACCTGTCTCAGCGATTTTATTGTGATCCACACACACACTCACACAAAATGGGGTTTCCCCAGCAAGATTTTTGCTGGCAGAGGGGCTTCAGGGGTGACTTCTGTGAGAAGACACCAGCAGCTTCCCCAACATCAGGCAAAGCCAGTTCAAGCTGCCTCCAGGACAGATCTGCTGCTGGTGAGAGCTGAGAAAATCAAGGACCTTGGTAGCACCCATGTGGCAGCACATTTAAGAAAATGTAAAAAATGTTGTGCAACAGCAGCTGGAGAAAAGAGAGACATTATGTGAGAGGAACAGCCCTGCAGACAGGAAGGTCAGGGAGGAAGGACAGGGAGAAGGTACTCCAGGCACTGGAGCAGAGATTCCCCTGCAGCCCATGGTGAAGACCATGGCAAAGCAGGATGTCTCCTGCAACCCATGTAGTTTCATGATGGAGCTATTATCTTCCCTGCAGCTCATGGATGATTCCACTCCAGAGCAGACGGATGTGCCTGAAGAAGGCTGTGACCACAGAGAGAAGGTGCGCTGGAAAAAGCTCCCGGCAGGACCTGCTGCTCTGTGGAGAGAGGGTCATGCTACTGCAGATTTTCTGTCAGGACTTGTGATCCTTGTTGGGGGCCCGTGCTGGAACAGAGAATTCCTGAGGGACTAGTTTAGTCAAAATTTGACTCCTTTCTGGACTCAAAAAACAATAAAATTAATGGAATATTGGTATCCAAGGTCAATTTTTGGAAAGATAAAGACTAGAAGAGTTACTAAATATCATGTCGTTACCTTATTATGTCTTCTTTTAGGCTCTGTAGCTTCTGATGGAACCAGCTCACTTTCAGTGTAGCACCAATTTAAATTACAAGCTGAAAGCCCAAAAATCCACAAGAAATTAATGTTTCTTGTGAACTACTGATCTAAAAGATTTTCTTTTGAGCTGGTCAGGAAGGGGCAAAATACTCTCACTTTGCTTCCCTATGTTTTCACCAGGGCTTATATACATAAAAATATTGAGCATTGGCTGAATAGCACAGTTTCATTCCTCAGCAAGTTTTAAATTCAAACACTTGATTGATTTTCAAAAGCATAGGTTTTAATCTCAAAATAATAAGTGTTTTATTGGTACTCCTCAAAGAGACAAATAACAAACAAATCAAGAGAATTTATTTTCTATAAATTGTCGATAGGATTCATTATTGAAATATTCCTGATTTTTTTCTCAATTGTTTGAAATTTGATTTACTTCCATTTCTTTTATTTTTCTTACACTTTAGTCTTATCCTTTCTTATTTCTGTTTCTGTTCCTGCTTCAGAGTTTAATACAAATGAGAGTGTCCTGGATTGATTTTTATTTTGTTGTAATTACTGACAAATTTTCTTAAGCTTGTTCCACATATTTTGTAAAACTTTAAAGTAGCAAAAATACAGTTCCATTGTTGATTTCATTTTTGTCTTGTCTTAAACTCAAGAGCTTTGAAAAGTCAGTGGTAAATTAGGGGGAAAAATAAGAGCGGAAAGCATAATCAAAAGACAATCACTGTTAGTTTTTAATGAAACCCTGTGAAATTTAAAGTATTTTGCATGAAGCATTTTCAAAAGGGAAAAAAACCACCTAAAACATATACACCTTTTTACAGGTTTTGAATATAAGATATCATTAAATACATTACAGAAAGAGAAATGTATTGAATTTATTAATATCAAACAGATTTGGGAAGACAAAGCATGAGAAAATTAAAAATTCTTAATTATCATTCAAATTAATAATTTGGTTTTGACATCCCATCACATTTTCTTTCAATATTGCCTGCTCTCACAGTTTTGTCACCTTGTTAATCTCCTTCCCAATAGGCTCAGGGGGGTAGCAAAGTGCATAGTGTCCATACTCGCTCAAGGCAAATCCATCTAATTCAGCATTTAATCTCTGAGTGTGACAATACACAGATGTCTCCAGTGAGGACTTTGATGCTGAGAGACTGGGTTTGTACATCCTTAACATGAAGGCTAAGGGAGATCTTACTGATGTCTTCACAACATGGTGCAAAAGGCACCTTTTCTGTAAGACACACAATAACAGGACAAAAAGTAGTGAATACAATTTGGAACATGGATAATTCCAGTCAGATAGAAAGTAAAGGTTTCTTTGTTTCTTCACTGCTTTATTGAGGTTTTTTTTGGTTTTCTTTCTTTGGTTGGGTTTTTGATCACAAGGATGGTTAAGCAGCAGCTGTGAGCTTGCCTACAAAGAATGTGACAAAATCTTGGATTATCTGGTCTGATAGGAACTGCTTCAAATGGGGGAATTGGACTAGAGGACCTCTAGCGGTCCCTTTCAACATAAATTATTCTATGATCTATGTACCTGTGCTTATTCCAGAGGTTGTACAGGTCTACCATTTAGTGATGAAGGACTACTTAATTTCAGTTCAGCTTTTCACCTAACAGAGTCATCTCAAGTCCCTAGATTTTTTGTTGTAATAAACAACCCATATTAACATCTTCTGCAATTTCTAGTATCTTTCTAAGGTATCTTTTTTCTGAACATTGAACCGTTCTGAATTGCTCAATTGTTCAGCACATGGAAGGAAGTTCTCTTTGATCGTTTTTTCCCATTGACTGATTTTTCCTTCTCATATACCTTGTTTTTGAGTGGAAGGGTATTAGAGGCAGACACAGTTTGTAAGGTGTAGGTACTACTCTGAGTCTACTTTTTGCAATAAATATGTCTCTCCATTGTCCATTCCTTATAGGAGAGATAACTTCACTGACTTTTTCTTTCCCCTTTTCTTTATTTTTTCTTTGCACCACTTAAAATTAAAATAATATTGAATAACATATTTTTGTGTGCAATTTCTTGTTTTATTTTCATGCATCATTAATTTTAATTTTACTTAAAGCTGGTTTAAGTTATTTAAAACATTGTTTCATCTATCAAATTTTTTCTGATGTTAATGTGCTTTTATTTCCTTTCTTTCTACAACTTTTAGAATGCATTGTGTAAACTCATGTACCCAGAAAAATGGGAGTACTGCTCTTGGTATTCAACTCAGAAGGAAAAAAAATTGCTTTTCATTCTTCTTTTACTTTCGTGTTAACACCCACACAACATTGTGGCAGCAAATGTTAGGTACATCTTAAGTTCAATCTGTCTCTTTCTTTAACGTATTTTTAAGTGTTTATTTTCAGCAGACTTCTATTATTCTTCCTTGACAGACAGCTTTTTCTTGAACTTTTCTCTGTTAGTTTCATCAATGGAAATATCACCTTCATCCTTTTCAAATGTGTATTACCTACTCACCTTGATACATCAGGAGTTTTTTTTGCCTTTCCTGAATATTTTGTTATCTTTTGGTTCAAGTCAAGCTCTTTTCTAGGTCTAGTTAGGAGTCTGTTTAGATATCTATATTCTACAGATTAATAAACAAGTAATAGAAAAATATAAATCGGACAGAAAATGCCTACCTTCTATATATTTTCAAGGTTAACTTGGCCTGAAGCAATGTTCCTGCCTTTACTGAAACCCATTTTTGAACTATGAATACATTTGTGGAATATATCCCTCATTCCTTTTTACTTAGAATTTTTTAGTGACATGTCCAACACTTTTTCTATTACAACCAATTAAGAGCAGGTTGATTTTGCTTTGTGATTGGGCCAAGAATCAGTATTATGTAAAATTGAATTAAACTATTAAGAAGGAGTGTGCAGCAATGGAAACATGTCTCAGTCAGATAGATAAGCCGTTTAGGAAAGGGAACTGCAGATCAATCAAATTATCCTGTCTCTGATTATGTCAGTTACTGGTTCTTTTTTTATAGATTCTCCAAAAATAGAACTATAATGAAAAAGCAAATTCATAAATACTTTTTCAGAACTTCATAAATTAACAATATTCCCAAGAATCAGTTGTTTCATCCATTCCAAAATGAAATAAAAAAGTCTCAACAGACAAAGTTGTTGATTGTTATGAAGATAACAGAATCATCTGTTGTTACGAAGAAAGAGGATCAGAGATCAGAGATATCAGGGATGACAGAGGATGAAGATATTTAGAGGTGAAGATTTAGTTTCCTTTCATTGTAAACCAGAAGAATATTTGTGCAAAACCTGTTGGTCCAAAATGTTCCAATATAAGTAGATAAAATAGGTCTAATAGATCTGATTTAAATATGGACACATTATAGACATCCAATCAGCGGGGGGGAAATAACACTTCATAATGAGATGAATCTGAATATTTTAGATTTTGACTCAGATGCCTATATGAACAAGGTACCTGTTTGCATCTGGTCAGATGACTCCCACCTAAAATGTTCACTATAAGTTGACTGAATTTAGAATTGAATGGAATAGGATAGTAGAATGGTTTGGATTGGAAGGGACCTTAAAGATCACCTAGTCCAAACTCCTTGACTTGCATAAAAAAATATTTTAGTTTTATATCTTAATGTTCTGTAATTCTGTTGATTCTTATTGGTAACTACATATTATCAACTTGCTTAGTTGAAGAAAAAATATCTGCAAAAGCTTTTCCTTTAAGATTTTACAATCAGTCTGCGTTCTTTTGTCCTTGTACATCATCACCCATAAATAATGTTCCCACAGACAGGACTACAATTGCATTTCTTCAAATTATCCCCTAAGGCTACAATCCTCAAAACTGACTTTGCTGTGGACTGAAGTAATCTTGCAGGAAGCACAGGGAAATACAGCAGATTGACTCAATATAAGAGTCACAGAATCTTAGAATATTTTTTCCTTTCTGATTTTTGTTTGCAAATGATCTGATTTCTTTATGATTAAATATTCATTGAGTAATATTTCTGAGTGATTTTCTATACAAGGAATATTGAAAAATCTTGCTTTATAAATCACTAGCTGGAGTTATGTGTATGTTATTATTCCCCATGACTATATGACTGAAAATATTCAAAGGGGAAGAAAAATGAATATTGAGTAGCAACAATTTTGGCCTGATTGTCCTTAATCTCTAAAAGAGTAAGATAGGTAACCACTCGGACAAATATTAAGGAACATAATTATGGGCAAATTGGTAAGGCAGCAGTCATACTATAAATGTAAATAAATATAATTTCACAGGATTATTAAAACCATGTAAAAATATTTTTGAAAGAGGTGGTTTTGCTAAGTTTGCACAAGTCACAAAACTAGGCCTGTACAAATGTAAAATTTCTATTCAAACACCACAGAACATAAAAAACTACAGATGTGAGTATTTGAAATTGTCTAACATACAATATTATATAGATATAGTAAAAGGTAGAACTCATCCACTAGTGCAGCACCTGGTTGTGTACCCAGCTTAGACTGGATATATGTAAAACAAATCACCCAAGAGAAATGGCCTTATACCAAAACTTTCTCAGCGGGGCATGATTTGCAGAATAATCATTCACTCTACAAGACATCTAAACAGATGTGAAAAATCACAAAACCTCTGTAAATCTTTGTTACAAAGTTCATCTACTCTTCAATTAAATACCCATGAGAACTATATTTTGTCTTTTTTTTTTAAATCTTTTGTTTTTGCTTCTAGGCATAAACTTAATTCTTAACAGCTTAGTGTTCCTGTATCTGCAAAATTAAGCTAATATACCACCTGGAAAACTATTGTGAAGGAAGCTTAGATAATTTTCATACTTTGAAATTGCAATATGCTAATAAAATACTACTCCAGCTGGTGAAAGGAATATTCTATACCACATAACATCAAGCTCAGTGAAAAAGCAAAACCAACACCCCCCAAAAAACCATGAGGAAAGAAGAAAGGTGGAATATTTGGAGTTATGGCATTTGTCCTCCCAGGTAACCATTAAGCATGATGGATCCCTGCTTTCCTGGAGATGGCTGAACACTTATCCACTGATGGGAAGTAGTGACTGAATTTGTTCATTTGCTTTGTTTGCCTGTGCACGTTTTCGTTTGCCTATTTCACTGTCTTTACCTCATTCCATTCGTTTCCTCCCTTTTATCTTTGCACTTTCCACTGGAAGGGAGTGAACAAGTGCCTGTGTGTAGCTTAGCTGTAGTTAAGCCCCAGCTATAAATGTCATTGTTGTTATTTTATTTACAGAGATCCTACTGGTACGACAATGAGCAGATGACATCCGAAGAAAACCATAAATTGAACAGAATACAATTCTTTTTAGGGCTCTAGCATATTTTTTCATGGATAGGAAACAGCCAGAATAATTTGATCTAGTTTTCACTAAGGATTCAGTATTTAAGCTTTGCTATAAAAACAATTTTAGCCTAAATGTAGCAAAATCCTGTTGTAAAGTCAGTAGAAAAATCTCCAATTTATAAGTTGATCAAATGAACCCTTTCTATTCAGAGATGAAGCTTGGAAAGTTTAGCTGGAGTAATTGTTCTCAGAATACCCCTGGAGTAATTGTTCTCAGAAGCAAGTTTTGGAAGGGAATGGCTACGGAAATTTAAGTATTGAAAGTGATAGAGGAAGTTATGGAGAGCTGTGGGAGCTGTGATAGAGGAGCTGTGGCTTGTGAGGTCAGTGAACCATGAAGTACAGAAAGACTGATGACCTTTCAGGTCTCTCTTCTCCCCTTTTCTTCCTTGTCTCATTTCCCTTCCTCCTTCCCCAAGAATTTGCTTTTGTTCAGTGGTCTGTACTGACTGCATTGAAAATAATTTGATCAAATTTGTGTTAAATCAAAGCACAACCCTCCAGACAATATTTTCATAAACCTATCACATTCTCCATTATTTGGGTGTTCAGATAGAATCCACTGATCTCAGTGAGAGCTGATGACAGGGTGTAATCAAAGCAGCATAATGCCATCTCCTCTCCAAACAAAAAATGCCGTCGCTGTGAATTGAAGGATTGTGAATGCTCACTCCAGTAACCACTATGCTTACTAAGTTTCACAGAATCATAACAATCTCCGTGTGGCAGCAGAACTTGGGTGAAGTGATGAAATTTTTATTACTGAAGGTGAGTTATACAATCTCTTCTCCGTGTTCCTTTGGAGAATTTAGCATTTGAGAAAATACAACTCCTGATTATAGCTTACAGGCTGCCACACAATGAATTTCACAATATACAACTGGCTGCACTGCTGAGCTTATAATGCTTTGCATCCTATTTGCTTGAACTGTGAGTGTGATTTAGAACTATTGAGGCATCTGTGTACATGTCAGCACCCACATATTTATATTGCGTTCATTGCAAACCATTTCCACCCTGATGCTCATGAAATGCCCAAATCAGATAGTCCTTTGCAGTCAGCTGAACTTCAACACATTATTTTTTTTTTAAGGAATCCTCAGGTTGAGGATTGAGGCATCACAATAGTCAAATTCATGGCAGCTAAAATTATGGGTTCACCTTTAAATGTTATATTCAACATATATTTTGAATGTATTTATACTTTATTATGATTATTCAAAACTTAATTTTTGTTCTTCATAATAAGAAAGGGTAAATTTCAAAGTATTAAAATTGCTTTATAATAGCAACATAAACTCTAGTGCAAGGGGTTTTTTAGTGCAATATTTGGGGATTGTGTGCTGGATATTTTAGGAAAAGATGCCTTTTTTGTTTGTAAAATCATACTGTAGATAACTTTTAGGTTTATATAACATGAGAATTTGATTGTACTATTATATGCATTTAAAAATAATTCTAAAGCTATAAAATTAGAGACAGATAATGTATGGAACCAAACAATGTCTTACCCAGCTGATACGTAAAAGATAGTAACAACTTCAAGGGCAGCAAAGCAAACTGGTTGAAAGTGACTGCCAGTTTTGGTTTGGTAAAATATTTTCAGAAACATTTTTATTGCAACTCTTTAGCTCCTTCTAATACCAGTTTCCTGTTCTTATTGGGCTTTCATACATAACTCCAAATGCTGAAAATACATGCTTAAATTTTTTACACTCAGAGGAAAATTTAGGATCTGAAGTACATGATGGATTTTATGCTAACACATCTATATGCATATCACACAGTTTTTCTGGCAAATTAATCTCTCTTGTACTTCAAAAACATTTTGGAAAGCCTTCAGGTGAGAACTGGTTTTGAATGGGATAATTAACCTTGACAGTAATTTCTTCATATCAGAGCCAAATAGCGGTTGGAAAGATGTATTCACTTTTCACAGAGTGCCAGGTACTTATGGCCTGGAAAGAGGCTATAATGTGTTCAAAAAATGTGTATTTCAAGCAGGCATGGAAAAGGGTTCCAACAGAGACTCATCCATCAAATTCCTGGAGAAGGACATGATTTACACAGGAGGTAATAGAGGCCCTGGCTGGATGTTTATAGTAGGTTATTTTCAGTCCTAAACCAGTGTAAGTGATTGTTTCCTGAACTAATGCAATCAAACAATATAATTAGATTATCCTAAACACTTCACATATTATTAGATATTTAATCTTAATTTCTTTCCTTCTGAAATAAAAATATGAATAATAAAGTTTTATCAGCTCTGTATCGTAACTGCATAGGTAAATCTGCTGGCAATGCAATCTGACAGACATATTTTTATGGTTTTAGCAAGTCAAAAACAGGTCTAAAAGGCTCTTTCCATGTTATCCATTGCTCATTTTTCATTGATTAAGTAAAATTCACTGCTTATATTAGTATTTCCATGGATTGCATATGGTTTAACTGTTTAAGTTTCCAATATTCAAATTCAAACTGTTTTTGTACTTTGAGCTGAAAGCAGCTGTCTGACATGAAGTGAACTGAGACTTTTTAAAATTAATAATAAGAATGCCAAAGGACACATTTCAAGTTTTCCACAGGATGCTGATGCTTAGAATTTTTCTTTTTCTGAGGCAACATGCAAATATGTAAAACAGAATTTTAAAGGAGCAGAGCTAGACCCATGGCTAAATGTCTTCGAAAATCTTACCCATCATTTGAATTATGATGTTTCTAAGAGTTACTCACTTTTCTATAAGTTTTCCTGCTAACTGGCTTTTCAGGCAAACAACGAATGAGATTTCTTAAGATTGTTAAGAAAGGTGATGGTATAATTAGTTTTTCATCTACTTGCAAATCCTAGCTAAGTAGAAAAAAATGCACAAGAGGTGTAAATGTAAATTTCAAGTATATTTTGGAAAAGATATATCTTCCAGTTGACCTAAGCAGCTTTGTATTTCGTGTTTGCCAACTGAATCCCAGTCACTGAAGTCTTGAGAGCTACATTGCCAGGAAAAGTCTTTG
The DNA here is from genome assembly GCA_013397915.1 of Daphoenositta chrysoptera. Taxonomy (NCBI): domain Eukaryota; kingdom Metazoa; phylum Chordata; class Aves; order Passeriformes; genus Daphoenositta; species Daphoenositta chrysoptera. The sequence continues at coordinate 377,969 of VZRO01000205.1, read as the reverse complement.
CACTTCACATACAGCTGACTAGTTCTCTAAGTTCTGACAACTGCATTTTTTAGATCTTTATAAAACCATGAGTAGAGTTTAGACACTGCTTAGACAACAGTGTTTTAGATTCCTACTCTGTAGGAGCTGAATATCAGCCTCAAAGTTTCAGTGGAATAGAGCAATTATCAGTTGCTAAATTGTGCCAAAGGACTACAGTAGTAATTTTGGTTGTAACAACGTGAGAAAGAACAAGTTTTGTTTTAAAAATTTTTAATGGCTAAATGTAGTAGTCTTAAACAGCTTCTACAGGTTATAAACTGTCCTACTGATTTATTGTAATGCATGAATTTTCCTTGGAAACTAATGGAAAATTCATGGCAGTCTGTTGCTTGCAGTATGACATTTAACAGAATACACTCTTCCATATTTCTTCCAACAGTTCAGGGACATATCTCACAATTGGACAATTCAGGCACTTGAAAGAACTTGTGTTTACAGATATGCTTTTGTTGCAAGGAAAGAAAGATACTACTGCTCCTCAACTGGCCTGTTATGAACGCTTTTGCCTCTATGTTTCCTTATATATGTCAATATCTAAGGAGATATGTTGTTGTAAAGTATGTTACTGTAAAGGAATTACCTAAACAAGCTTAATTTTCAACTAATTAAATTCATTAGATATTGTGAGGGACAACCTTTTACGCTGTGAAGAAGGAACACACTTAATACTAGGGAATAAAGGAGAAAGTAGTCAGTAATGTGTGAAAATTAACTAACAAAATGAAGATTGTGATTAGTATGCAAAACAGTGTATTCCCTGTTCCAGTGCTGGCAATTTCAGTGTAAGAATGTTAAGCATGGTCTCAAGACACTGCAGAACATACTGTGTGTCTTAAGAAGAAAGACCACATGAGAAAGATAAAGCTTTCCTGGGTTTCTTAAACAATGCCCTCTTCCTCACAGGATTCAGGTTTTCTGGTAGAATGCACATGCCCTTTGTTAAGAAAACAGCAAAGCTCTTCAAGGACTGATAGTATTTAAACTAGAGGGAAAAAAAGGCAAAGATTAAAAAAAAAAAAGTAAACAAATTATGTGTTTAAAATTCCTCCTGCCTATGTGCAAGCACTCTATCTTGGAAATCACCTATCCCAGACACTTATAAGTTTCTGTGGTTGACAAACAATAATTACAGCAGTAAACTCCAAAGGTGATTCCAGGAAGGTAAATAAAAATGTGGCACAAAACATGCCATATAGTTAAAGATTTTATGCTCTTAGCAAATTTTTAACTTTATCCTATAATTTTAGGATTATCTTCTCTGTAAATTTAAAGTACATATTTCAGATTTTTGCCACTCAATCAGCAAGTACATCCATTCTCACCTATCATTCTTCAGAATCCTGTATAACTGTCTGAATACTGTAATTCTAAATCAAAACTCTATTTTCTTGAATACAGAGAAATAAACTAACCTGGAGGTAGCTGAGTAGATGACCATTTTTGTAATGCTACCTTTTCCACTCTCAAATAGGAATAAATTTACTCTGCAGTTCAGTCTGTCACAACAGATGAAGGGAGGAGATCCTTCCCTTTTATTCAAACCCTGGTGATGTCACACCTGGAATACTGTGTCCAGTTCTGATCTCCTCAGCACAAGGGAGGCGGGGACACAGTGTAGAGTCCACAGAATGGCCACAAGGATGATGAAGGGACTGGAACAGTTCTCATATGAGGAAAGGCTGAGAGAGCTGGGACTGTGCAGCCTAAATCAACTCAGGGGGATCTTGTCAATACACAGAAATACCCACTGAGAGGGTGCAGTGAGGACAGAGGCAATCAGCACAAGCTGAAACACAGAAGGTTCAATCTGATCATCAGGAAACACATTTTTATGGTGAGGGTGACTGAGCCCTAGTACAAGCTGCCCAGGGAGTTTGTGATCTCCCTCCTTAGAGATGTTCATGGTCCTGGGCAACTCTCCGTAGGAAGTCCTTCTTGAGAAAGGGGTTTGGACAGGTGACCTCCGGAGGTCTCTACCAACCTCACCCATTCTGTGAATCTGTGATCTGCCTTGACATGGAGGATTCATATTCATATTTTAGAAAACTAAATGCAAATGTCAATATATAGGACTTGATTTAATAATCTCATGCTTTTGAGAAGCTACTGAGTACCAACATAACTTGCCAAAATTCAAATCCTCTCTGCCAGGTCTGTGCCTCAGATGTCTCAGATGCCACAGAACACGTGAAATGACATTATATGGCAACACCTAAATTGAGAAGGCATCTGTATCAGACTGAGACAAATAAATACACGTATGATAAGTGTTAATTTTTTAAAGTTAAAGTCAGGAGAAGAAATACAAAAATCTCTATTGATCTTGAATTAGAGGAATCATTCTTCAATTCTTTACGGTAGCTCAAACCCCTATTGAATCTCAACGTGCAAGGGACATTCATTTCATAAAGCCATGTCAGTTGTTTGCACTTCAGAAGGCATTATGTATTCTGTGTGCTCTTTGAGAACTTCCATATTCAATTTCAGAATTAAAGGGATGATGGTTTAAGTGAAATTAAAAAAATATTTGAAGTATTGTTGAACAGAGTAACCAGAATGGTGTTTAAATTAAACTTGATATGTTTCTTATGTTTCTCTAAATTCTATTCTAGGTCTCGTTATAAATTAGGACAAATATGATGTCTGTCAGTCTTCACAATTCTGTTTTTCCACTGTTTCCCAAGTATTTTTTTTCCTTATTTCCCCCCTCACTCCTTCTTCAGCATAGGGCATAGCCTCACTTAATCCAAATTACAAATTCCAAGCTATCTAATCACATCGTTCTAATCTAGATGTATACATATATATATATAGCTATATGTATATATACATAAATATATATATATTTCTGGGTGATCAGAATAATTAAACATAAGATTTTCATATCAATTTAATAGCAAAGCCCTCTTGCTTTTTTAATATTTATCATGAGTATGCTGTTGGAAAGCACAGTTATCTATTAGAACGAGTAAACACAGCCAATAAATTAATATGTCAAAACACAGATATAGTTGCAACAGAATCTAAACTACCATCATATTTTCACATGTGATGATTTGAAACAGGTAGCATGATCTGCTTTCTCTTTTTACATGCTGGAACCAATCAAACACTTCACATTCATTAACACAGTATCATTTAAGCAAAGTATCATTTTGCCTGCGAGGTCAACTGGACATTTCAGAATGTTAATGGTCATGTAGTAACCTAAAGCAATGCTGGCCATTGCAATTTTTAACTTTGAAAGGCCATGGGCAAACAGAGCTACTTATTTGGACCTATTGACTGAACTAAGTTACTAATGGAAGAGAATAGAAACTCTGCCCTGTGAAGTGCCATTTCTAAGATATAATCACACTGTCTCTCTCTCTTGAAATTAACTGGCTTCAAAAATTTGTAACTTTTGATCTATAGGAGCAAGATAAGCACTTGAATATTAATTCTTAATAAAAAATAATAGAAGTGTCATGCCTATTTTTCAAAGAGTAATAAAATATACCTAAAAATCCATGTCTCTATTTTTTTTCCCCCTTTAAATAACTCTATGATTTACATTGCTCAGTGAAATCTTGGTTATGAAAAGAGTAATTTTTCCCCATAATCTGACTACTTGAATAAAGGCACAATAAGAAATGGAATGTTAATGTGCAGTTTATGTTAGATGTTTTTTTAGAATTTTTTTTTTTTTAAGAAAAGTAATCAAATGGATGTGTCAATTAATACACAGCAAGCAAGAGCCAATTATGGAAATGATGGTTCAAGGTTAGCTTGCTGCAATATTTTATAATTCAAGAACTAGTGAAATCAACTTGTTGCTTCTGTAATAGATGATTATGACAGAACTAAAGAGCTCAAAATGTTTTTGTAGTCCCCTGTCTAATTAACATTTCTCTTGTACGACCTACATTTCCCAGAACTGTAACTGCAAAGACCCCCAAAAGCCTGCTTTTGTTTGAAAAGTCTTTTGAAACCTGTTTAAGAGATCAAAGGCAGAGCAATCAGTGTTTATACACCTTCAGTTTGAAATAAGTGATAAAATAATGTCATATTGGTGCAGCAATTTGCAGAGGAAAACCTTTCCATGCTAGTATATCTCACTTGACTCTAATGGAAGCCTACAGATGCTGTGCTGTAATAATACGTGTGTGAGTTACATTTCTTTGATTTTTTTTTTCCTGTCTTTTCCGTTTTATCTATTTTTTTTCTTTTAGAATGAAAGAAATATAGAAAGAAAGCATACTGAATGTTTTAATGCTAATGATGTTCAGCTAAGTTTCAGTTGCCATCAGAATCTAATACATCCTAGATAGATTTACTGCTAGAATATGGTTACAGAAAACGAAGTATTGAAGTCAATAAGAATATAAGTACTTCTTTTGAGGACAAATAGAGAAGTTTACAAAATCTTTTAAAATTACTCTATTTTTTTATATTTTGCCATGGATGAACTTTAAACTTGTACTGGATAAATTATACCAAAATGTACCTTTTATGTTTTTTTTCTCCAAGGCACTAATGGAGTGAACTCAGAAAATGCTGACTCCAATGTCTAAGTCAGTCCTGTCTTGTCACTTTCTGCTTAGTATAGTAATTTGTACTGCAAAAATCACAGAATCACAGAATAGTCTGAGTTGAAAGGACCCAGAAGGATCATTGAGTCCAACACTTAAGGGAAAAATGCTGCAAATGTACCAATTACAAGCCAAGGGAAAAATAAAGAAAAGTGAATGAAACCTAGTGTGGATGTACTTGAAATTTATACTTCATATAAATGTATTTTTTCCCTACTTAGTCTGAAATTTTGTTGCCTCTAAGGAAGATGACCTGGTATTTGTATTCTGGCATTTATAAGCAAACCCAAACCCCTTAGAAAATTGACAAAAGAATTGAAGAAAAATTTTTAAAAATCTATAAAACTAAAGGGAAGCAAGGGGGGGTGGGGTGTTGCGGGGAGGAGTGACCTCATTACTGTCTGAAATTTCCTCATGAGGGGGAGCAGAGGGAGGTGCAGATCTCTTTTCTCAGGTGACCACTGATAAGCCACAAGGGATTGATTTGCAGCTGCAACAGGGGAAGTTCAGATTATAGATTAGAAAAAAGTTCTTCAGTGAGGGGATTGTCAAGCACTGGTTACAGCTCCATGGGGAGGTGGTCACAGCCCCAACACTGCTGGTGTTCACGGAACATTTTAGGGTTTAACTTTTACTTTGCCCTGTATGGAGTCAGGAGTTGGACTTGAAGATCCTCCTGCCTCCCTTCCTAATCAGGACATTCTACAAATCTGTGATTTTTAAATTCTGAGAAATGGACATTATGATCAGGCTCACAGAGTTTGCATATTGTCAACTTTTTAAGCTGGGTAAATGAATCAATTTTGTTTCTATGCCCTCTTTACTAAGTAGAACCACAAAAGGCACATTGCTTTTGCTGTCTTGATTGAAGTCATGTCTGGAAAAGAAAAATGGGTCAGTGTTTAAAATGTGTTAGCTGGTATATTGTACTTTATCTGTGCAGAGGAAAAAGTGTTAATGTGTCCTTACAAGCCCACATCTCTCAGCTGACAGATGTTGGCAACCTCATTTTAATGTCACTGGGAACAAAGATTATTTACATCCCAAAATCTCTGTAGATGCAATAGTTTGAAATACTTTTTTTTTTTTAAAAATTACAGATATTACCTTGAAAAACAGTCATAACCAATTTACACTTGATTTTATATATCAGAAGAGAAAATGTTCACTAACGTGTACAGGATACCAATATATTCTCCTTAACAGATTTTTTCAGACTCTATTTTTATTAAACATTTTAACTAGCAGTCCAACATCCCGTCTGTTTCCATGAGGCAAATAATATACTCCCACGGAAGTGATGTTCTTTTTCCTTTTTTATTAATCCAGATGATTTATCTCATCATGTGCATTACAGAGAGAACTGTCTTACACTGCTGGTTAACTCATATCTAAATCCCTTCTTTCCCACAACTTTCTGAAACAAATCTATAATCATCTTGCATTTTTCCTGTTTGCATTTAGTACTTCTTGCAATAGAAAATATTTGAAAAGTTTATTAATCTTCATGTTTCATTGGACCAACTGAACCAGAGCTAAGGTCAAAAAGATTTTTGTGAAAATAGTTTGACATTAACTTCAGCTAAGTTACTGTCTTTTACTTCTTGATCTTGCTCTGAAACATGTGATACAACACTTCAGAGAAAAAAGATAACCCTTCGAAGGTTCCTGAGTGATAATATTCTTTTTAAATTATATAATAGGTTTCTGAATACAGGTATGTTGATTTGTTTGTTATGCAAGTTGAGGACAAAGACTTTCAATATTTTCTTCTTTTAATAAGTGAAGTGCCAGGTTTTTTTATCTTCTTTCACTGCTTCCTAAGTTGGTATAAGCTAACTTTTGTTTTAATTAAGACAATCAGGTTGAAGCAGAACATCTGCTCTTATGAGTCTAGCTAAGGCCAAAATACAAGAAGTCTTTACACACTAGAGATACTTAGGTGAGATAAATAGACTCTGATCAGAGCTTCCCCTCAGTCTCTTTTAACCAAAGTAGAAAATCATAAATTTAAAGAGCTAATTATGGTTACATAAATACTCTGTAAGATTTTTCAGGTGGTCTTTGACAGAGCTCTGCAGAATTTTCTAAGAAATCCTGCTTGGTGGTAGTTTCCTCAGCAGGGAATCTATATTAGGATCCCTTATTTCCTCTTACAGTCAGTCTCTTTCAGACATCAAGTGAATCCACTTAAATATAAAATCACCTTCCTGAGTAGCTAAGTACAACTTCTAACCTACTTTTATAAACTATTTTTTATTTTATTATTGTTTTTTCCTCAATAATTATGGCTTGGTATCTAAACAGTAAGCAAAAATGTATGTACACATAATTTCTGTAATTTTAAATATTTTTTATCTGCAAAGTCAAATGTATCCTTATGAATTCAAATTTTATGCTCATAACTTTTTGTTTATGCAGCTTCTCTAGTTTCATGCAGACCCTTGGTTCTCAATAGAAAATCTGCCTTTGGTATTTAAAAACTAACAATCAGTTTACTGCTGGATTCTAACTTTTTAACTTATCACTTACTGAGAATGGTTGTGGTTTTTTGTTTATTTGTCTGTTTGTTTTGTTTTTAAAGTCCTACTATTTCAACAGTCAATATTAAAACAAATAAAAGATTATCTTCATATAAGTTAAACAAAATCATGATAATTATGGTGCAATTGCTGAAAAAATAAAAAATCTTAGAAATTTTTACAGGATGAGTCGATATCCTCCAGAATATAGGTTATTTAAGTTATACCTGTGTGGATATTATCATATGCATTAAAAAGTCACATCCCATTTTTCAGGAGATGTTTAGTTCCTGGCCATTGAAAATTATTAAAAGTTATTAAAATTGGTTAAGTGTGGAAAAGTGTCATTAAGCCAAAAAGGTCAAGTACAGAAGTTTCTATTTTGGCAGCTTGTATAAAAATAAATACATTTGTAAAACTGTCACCTGATAGTGAAAGAGTTGAGTTTTGTGATAAGACATTGAACACCTTTGGACTAGATCTAAATATGATTATGAAAATTTCTTAAATCACATTTTATTAAATTTATTGAGAAACCCAGATTTTCAATATATTCACTTATTGACTGTATCAAATTATATTCTTAATATCCAGACTGGAGTGCTCATATGGATGTGCTTGTATTTTGATATAATCTATTTATGAACAGAATATGAGTTATTTTTAACGGTTTAAAAGCAAATGTTTTCTCTGAGGACTAATACAGTCCACCAAATATTAAAAAGAAAGAATTTTATTAGTCATAAGCAGACGAGTAGTGCAAAAATCACATTATCTGCAAAACTTTTTTTCAGATAAGGTTTTTCTGGGGGGGGTCGGGGGGGGTGGTCATGGGGTTGGCATGAGGAGGAGGGGAGGATTGTCCATTTTTCATCCAGGATATAAAGCTCTTAACTAAACCAGAAGTTAAAGTCTGAGTCAACAAAAAAAAAGAAAAAAAAAAAAAATCCCTTTTACAAAGCAACAGTATTAACACTGATTTAATCAATAATGTGCTGGTTTATTACCCTTTACCCCAGTTCTTCCACTCTTGGACTATTTCCCTCTATTATAATAGATCAGATATCCTCCTTCTGTTTTCCCATGTTTGCTACAATCTTTATTACAGGACTAGCAATTTATTTTACTTTCATTCTAAATGTATTTTGATGTCCTTTGCACAGATAAGCTTTCTGTAGCTTTGAAGAAATAAGAATCATCTCATCATGTAATTTAGTACGCCTAAGGTGCATTCAAAACCCTGTGAATTCATGTAACCACAACTATTTTTTACTTAGAACACTCAATCTGCTATACATGATAATTTTTAAACTAGCTATTTTAAAAAGATCCGAGGGCATCTCAAGGTTATTATAAGAACAAAATGAATGTATGAAAGGAACAGTTTTTGCTTATTTGTTTTCCTACATCACAGATCATTTTTTTGCCTTCCCAGGAGTGTCAGTGTCAATGGCATTCATTCTCATTTCACTGTGCCTGTCTGGTTCCTTAGAAAAAAAAAAAAAAACAAAAAAAAAAACCAAAACAGATTGTTCTTTATGATTCAATATCTCCATGGGTGAATATTAAGGTAACTGGATTTGATTATTTTCTCAGTAATATGGACTTGCAAGATCAATCTTAAAATTAAAATGGAAGAACTTACTAGAAGAATAATACAATGATGATTTAAGTGGATAAAACTCTGAGCAGAGAATAATATTATTTGTCCCTAACATCAGCAAAGGGTTCAGCTATGCAGGTCAAGAAAATAACCCTAAAAAAAATGAATGTTCATAACTAGGTAGAAAAGTGTAGTCAAAATTTGATATGTCCTCATTTTGGTTTTCAAGATAAAATGTTGTTTTTAAAAGCAAGTTAATATGATACAATGAAAATCTGCTTTGTGTCCAAACACTATGGAGCAAAATGATAGACACTTAATAATTTTTCAAACATTGCAAAACAGATAAATCAATTAATTTTTATTATTTCAAGTAATTGAAAACTTCCCAGAAAGATGATCATTTTTTTTGAAGGAAAATACATTTAAAAACATGTCCCTGTTTCCAAACTGGGACCTCAATGCCATCAACTTAAAAGTCATATACAAAATTTTTCAGGAAAAAAAATTAAGAATGTTCTGCTAGATTTCTAAGTATTTCTCATTTTCTGTAAAAAGTTTTCAATGCATGACCATGGTATTGTAATTAATGCACATGACTGAGTTGCAGTCTTGTGTTCTTGTTTTTTTTTTTTTTTTAACCAAAATCTAACCCCATCATGATTTTTTAAAAATTGCTTTTAGTCCTGTAATTGATTTTCCAGCATTATTCTCTTAAACATTATTCAAATTTCTCTCAAGTGTCATGAACTAAACTTCTGTTGAAATCAGTACCTCAAAAACACAGACCTCTACATCTTGCCTCACCTTTTAGATCGTTCATTAGAAATGAGCTGATTTTATTCAAGTACATATTCTCAGGACTGCTGGGCACCCACTGGTAAGTTAATTAAACTTCTCCACAACACATAAAAAACAACTTACGTTTATGTTTAGCTTTTTATAAAATGGAAATAGAATTGTTCAGAATATATATAATGTATCATAAAAAACCAATGATACTCAGCTTTTTATTTAAGGCAATTCATCTTTTCAAATGCTTTGTAACTCTGTTTACTCACTCAGCTTCTCAGTTTTTAAAAAATCAAGTTGAAATCTATACTGTAAAAATCACTATGCTTTTCAAAATTATTTATGTAAAGAAAGGAGCTTTAAAATACAAACTCTATTGAAGAAAAAAATACTTGCACCAATTCTTTTTATTATTAACACTAGAAATAACAGAATAGAGTTTCTGCTGTGTACATGGATAATAAAACACACCTAATTATTCGTTTTATTTCACTCTCTTAGAACTTTCAGATGAAAAGATACAAGAAAATTAACACTGTGGGCTAATATTAAGGACTTTATTAGTGCTGTGTGTGGACACTATATGGAAATCAAACTTCCCATAAAATCTGATTGTGAACATGTTTCACATAGAGGCAAGAAAATTAGAGAAACACTTGGGAAAGCACTGTATATTCACTCCAGGAGTGAATCAACTACTAAAACATTTCAGATTTTATTCTTATTAGATGAATACTAAATTCTTATTTCCATATATACAGCATTTTTCTTTAAATCACGTAAAATACATTTGATGAAGTACAACAGACAGTTGACACTCATGCAACTTTTGAACCAGGTATGTATTTCCTTTAAGATCATCACTGAACAATAAACAACTGCAATTGCAGACATGGATTCAGAATTTTAAGTTTCCCTCGCTTCTAGGCGAATTGCCTTTTATTTGTTTCTCTGTTCCTAAATACCTCTGCTACTATCATCCCTGGGGGCACTAGAAATATTTCTACTTATGATATTCATGATCTAATGGAGAAGGTACTCAGCTGTGGGATAGGAGAGCTAAACTGTGTCTTTCTCTTCCTCATACATTAGAAGGTAGATTCTTAATCCACGAGTGCGGGCTTTCACTCTACAAGTATTATGTAAAAACAGTCACACTTGTCCGTTATATGCCTGTCTCCTAGAAGGACCAAGATCCCAAATGGACATGTACATATAAAAGAGTTGGGATAAACCTTACAGCAGCCTTCCAGTACCTGAAGGGAGCTTATAAAAAAAAAGGGAGAAGAACTTTTTACACAGGCAGATACTGATAAGACAAGGGGAACAATTTTAAGCTAAAAGAGGGGAGAATTATGCTAAATTTTAGGAAGGAATTCTTTACTCAGAGGAGAGTACAGCACTAGAACTGATTGCCCAGTGACGTTGTGGGTTTCTGGAAGTGTTCAAGGCCAGGTTGGATGGAGTCCTAAGCACCCTGATCCGGTGGATGGTATGCCTGCCCATGGCAAGGGGAGCGGAATGCCCTAGATGATCTTTAAGGTGTGCTTCTAACCCAAGTCGTTCTATGTTCCTATGATTCTGTGATTTCCTGTGATCCTCTTTACTCCTACAGGAAGAAGTAGAAACCAAACACAAACAGTATTCTCTGAAGGCATTGAAAGAGCAGATCCATTGAGTGAAAAGGCAAAGAATCAAAGTTATATGGATTGATTTATTCACCCCTGCATATCATCTGGGTTGTCTGTCTGTTCATTGACTGCATAGGACTTTATTCAGTTAAATTCAACTGACAATGCCACTTTCTGTGGGATGGACAATCTAAAATTCTAGAGGGGCATCCTTCCTCTTCTGAACAAAAGATATAATATCCTGTATGACATTTATCAGAATGAATACTACATCTACACAGATCCAGAGTTATTTAGGCTTCATATTATTTCTCATTCTCATTGCAACCATGCAGAAGTACAGTGTGCTGCTTTCTCTTGGTTATAATCATTGTCTAACAACGCAGGTAGGATAACTTTATTGCCTCACATATCCTATGAACTATAACACTGTACTCCCACGTTGATTCTTACACTTTTCAGTTGTTTGACTAGTTGGATATCCAATTTATCTTCCTGTTTATAGCCTTAGCCAGCTACTCATCAGTCTGAGCAGGCTCAGATAATGAAGACAATAGAAACAGATACTAAGAGTCTGTATCAAATGTGTCTGAACAGACAGAAGTAGAAAGCAAGTAATTTCAATACATTGCAAATCAGTTTATTCCCCAGTTATCAACTGTCAAATTATTCTTAAACACCTGGGTCCTTCTCTAACATATTCCTGAAATGTGCCTCATTGTATTGTAAAGAGAAGAAACTTGTTGACTGTGAGATTTTATTCATCTATGGCTACCTGGAAAATGAACAAAAGTTAACTAGACAGCCAATCTTTGTTCTGTGTTTTAATATAGTCAAAATCAGAACAAAATTTTTGTTTTCATCTAAAGCACTTGATTTTGTTCTGATTTCAAAGCAAGAAGGCCTGCCACTTGAGTATGGTAAAATAACAATTTCTCTTGGCTGAACTTTTAGAAACAATTCTTTATGGCATTTTAAAAATTGCTTAGACCACTTAGTGTTTGCTTATCAATCCTATTTAATTTAAGTAAGTCCCAAAATGAGTCTGCTTTTTAATGTAAGAAAAAATCTTGTTATCTGAAGTTGCAAGATCTGTTCTTATGTGTATTTTTCTTATTATGAAGGAACCTATTCCTGCAATTCATTAAAAACTCCAATTTAGTTTTCTCCTAGCGGTATTATCATTCCGTTTGTTATCATTACCTTTACTAATAATTACCTTTGTTATACAAGTTTTGTTCAAATGCATTCATTTGTTCATTTTTTGTTATTTCAGTCTGTGATTCTGTAACTAAAATTGTTCTCATTTTTCAAGAGCAAATTCTATACTAGATGAAATTTGATTTACCTCTTCTCAGATAAATTATGTAAGACACATATTAAAGAGCATGAAGCTAATTGTATGTTTGTCTAATTGCATATTTGCCTTTGAAAATACTTCTAGACAGTAGTGTAACAAAATCTGAGGTTCAGCATACTCTCAGACTCAGCATTATAATATTTACATATTTTTATTTTATACTTTAATACAAAGCATTTTCCATAGTTAGCAGTGCATTTAAGTCTTGCAGAAATACTTAGCAAGTAAAATATAAAGAACTGCTTTTCTCTGGAGTGAAGAGACTAAAGACATACAACCCTTCCTCTTAATAAAATGTATATGAGTTTAGTCCCTTCACTCTGAAGAAAAAATTTGTATGTCTTTAGTTTCTTCAACCAGAAAGAAAAACAGCCACAAAACCAACAAACACAGCTTCCATGTGTCACATGGAAAAGCTTGAAACAGATTTCCTAAAATTTTTCATTAGAGAACTCCAAAAAAAGATAGTCTAAAGATAGTAAAAGAGGATGTGATACAGTTTTTGATGGCCTGGTTTCTAGCATAGTCCACAAGTGACAGAGGCTGTGGTGAAACAAATGAGGGGGATTTGATGTCTGAACCTTTCATATTTGTTTAGATTTTTTTTCAGAAATCTGCATGGAAGACATGGTAGGTGTCCTTTAGATAATTTAAAGTAGTTAAACATATGCAATTTTTATTTGCTTCTTATTTGATTTGCAGGGTGTGTGTGTGAAATTTCTGCATTTTTATAGATTTATGTAGGTTTCTCCATGTTACTTATGTTACAAAAATCAAAAAGGCTATTAGTATTCATATGTGTTATGGTGTTATTTGATAAGTACCATTAGAACTTTAAAATATTAGCTGTACCCTAAAAGAAACCATGTTACTTCAACATCACTATGCAAAATGGAAGATAGGAATGTGATTAAAAAGAATAAAATATTCCAAGAAAAAGAAGGAAACAAATGTTGACACAGACTCAAGAGAGAGAGTCTGTAAAAAAGACTGTTTGTTCAGGGAAATCACTATTTAGCCAGCTGGAGTGTAAGTTCCCACCAGGTTCTCCTGTAAAAATCACTCACTCAAAATCATGAGAGGAGCAATTCTTCTTAAGGCACTTTACACAAGAGTACGCTCAGTTTACATTTAGTATTAATATGCTGGAAGTTATTTGAGATAGTCAATTCATCTTGTGTCACAGTGTTCTTGCTGTAGCTAGACAAAGGAAGCATAAGAGAGAGGAAGTAAGAATCCAGCTATCATTCTTTAAGGATCCTGTGCAACTAAAGAGCCAAGTAAAGAGGAAGGAGAGAGAGGAAATAATGAAGAGATCTTAAAACTGCGAAATTAAGCCAGGGATAGATGAGAGAAGAAAACTGGAGTAATTCCTCTCATCTTCAAATATGTACAGTGGTGCAGGGAAAACTGAGGCACTGGGTTGTGTACACTTATGGTTTGTTGTTTTCCTATCTTCTCAAGCTATTTTAGAATTTTAGAAAAGGCTTGGGGATACTTCAAAAAAACAGAAGCAGCTTGGGACCGCTTGTCAAAACACAATATCGGCTTTTCTTCACTTATTGCATGTCATTGTAAATTGTATCTCATCATGCCAGCATATTCTGGGAAAGAATTTTTGGGCAACTTAGTGTCTGTAGAGGAAGTAGTGAAAAGGGCCTAAAACAGGTGATTACACTTCATGGATAGTCTGTGTGAGATTTATTTGACATAACTTTAGAAGTTTGTGACAGAGTCACCTGGGTTCCCTCACAGCTCATTCACAGAAGTATTTCCAGCTTAAAATGACCTCTTTTAATCATATCCCATTCATCCGTGCCTGGAGGAAGGGACAAAGTCAATGCAGGCAACACTTTACTGCAGGTCATGCTCTAGCTTGAAGACTTTGGGCCCAGAGGATAAGACTCACATAGAGAAATTTCCTAAGTGTGGCCGACTGTAAGGTTTTCTCTGAAAAATTAAAGCTGCCAACATTGCCTGTAGTGCATTTAGTAAAAGGAGAATGAGACACTCTTGAGAAAATCACCGAGTCCTGTGCTGTAAACCCTATAACATCACTTCTATATGAAATAAGGTCTTTTAATACAATGGCTCAGGCACTCACAGACATGTGAGTGTGGTTAGCAATTTATTTGAAACAGAGATTTTAGAAGTATTTATGTAAACAAAATACTGTACGTGATGCAGTTATAAGATTGTTCAGTTTCATAGTTTTCCTTATTTTTTTTTGGATGATGAGATTAAACTTAATTAAGATAAATATCATTCTTATACTACTGGGATTTATTTTTCTTTTTAACTGAGTCTTTATATCCAAGGTCAGTGTTCTCAGAAAAGTTTCAGATTATTCAATATCTTTTCAGAAAAATGTAACTCCTTATGGCACTAGAAATGTCAAACACACACCCACACAGAAAAGAAAGTATTTTTTTTTCTAATTTTTACAAAGATAGAGTGACTGTTTCTCCAATTTCCTATTCTGTGATTCCTGTGTTCTGTCAGTTTTCATTATGTGTCTTTTAGAAAACTAAACATTTGGACTAATGTTTTCCATTTCCCCTGCAGATGATTCCATCTGATTATAGTGAACATTTAATGCCAAAGACAAAATTGAATCAATTGAGGCTATATTTGTATTATTAGGTTCCTGCTATGGACCTCTAGATTCTCGTCCCACTGTCCGGATAGGAAGGAGTGTGTCATAGTTCCTTGACATATGTGTACCTGAGAAATCAGAAGCAGATGTAGTTGCAGGATACAAGAGGGAAAGAAAATTGGTGTTGAAAGCATTAATGTGCATTTGTTTGAGAATGTGGGGTCAGGACATGGCTGGAGAGGGTGGCATGAGCTTGAAAGCTTTTCCACGTCTGCTAGCTTGGATACGGTGTACAAGTTTCAGGCTACAGATATCTTGAATCTTTAACTACTGGAACAGAAAAAATGCTGAGGTTTTTGGAGGGAAATAAAAGATTGCAGGATACTGTAGAATATTTTCTCAAGTTTAGGCAATAGTTAGTATCCAAGCAGAGGGGGAAGGTGCACCAGTGTGTTTATGCCAGTGCTCTTATGTTAACATTCTAATAGAAATGTAACAGGATATTATAGCAGTCCACAGCAGCAAATTATTTACCTCATAGAAGCAAATAGAGCTCTGGCTTCCTGTGGTTTACTGTCACATGAGCCAGGAATTTAAACAAAATCTAAACAAATATTGTTAATTTTTGACACTGGGTGAAATGCATTGCCTTGTGATCAGACTAAACCATTTAACAGTGCCTCTGGCCTCATATTGTAAGACTCTGTTCAAGTCACTGTCCCAGTTAGTTCAGTGTGCTCTTTCCAATAATGACAAATTAATGACTTTTTGAAGAGGAATAGTTAACCCATACCAAATCTCACAAACCGTAAATTATTATGGGTATCAGGAGGAAAAAAACAACTTTCAGCTCCAGTAGGAAAGTGATTTTTCTGTTTGTTTAAGAAACTGAGTTAATTTATTTCAGTAAATTATAAGATAATATGTTTTGATTTCATACCCAGCTGTTGCAGATGGAGCAATGGACTTCATTCAGAAGACAGAAGAGATTATATACTTTATTGATACAAAGCAGTGAGTTAGCTAAATCTAATATTAATGAGACAAAGGTTTAACAAGATTTGATGGCAAGGTACCCCTGACTATTTACTGCACAGAGAATAGGGTCAGATAAAACTGTCAGGGAGTACCACCCATTGAGTTGTGGTTCTGGAAGAATGCCCTTGCTTTTTAAACTCCATCTCAGAGAGGCATCAAGATGTAGCTGGATCCAGTCATAGTCCCAAAGCTGGTCAATGGTTTATGTCTAAAAAATTACATGTGCACAATCAATCCTTTATATACCTTAGTTAAGATTTCAAAGTTTAGCATGCTATTAATCACTTACTGGGAATCTGTTGTGGCAAGGAATCTCTCAGCCTCAAGGAGTAACCTTGAGAAGCATCCCTAGTCAAAGGGACATCCTGGTGTGGAGCCCAGGGCTGTGCAGGAAAGCTCAACATGCCCAGGGCTGTCCACTGTTTATGAAGTAGTGATTCACTTATACTCATTTTTGCATGCCTACAAGAGGTCTGGATCATTGTTTCCAGACAGTCCCTGGAAATGTCATCGGTTCCCGAAAGTTCAGAGTAAGCTGGATGCAACCATCACAGACCCCACTGGTGGTCATGGCTTAAGACACGACCTTTTTAAGAATTTCACAGTGTTTCATTTTTTCTATATTGCACCAAGATGCATTTATATTGTCTTTTACATATATATGTATTTATATCTATACATGTATCTATTTGCTTACTTGTCCTCTACGGTATGTTATAGTACTTCATTACAAAGAAAACATTTAACATTACGTGACTCACATATTTGGATTTGTGAACACCAACAAAGATTAAGGATGAGTTAAGGGTGTCTGCTCACCAGTTTTGGAGCCTCTCTCGTCGCTGGGACTCCAGGTGCTGTGTAGGACTTGTTCAATCAGCCTGTGAGAGTGGTAGGTGTTGTTAATGTTCACCTCACCTACCTCTGAAATACAGCAAGTGCTGAAGAACACACACGACCGTTACATAAAAAATTGAAGCAGAGTGTCTAGAAGAATAGCGCATTCAGTTGAAACCCAAGGAAATGTGGGTAAACAGAACCTATTCACCTAAGCTGGCATGAAGCCATGACAGCAGGAACTAATCTAATGAAGTGTACAATGGGATCTTAAATCGCCTGATTCTTTGAGGTCATACAAATGACGACATACCAAGTGCCACTAAACACCTTACCCCTAAGGGACTGAGGACAAACTTGTGTCTGCTACCAAAATACAAACTCAAGCACAGGCCAAAGAGCATTAGAATCTTATGGTTACCTTGAGCAGCCCAGATTTCACCATCCCATTCTTATTAATGTATCTCAGTAGCTTTGAGTGATCTATAAATATTAGAGTGTGTCAGGAACTGCATTAAGCGCTTATGGATGGAATTCATAACATCTGATTTCAGTCATTTGAAGTTTAGTCTCCTAGATTTAACTCTTTGTTCAGTAGAATCATTTCTCTCCCTCTCTCCCTATCATTCCTCATTAGTTGAGCACCTCACTAGATACCTAAGCTTCAGATGGCTAACCTCAAAAGAAAGGAAGTACCTGCAAAGGGACTGACCTCTCCTGAAGGCCTTGCAATCAAAATATTAAAATAAAATAAAAAACCAAAAAACTAGAACCAAAAAGAAAATAAAACCAAACAAAAACACAAAAACAAGAAAAGAAAATCATATAAAGAAAAGGCAAGAAGTCTAGAGTACCAAATATCTTACTTCAAGTAATTTTTGTGATCTACCTTGCCAGTAGAGTGTTTTGTATTTTGGCTGTTTCAGTTTTATTGTGTAGGGATTAAGAGAAGGGTGTGTTTCCATGGTTAATCCTGTTTAAAAGGACGGCTCTTTTTTTAATAGTGCATCACAGTGGAAACCAATCATGCTCAGTGTGTATGTGTCCTGGAAACCATAGTCTCAGAAGTACGTTGCTTGGTATTTTATGTAAAAACACAAGTCTTACTCAATTCTGTGCTCACTGTACAGAAGTCCATATGAAAAGAAAAACAACAAAAAAAGCATGGTTATATCTAATGTTCATTCTTGTAATACATAATATTTTTATAGGCAGACATGTCAAAAAATAAATGGGTATAATACCTATTTGTTATCATTTGATAGTCATTCCTTGAAATATGATTCAAGAACAGAATGAGGATACATGCACTGCTGACACTCAGCCTGCATTTGCTGGGAAAGTTATGTTAGATTTCGTAAGAAGTGAAAATATTTCAACATACAATGCGAAGTGAAATACACGGGAAGAAGGATTCCGAATTTTATACTTAAACTTCTCACTACTTTAAAAAATATTAAGTCTAAGTTACTATTTAGTAGCAAGGTATTAGGCTTCTTGATAGTTACATGCAAATGCCATCTGGAAATGGATGGTGTCTAAGAGGATACACATTTTGAAGGGTCATATATCCTTGCCCTCTTCTTGTTTTGTTACCTAGATACCCAGCTTTCGTTGTCATATCAAACCTAAAATTTTAGGCTAGGTGGACCTTCAGTCTTGCCCCACTATATATTAAGAACTTAAACCTATTCTGTATCTTCTGTATCTGAATCACTACACACGTTCTGTTCTGAAAAACCTGGAAAGTAAATGGAACTATTTTTGTTGTGCAAGTAGCCACAAAGCAAGTGAACAAAACTGCGACATTTCACATACCTTTGGAATTATTATATGTGAGGATTGCAAATTAATAAATATGTTAACGTTAAAACAAGAAAGAAAACTCTAAAAAAAATTAAAAAACAATTAAGCTAAGAACATCTGATACTAAATAAAATTTAATTTTTGCCAAAAACCCTGTCTGCAATTCACAGAATATAAAAGTCATCTCTTAGTGATGATATACCTGTTCTAAACCTCCACTTGCAGCATAACTCCTGCATTACAATGGAATGTGTTCTAAAAAATTTCATTGCAGACAGACGTTTTTGTCCAGTTAACCAGGAAGTATTCTAGAAACGTAATTCTTCTCTCTCTGTGACCTTGAACACTAAAGAAGTTGGTGTTAGATAAATAGAGCAAGAATGGATAAACAATCTTTGCAATTATATAACAATAAATGAAGAATGACAGTTTAGTGTTATGATAAGTCTCTGAGGCACTTCTTTATTTGCTTGGTTGTTTAATACAAACATCTGCATGATAAATGCTCTGTGCATATGGAGAGAATGTGTTCAGGAAGTTTCTATACTAGAGAGCAATTCACATATTTAGGAACTAGAAGGGAAGATTCAATAAAAATGTTTTAATTACAAAATATATAAAGATGTAAAATAAAGTGGCATTGCAAACATGGAATACATCCAAATACCACAAAATGCCATTTGCTGTAATGTTAATCAGTTAGTTATGAGAAATATTTGCTATATTTTAATTTATTTATTGCCATAGAAGTGTGTCTGCAAAAAAGATAGGTAAAAATGCTTAACCATTATGATGCCATTTAGATTGCTCAGTAACAGTTTTGACATCTAAAGTTTCTTAATTTTTTCTAATTGAATACATTTAATGGAATGCCAAATATTCTCCATGTCATTTACAAACAATGAAGTTAGACAGTCCAGAGGATAATTCAGCTCACTAAACAGTCCTTTTTAGGTTTTCACTGATTATGGAAAAAGTGACCATGTTCCCAGTTTTGGTGCTTCAGTGAGGCACATGAACTTCATTAGGGTACTTCTGTAATTTTTTTGTGTGCTTCCCTTCAACCATAGGTGGCAGCAGTTACAATTCTCCAATGTGTTGAAATATCAAAAAATGCATGAAAGAGAGCAAAGACCCACAAAATATACATATGGTTATAGTGTGTGTCCATTTCTAATGCATTTTGACCTTCTATATTTTTGCAGCCCTGTTCCTGGTACAGAGATATTGGCTTTTTAATAAGGGCAGAGGTTTTTGACAAGCTTTTTAAAATGATGGGTTACTGGAAGTTGGTGAACTACTAATTGCATTAGTACCGAGTTGTGCAGTTCTCTTCTTTGGGTTTTTTGGTTTGGTTTGGGTTGGGTTTGGGGTTTTTTTTGTTGTTGTTGTAGTTTTTTGATTGGGTTGAGTTAATTTTGTTTTGTTTGGAATTTTTGTTTTATTATTTCCTTTGAATAATATTTCCTTTGTATTTTGAATATATTGGAAATATGGATACAGTTCATTAACACTTCATACAGCAGGTTTTGGAAAGGAGATTTATGTCAAAGAGGCTGAAGACAGCCAAGGAGAAATAAAGGAGAGGAAAATAACAAAGTCTGTCATGGAAAAAAAAATGAAATCCAGTCAGGACTGGAAAGGCAAGCAGACAGGGGTGGGAACACCAAATAAGAAACCATGCAACCTTGATACTGTCCCATTCTGATATGTTATTTAATTACAGACCCTTTTTCTACTACACCCCCACCTCATTCAGGCTGAAGGACAGTGGCTCAGGAAACTGCAGCTGTTCCATGATTTGTTTCATCCTCATTGTTCAGTGTGTGTCCCTAGGTGTTATTTACTGCATGCTATTGAAACCCCTCTTTGTATACAGAATTATTAATTTCCTCATAGGCTTATTCCAACCTTCACTTCAGCTGATTCAGCCCTTAGCTATATTCAGTCCCTGCCCATTAACTAAAACGTACCTTCTGATTTACTCTTTTCCCAGCTCTCCCCCTCAAATCATTCTTCCAGCCCCACTAAATAGTTCACAGAGAATGGAGCTGCTGACTCCCAAGGCTGTAAAGGAGTGAGGATTTTTATTTTATTAATGCTCACTAATGGGTTTATTAATGCTCAGTGGGTATTTAATTTTATTGGTTTATGTTTCCTCTTAAGAGCACACACTCTGTCCTCCTGAACTGTGCTGTATCTTGTATTGGCTGGTTAGTGGAGAAGTTCATTTGTCCTGTGCCATTACTGCCATCTTCCTTATCAGGCCTTTCTTGAAAATGAAACTGTGTCTCAACAACTTTGCCCTTGGTTAAATAAATAAGCCATAACTGTAGCTGTAACATCATTATCTGAGTATGAGTCTGAAGGTCTTGCAATTTATTATGGTGATGCAGCCATTACATTACAACTTGACTTTATTGTATTCACCTTGCTGCATAACAGCATCTGCGCAGCACTTGTGGTGGTACTGGAAAAAGGCTCTTCAACTCTACAACTGCAAATCTATTCTAAGATTCTTCCCCTCCCACACAAACAGCCCTTTAGTCTTTCTTGCTTTCATAATCTCTGTCCTTGGACTCTTTGTTTTGCCTGTTCGAGCTCCTTCCTGCTTACTGACTTTTAAGCACTGAAAGATACTAAATGTAGTGTGTGTAGTGACAACACAGATGGTATTTCTGAAAAGAGAAATTAGGGGTGGAAGACTGTAACAGCCATCTAGTACCAGCATTACTTGGGAGAAGAGGAAACACATTCTCAACTGATATAATTACGATAGTTTCAAGTCATTTAATCTTTAAAATTATTAATATTTTATCTGTATTGTCAAGCTTAATTGTAGGATTCAAGTCCTTGAGAAGAAACAGCAAATAATAATAATGATAACATTGCATTTCATTTCCACGCACCATATGTTGACCTAATGCTGTACAACACAGTTACAGTGAGATTCCTTGACAGCAACATATTTCTAATTCTGCGCATGAGCTATTTTTTTCACAGTCTTGCCTCTACATTACAACAAAACTAATTGACAAAAATTACCTTTTGAACAAAATGAAGATGGCACTGTACATTCTTTGAGAAATTTGTGTCTAGGTAAATACCAGACTCTGAAAACAAGGGAGATGAGAGTTAGGCACATGGTAACTCAAGCCTAGTTGTTGTCTTTGGGCAAAGTCACAATACACATATGATACTCACAGTCATTGAGCTCTTGCAGATGGTGTGAACACTAGGGGTTTAAGTCACGGATACTTTTTAAGAGTCCTTACACCATTGTTTTGCTAGGCTGAATTTGTGCTGATGTAAGCAACATTTTATGCCATGCAGGAGGGTCAGACTTCTGGCATATGCATTTAAACACTGAATTTCCTTTGTGAAAACAAACCAAAAAACCCCCCAAAACACCCCCAAAACAAAAAAATAAACCTCTACCCAAAAACAAACCACAGATTAAATTGATAATACTTTTAGTGAATTTTATTAGTTATTTAGATTTCTTTTGGGGATTTCTTTGATTAATCCAGTGAAAAAGATTTGCAACATTATACTGAAACATTAATTCTTTATCACAACTTCTTCATAATACTCAGAATGAATTAACTGAAATATCATGCATCTGTATAATCAAGAAAAGTAAAAAAGAAGAAACCATAAACAGAGGAAAAGTCAGTCATAGAAATCTTCTTTTTATGGGCTTTGAAAATAATGTGTCCATATGTGGCTATGACTCAACAGTGAACAGTGTGGTTTCTTGAACTAGAGAAATTGTCTTAGATCTGTGCTAAATTACTTTGCTAGTATCTCTGCTAAATACCTCTGCTAATACCTTCAGCTAGTGTTTTCAGGTTTGAAGATTTAAACCAATCTCTTTTAAGTAAAATCATGTGCTGAAAAGTATGTCTGTTTTTTTCTCTCAGTATTCCAGTTTATCTATTTTAATAAAATAGTATAACTAGTTTTAGGCACTTTTTCATCCTTTATTGTTTCTCAGAAATAGATTTTCGTTGCCTCACATTTTCCATAGATGTTTACATTTCTGAATATACAATTAACATTATGACTATCTTTTCTTCTCTACCTCATCTCTTTGCCCTATAGAATTTTCTTCTGATTTAGGTAAGTTTTGTAATCAGCTTCCACTCTCTTTACTACTTCTTTGCTCCAATATCTTTCATGTCAAACTGAAAAAATGTATGTTTTCCAAACTCAAATACTCACTCTAATTTACATCTTTTTATATTTCAATTCTTTTTATCATTACTGGTTGCTTTGTCATACTGTCGGTATCGAGTTTCTTTCGGTTAATGATATCCACTTTCTTCCCAGAAGCAAATTCTATACCTTATGCTTTAATAAAATTACTCTATCCAAAATAATTTTTTGTTTAGTGATTACTTTATAATTGCAAGTACCTCCTGTTTTTCTTTCCTGGCTGGCTGCCTTCAACCTTGTTATATTTTCTCTTATTGAAATATAGCCCTTTTTTGTTTCCGTTACTGTGTTTGACTCCTGTTTCTTCCACTGTCTAACTGTTCTTTAGACATGTTCTTCAGCAAAACTTTTTCTTTCTCTCCATCCATTAAAGAAATATCTCCATTTTGCCCCATGAAAGTGTCAGCCACTTTCCTGCATATATTTATGCTTCAAGACAAATTTGGCATAATTTAAACAGAGATGGTAATATCTCTCTGTCTCTCTACTCTTACCAGTTTAATATTTTCTGCAGATCTGCTGATTTACTTTCTTCTGATCCTCAGGTTGTTAGTGAGAGTAAAGAGAATCCAGTCCAATATCAATACCTATAGGATGCCCAGGTACTGAAATGAGACTGATCACCTTGCCTAGATTCTCCTTGTTGCCACTCCTGTAGATGAATGTGTGATGTTTTAATTTTTGAAGACATCAAGATACTTTTATCTTTCAAAGATGAAAGAGAGTAGTGTTTTAATGATGTCAGCAAAGTCCTTTAAAGACCATGGCTTTATACAATCAGATGCGCATCAGGGCAAAATGTGCCATTTCTATGTCCAATTGATTTAAAATTCAAAGATTTGTATTGACATTGTTTTATTGCCAGCTCTTCATATTCAATCCACAGTACTTAATCATAGTTTTTTCTTTCTTATGATCTGGAAGTTAATTATTTATTTATGCTTCACAATTAAAAGCTGAGAAAACAATTAAATATTTTTGTCTGCTACTGTTACACTTAGGTTCTAAGTAAGAACACGTTTTATGTTCCAGGTTGAACAAGGTAACTCAGAAACAGCATATGATTTTTGCATACTTGACCCTGCATTTTTCTATATTAACTCTTTTGCTTTTCTACTGTGTCAATTCACATGCATGTGGATTTGGCATTGATTATTTTGCTAAACTCTTAATAACAGAATATTTTAAAAAAATAGATTATGGTATTTTCTCTTTCATAAGAAGGTCAAATAATATAGAAAAATAGGAAAATATTAGTTTTATTTAATCCTGAAAATGTTGGGAATCTGGGTACTTGAGAAGTTTTGAATAACAAAACCTTGAAATATAAGTCAGGACAAACCAAGAAAACCAGGGTCAGTTTTATATCTTTTCTGAATTTTGATTCTACATGGAATTTCCAAATTTTTTTTGTGTCAAGAAAAAAATTGTGGCATAGAAATACACGTTTTTTTAAAAAATCTGGTGGTGTGTATGCCAACATGCCAGCATAAACTAGTCAGAAATATGTTGATCATACAGAAAATAACTCTAAAACTTCTGTCTGTGTCATAGATGCCCAGACTACAGCTGTGGTAAGTAGAGTTTCATTTTATAAATTGAATTATCAATATTACCTGTATTCCTGCCTACCATAATGCAAAATTTAAAATGTGTATAAAATTACTTTTTTAACATATTTGGTGTCAAATTGTTAAAAGCATGGCACAAAGCGTCTGAATGTAAAAACCACTGTTTCTTAGAACAAAACTAGGAAATAAACATAATTAATTACTGAGAAAGTAGATGTAATTCTCAATTTGCTTTCATAACTCCAAATAAAGTAGGTGTAGTTGGCATAAAGACTTTTATAAGAAAAGAAGAAATTCTCACTTATTTAGTTGACATAAATCACTACAACGAAAATCTTCAAGAAAAAAATACTTTTGTTATATATTTTTTCTAAATAAAATCATGGTTTAATCATTTATATTAAAATTAGTTGCAGAATTGCTACTTCCTGCAAAGTCCATTTTTAGAAGTTATTATTTCAGCAGCTTTTTCTTAGATTTCTGTTCTTTGATTGTTTATGTAAAATAAGCTTGTGAGTCTCTAACATTAGCTAAAACTCAAAATTATCTTCCTTAGTAAATATAAATTTTTTCTCATCCTCTGAAGCTGAAAAAATGTAGAAATTAGTTCACTATACTACTATAGTGAACCACTAATCAGCCATTTGTCTATCAAAAATACAGGAAGGTACGTAAATGCAAGGATATGATGTAAAACTATCTTTATCACAGGAAATATTTTTAATAGCACTTCTTTTGTCCCCTGGGCTTAACAAAGGTAATTCCAAGGATCTTTACAACATTTTTCTATGTGAAGGTCGTTGTCCCTAGCCCTAACCCTTGTCACTTAGCTAGATTTTATAATTTTAAGCTGAAGGGATGACTTTAAAAAATCCCAGCATGTCCTTTTTAAATGCACAAGCCATGCAGACACCTAGAAAAAAAGGTTGGAGGATTTTTGCGATCATGAAACATCAGTAGCATAACTAAGTTTGATAAATTGACTTTTTTTGAGACTTATATTCTACTGCAAGCAACTGTTTTGCTGAAATCTGACATTCCATAAAAGTCTTCCTGAAAATTTGTTCAGAAATGGTGAATTCCTAGCTTATCTTTCTGGGTAGAGTATAAAAATACCTTCTCCAAGGAAAGAGTTTTTTTCGACAGAAAATTATATACTTGAAGTCTCACTATTTTATGAAAACTAAACAAGAATTCTAGAACTCAAAGTCATGAAATCACAGAAATTTGACCATTAGTGGGAGTCAAAAGTAATTGTAAAAGGCATTAAACCCACCAGATTTTGGTGCTTGGCCAAACTACCCATCTTGATAAAAACATTGTACTGGGATTATTTTGGTGGTGGTGGTGGTGGTTGGTTGGTTGGTTTGGAGTTTTTTTTATCCCTGCATTTTCTTTCACTTATGATTTTATTTTTTGCTATGATTACTCATTCCAGGAAAAGAACATCTTCTAGGTAAGGTGTCGATAACAAAATTTATGAATAATTTTTGTATTTACTTTGATGAGTCTTTAAAAATAATATTTTAATGGGGTTTTTTTGGTTAATTATGATAATAGGATTTCTCTCATATACATTTAGCCAATGAATGTTAGGTGTCTAAACTAGGCCAGTTGGTTATTTTTATGAATAAAATTTTATGATTTATTGATCTCAGTTATCTACTTCCATGTCTCCAAGAATTACCTGGACAGTGGTTATACTATTAATATCCTGTTTCTGAAACTAAAGTTGCTTAAGAATATAACAGCGAAACCAGAATTGACTTGGTGCTCTAGATGGGAACCATTAACTTTTCACTAAACACACTGTATCTAGTAGAAATACATTTTCAGATACATTGTAAGATCTTTTGTTGTATATTCCTGTTAAACTGACAATTTTCTGTAGTCACATAACCCTCCCCCTCTTCCCTCCAGCTATTTTCTCATTTCCAGCTCTTCAATTACTCTCTAAAGGCATGAGTATTGTTAATTTTTATCTCATTTTTGTCTCAAATCATCAGAAACACCTAATTCTTGTAAAATGGTATATTAAAGCTCTCCATCGGAGAAAGAACTTTATAAGCAGACTGGGGTTTTTTGTTTTTTGTTTTTTGGGGTTTTTTTGTGTGGCTATGGGTGTTTTGTTTCTCCAAAAATCATTCTCCTGCTCTCTTATCTGGATTGAGCTTAATCCTTGCCAAACACTAAAAACTCAAAGTTAACTGAACACATCATCATCCAGAAGTTTTGATACCCAACTCAATAAGATGAACCTGTAGTTAGTTAATGGAATCCTTTTTCATCTTTATTTATGACTTTTAAAGCTTGTTTTCTAAGAGAAACTTTGAAATATCTTGATTTAATCACAGGCTCTGCTCTTCCCCCTGTAGCTTATTCCTTTTAAATTTTGTAAGGTTTGACAAAATTTTGCATGACTTGCAACAGAATTACAGAATTCAACCTTCATGATTCAGGAGCTAGAGGAATTAAGAGTTTAAATTTTATCAAGGACATGAAGCATAGACAGGATCCATCACATAAATGCTATTGGAATATCCTTAAAAAATGAGATAGAGCATAGCATATTAATAATAAAGTTAACATACAGCCATTTAGGACTGAGTTAGAGATTTAGCCTGAGTCACACATATAGAGAAGTATTATGGGTTCTATATTCTATTATAAGCATAGACCATTATTTAGTTTTGGGGAGTTACTGATTTTTATTAGACATTTAATTTGTTCCCACAATATCCTGTATTGTTTCCACTGCATTGTAAGATAATATGAATAAGTAGCTCAAATATAAACATCTTCAAGATGAGTTATGAATTTGGTGAAATCAATTACATTCCTCAGTATGTAACTTCTGTCCACAAAACTTTCATAAAATATTTACTATAGCAAATAGTAAACACTATAGCATAGTGTTTACTACAAACATTATTAAAGGTTATGATAGAATATTTCGTATTATTTTGTGCCTTTAGCTTTCAAAAAAGTGCAACCATATTGCTTATTATGTAATGAGGAGAAAATAAACAAAATACTAGACCTGATAAAAGGTAAACAATTTCCCCAATAGAGCAATACTTATTCCTTAGGCAAAAGTTAGTTTTAGACAAAGCATGGCACATTTAATAAAGTATAGCAAATGAGGTAGTTTGAATAATATTTCAGATGTATTTGCTTTTCTCTATTTTATAATAGTGATATAATAATTTGGTTGATAGTCTATTAAAATGCATGCAATGCTACAAAATTTATAATTCGTTTAAAATTCTCTATTTATTCACTTAAAATGAAATCAAATGTTTATAAGTACGCATGCCATATAGTGCAAACAAACAAATACAGGATATCAAATGATCAAATGGTTTGTGTTAGAAGGGACTTTTAAAGATCATCTTGTTCACACTACTTTTGATGGGCACAAATATCTTCCAAGAGATGAGGGTACTCAAAGGCCCATTCAATCACAACTTTAACACTGCCAGGGAAAGGCCATCTTCAACTTCCTCTTGGAAATCTGTTTTAAGCCTATCCTCTTTCAGTTTAAAACCATTACCCATTGCCATGTCACTACAGGCCTTGGCAGAAAGATTCACTCTAGCTTTCATATGAGTCCCATTTAAATATTGAAAAGTCACAATAATGTATCCCCATCACCTCCTTCAGGCTGAACAACCTCAACTCTCTCAGCTTATCTTCATTTGAAGAGATACCTTCATCATGTCAGTGGTGAGTTGATACCCTCCTTATTTCTTTGTATTATGATTAACTAACCTCTTTTTGTTTCAATTTTCAATTTAAATATTAGTCTGTCTCATCCCTGATAGTTATGGAAGTATCTATTAACAAAACCACTTGTGGAGTAAGTGAGATTTATCAAAGTAAGTTTTGATCAATAATGTCAGGGGAGAAAAATCCGTCTTTAGTTTCATTGCTGTCCTCTGACGAGTGACAAACCTTCCAGGGGTTTATACAATATGCATTTCTATTTAACCTCTTGACTTTCTCAATCTTTATTCAATCACCACGACAACTGCTGGAAAAGCTGCACAGCAAGGTGTAAAATGTCAACGAGGTTCTTGGAGTGTGGTGAGGACAATTTCTTAACCCAGGTTATAGACAGCCCAAGAGAAGTATTACTAGACCTGATGTTAACCAGTAGGAATCAACTAATTAGAGACTACAAGACTGGTATCCACCTGGGATGCTCAGGTTATGGTAGAATTCACAGCCTTGAGGAATATGGGCCAGATGAAGGGTAGAGTCAGAGCCCTGAATTTTAGGACAGCAAACCTTCAGTTTAAGAAGTTCTTGGATGTGGCTCACTAGAAAACTGTCCTCAGGGAGAAAGGAACTGAACAGAGCTGACAGTTTAATAAGGAGATTATTATTAGAGTTCAAGAGCTCTGAAAGCAGACAAGGAAGGCATGAGATCCAGTGTGGCTGAATAAGGACTAAAGTGTAAGAAAATGCACAGGGATGTGTATCCTGGGAAGAATATATGGATGCTGCCTGGATAATTACAGATGGGATTAGGAAAATTTAAGCAGTTGAGGCTGAAATTGGTGAGGGATATGACCAGGTTCATGGCCAGTCAAGGACGAATAAAGAATTTGTATGCACCATTCTTAAATAAGACAGAAGAACAAGTGACAAACAACATGGAAAATGCTGAGGTAGTCAACAGTTTTTTTTCCTCAGTTTACAATGGTAATCTCTCTTCCTACATCTCTCAAATCCCTAATCCTTGAGGATTAGGGACAAGGATTGGGTGAATAAAGTCCCTCATCATAAGTGAAAATCAGATTTGAGACCACATGAGGAACATGAACACACACAAGCTCAAGAGACATGAGAAGATGCATCTCAGGATCCTGAAGGAATTAGCTGATGCAGTTATCCAGACATATTCCATCACATTTGAAAAGTTGTGGCAGTCAGGCAAAGGCTTCAGTGACTGAGAAAAGAGGAACATCATGATCATTTTTAGAAGGGTAAAAAGGACGACCCTGGGAACTAACAACCAGTAAGCCCCATATTTGTGCCCAGAAAGATCATGGAACAGATCCTGCTGAAAGATATCTCAAAACATATGGAAGATGGGTTACCGATTACAGGGAGGTAACATGACTTCACCAAGGGCAAGTCATGCCTGAGTATCTATTGTCCTTCTATGATGGAAAGACAAGGCTAGCATTATGGAGGTCATGCACTCGGACTTCTGTAAGGCCCTAGATACTGTCTCCCTCAACATTTTTGCCACTGTATTGGCAATATGTAAGTCACGAATGGATTCAGAGCAGTCCTGGAGAGAAGGACTTAGGGACAATGGTGAATCAAAAATTGGATCTTAGCTGGCAGTGTAAGCTTTCAGCCCAGAAAGCCAACTGTATCCTGGGCTGCACAAAAAGAAGTGTCATCAGCAGACTGAGGCATGTGATTCACTCTGTTTTTTTCTGGTGAGACCCCACCTGGAGTTCTTCATCCAGGTGTGGGACCCAGAACAAGAATAACATGGACCTGTTCGAGTGGATGCAGAGGAGGGCCATGAAAATGGTAAGAGAAGTGGAACAGCTCTCCTACGAAGACTGGCTGAGAGAGTTTGAGATTCTACAGCCTGAAGAACCCACAGGAAATACCTTATTGTGGCCTTTCAGTATTTAAAGAGGATCATAAGAAAGGTGAAGAGAGACCCGTTTTACCAAGGCCTGTAGTGATGTGGCAAGGGGAAATGGTTTTAAACTGAAAGAGATTAGATTTAGATTATATTGGCCAGTGATATAGATAGATGATCTCTAAAGGTCATCAGGAAGTGTAGTAGAAGATCAAGGGAGATGATCCTACCTCTCTACTCAGCCTTAGTGAGGACACATCTGGAGTGCTCTGTTCAGATCTTGCCTCCTCAGTACCAGAAAGACAAGGAGCTCCTGGACAAGGTCCAGCAGAGGGTTACAAAGATGAGGGGTCTGGAGCATCTCTCTTATGAAGAAAGACTGAGGGAGCTGGGTCGGTTTAGTCTAGAGAAGAGAAGGCTGTGGGGGGATCGCAGCAATACACATAAATATCTCAAAGATGAGTGGTGCCAGAATCTTTTCAGCATTGCCCAGTGACAGGAGGAGAAGTAATGACCATAAACTAAAACACAAGAATTTCCACATCACCATGAGGAAGAACTTCTTCACAGTGAGGATGCCAGAGCTCTGTAGTAGGTTGTTGAGGAGTCTCCCTCTCTGGAGACATTCAAAACCCACCTGGACCTGTTCCTGTGTCACCTGCTCTAGGTAACCCTTCCTCGGCAGAGGGGTTGGACTGGATGATCTCCATAGCTCACTCCCAACCCTAACTGTTCTATGAATCTGTGGTTCTATGTCCCTTCCAACCAAGCCATTCTTTGATTCCAGAATTCTGTGTTCAAGGAACATAACAAAACCAGTATAAAATACCACATTTCAGCATTAGGTCAATGGTTCTGTAACTGCCACTATAAATTCAATGGATTCATTACATTCATACAGTTACTAGCCATAACTCTTTTTTTCTGTCATAATAAAGGTTTCATTTTCCCCAGGTGAGCGTTACAGAGATTTTCCTCTGACCCTTTTATACCTTGATCTTGGCAAAGGTCTTACAGAAGGCTGCCCTCTGCTTTTAAGGGTTTGGGTTATGACTGAAATGTTTAAGGAAGCCAGTTTTTCATTAAAAGGATGTGCTGTGATGGCACAGTGAAAAAATAGTGTTATCTAAGTCAACACAGTGTGAAAAATATGATTCTAAAATACCCATCTTTCTGTATTCGTCAACTGCAGAGTAAAACCGGGGAAATTTCATGAGAATACAGTGGAATAGGATAGATAGGGAAAAAATCAGGGAAAAGGTACAGGTATAGCAAAATTACTTGCGTACAGCATCCAAAAGAAGCAAAATACACATAATCAGAATTGGGGAATTTCCATTTATTGCATTTAGCTAGTACAAATTCTGGAAAGTTACTGAAATATTTTGTAATAACAGAACTTAAAAAGACCTGGTTAGAAAGCCTACAGAGTTACCTTCTTTTTCCAAAATTGCAGAACCCCTGTGCCTGAAAGAAAAGTTTTGTGTCAGTCTACTTCTTTCTCTTTCTTCGATTTATCAAATGACTTTAATTTTTAATGTAAAGAAAATTGTGTGAGGATGTAATGAAAAATTTGCCAGACAATCCTAGGCATCCCTATTCATAACAAGGGTCTTTTCTGGATTAGTACTGTCTCTAGCCACCTGCCTACCAGTCAATGGGCCTGTTCTCTATGAGTATGAAGTGCAAATTCTCTACAGTTTGCATCCTCTGCTTTTGCCAGGCTTAGCAAATATCCATGAGAGATGCTGCAGAAATAAGCATCTGCTTACTTCTCCTGATCTCTCTTGCTGCTCTCTCGGCCAAAACAAGGGGGAAGAGATGAGGAAACTTGATTTTGTATGCCTATTGCATGTACATGCTTACTAAGAGAAAATCCGAAGAAAAATATCAATGAGTAGGATCCAGGACTTGATTTAATCTTTATCATCTTTGCTGTTAGCCAGCTTCTTTGTTGCTTCTCAGTTTTTGTGAAGTTGTTTTAATGCTATTAGTTGTCTTGGTAAGAAAAAGTGAAGAAGGGGGACCCGAACATTTCGAAAGAAAACTGTAAATGCGCTTAAATTACAGAATGTGCTATTAAAAATGGCTGTTGAAACACTGAATATACAAGCAGATTTCCACTGCCCTAAGTACTGAAAGAAATCTGATTTTTTTAATACGGTTGTTCTGATAGTGTTGTAAGAGTGCATAACATAAACAGGTGTTTTATCATAATGTCATACAGTTCTCTGGGTGGAATTATTATGAATGATAGTAGTAAAATCTAAAAATATAGTGTATAAATTGGTGTCGTGGGTTGGAGCTGAAATTAATTGACAGTTTCTTAATCCAATGGCGCTTCTGTGATTTTGCATATTTAAACCTGCAGGAGGCGAGGGAAAGGCCTCTTTGATCCAGCAGCCTGGGAGAAGGGGGAGCGGGAGGGGGAGAGCTCCGGGCCCGGCCTTGGAGACCCAGGCTGAGCACCCCTCCCCCAAATGCCAGGGCAAGGGGTCCCTGGAACGCATTGGGCCCCCCCCCAAAAAAGCTGCAAGTAGCCTGTGGCAGGACATCTACTCCCGCCCCCCCGCTCTGTGTATCACAATAGCTGGTGGATAAAGAGATAACTACGGGTGGAAAGGCCCATCAGGAGTTTATCTCTGGAGCCAAAGGTGATTTACACCCACCTAAGAATTAACATTTTAGTCTGGCAAGTCGATGGGGGAGAGATAAGAAATGTTTCTGACTTAAGAAACACTGCTTTACAACTATAAAAGATACACAAGTTATCACTGAAGCTAGAAGCCTCTTACACACTGAAATTTTTAGAGACTTCTCCCCGAAGTTTGGACGCAGGCTTCACGGTTACTTCCCCGGGGATTGAGTGAAAGGATCTCGATGTGTGCCCCACCCACCTTCGGATGGTAAGATA